>PYAF01004484.1:31754-53198 GCA_007407185.1 Glycine tomentella
TTATTTAGAATAACCTACTAAATAGTTAATTTTACATTAATTTGGCCAGTCAAAATTTTGAATTATTATTATATAAAATATAGTATTCTATTTATTAAACTAGATATTAATTTTAAAATCAATAAATTTATTAGTTACAATTATTATAAATAATTTTTGAATTATTATGAATTTTAAATTACATATTTGACAAATTCATATGAGTTTTAATATTTTATAATACGGAAGAAAACAAAAACATTACTTTAATAAGTTAAATAATTTGTATATTAGAGACTTGTCAATTTATTTATAAAAATATTGACTTATAATTTCCACGTCAAGTAAGCATAAAAGACAATCTAATCAATTTTATGTCACAAATATAATACGATAGTTTTTCTCTAAGCTTCAACTATTCAAAAATATTATATATATATATATATATATAATATGACTAATATTTTTAATAAAACAATCATACAAAATATAATATCAATTTAAATAATTACTTAAACATAATATTTAATAAAATTTATATTGCAAATCATAATTTTGTGAGATTATTTAACACGCTTTTCATGGATTTTTTTGTTTCTTCTTAATTCGCCACAACTGGTCAATGTTGGACTTTTCCTTTGATCAGTCCTACCTTGCTAAGAACGTACGTGGAAAAAGAAAGCCAAAGACTGACTATTGTGACTAATGATAATCAATGACCAAATTTTATATACTTTTGAATATATGACCATGTTTATGAATTAAACATATAAAAATAATTTATAGGAAATTTTATAATTTATAAAAATACAAATTGTAATTATGTAAAATAGTTTTGCACTTGTTATCTAATTAATTACAAGCTAACATGTATAATTAACATGTTGATTTTTACAATAATTAATTATTTCAAAAGTGTTACCACCAATATAAAAAATGTATAATACATGGTCATTAATTAAATTGGAAAAGATATACTAAGAATTTAAATTGTTAAAATGAAAACTTTTCTAATTAAGCCACAACAAACTCAAAAAGTGTGATAAACTTAATTTCTATTATGGGGACAATTTTTTCCCCTGATTATATAACATAGCTCTCCCTTTGAGTATTAAACAAAGTTACATATCAACGATTCAAATTTGAAATCTTTAGTTAAATTAAAATAACTTTGGTAAAAGATAAATTTATCAGTAGTCTTGTTCTTTGCCTGCTAATTAAGGAAATTCACAGAAAAATAAAATTAAAGACAAGAGGAGCAATTGACAGTGAGTGGTTCACACTACTACATTTTTAGACATTTCTTAATATTTTTTAGTTACATGTGGTAAAAACATTACTAATTTACTTAAATGATAATTTTCGGTAACATTTTTAATAAAAAAATTACTAATTCATTTTTATATATATTTTTAATTCTAACCATAAATATTACTAATTTACTTTATTTATATTTGTAAAAGGAATATGAGTTTTAATAATTTATAACTACTATAGAAGTAGCCTTGTGGAAGAAATCAAAAATATTACTTTAAAAAGTTAAATAATTAGTATATTAGAGACTTGTCAATTTATGTCTAAAAAGTTGACTTATAACTTCCACGTCAAGTAAGCATAAAAGACAATCTAATCAATTTTATGTAACAAATATAATATGATAGTTTTTCTCTAGGCTTCAACTATTCTAAATTATTATTATTATTATTATTATTATTATTATTATTATTATTATTATTTTTATTATTATTATTATTTTATTATATATATATATAATATGACTAAGATTTTTAATAAAATATTCATAAAAATATAATATCAGTGTTAAATAATTACTTAAACATAATATTTAATAAAATTTATATTGCAAATCATAATTTTGTAAGATTATTTAACATGCTTTTCATGATTTTTTTTTTTTGTTTCTTCTTAATTCGCCACAACTGGTCAATGGTGGACTTTTCATTTGATTAGTCCTACCTTGCTAAGAAATTACGCGGAAAAAGAAAGCCAAATTATAATCAATGACCAAATTTTATATACTTTTGAATATATGACCATCTTTATGAATTAAATATATACAAATAATTTATAGGAAATTTTTATAATTTATAAAAATACAAATGTAATTATGTAAATATTTAATATGATAAAAAAACACAAGCATTAATGAGTGTTTAAAATAGCTATACACTTGTTATCTAATTAATTACAAGCTAACATGTATCATTAACATGTTGATTTTTACAATAATTATTTGAAAAGTGATACCACCAATTTAAAGAAAAATGTATAATACATGGTCATTAATTAAAATGGAAAAGATGTATTAAGAATTTAAATTGTTAAGATTATTCAACATTTTTTAATGAAAATTTTTTCTAATTAAGTCACAACAAACTCAAAAAGTGTTATAAACTTAATTTCTATTATGCAGACAACTTTTTTTTTCCCAAAACACGGTTATAATATAACTCTCTCTTTGAGTATTTAACATAATTACATATCAAAGATTCAGAATTTTAAATCTTTAGTTAAATTGAAATAACTTTATATCAGTTGATCTACATGTTTGGTAGTTAAAGACAAATTTATTAATAATTTTGTTCCTTTGCTAGTTAAGGAAATTCACATAAAAATAAAACTAAAGACAAAGGAGTAATTGACACAACTGTGTGAGTGGTTCACACTACTACCTTTTAGACATTTCCTAATATTTTTTACTTACATGTGGTAAAAATGTTACCATTTTACTTAAATGGTAATTTTTTATAACATTTTTAATAAAAACTTTATTAATTCCTTTTTATATATATTTTTATTTTTTAACCATAAATATTACTAATTTTACTTTATTTATATTTGTTTGATAACAAGTTCTTAAAGGGTCTAATTAATCATAGTTGTAATGGGAGTTGACACTACTACATAAAAGATCTTTAACATCGATTCTAGAGAAGTTTCAACATTAGTTTAATATTGATGTTGAAACCATTGTCGTTGAAAGTATGCATTTTCAACATCGATTTCATTAGTTCTAGTTAAAACCAATGTAGAAATGTGGCCAAAATTGTGTATTCTAATATGCTTTCTAGATCGGTTCTGAAAAATCAATGTTAAAAGTCATATGTAGCATCGGTTTGTGGTTAAACCAATGTTGAATGCGTTATTATATCACATTGGTTTTGACCAAAGTTGATGCGATATTGCACATTTAACATCGATTTAGATCAACCAATGTTGCGTTTTACAATATTTTTTTAAATATTTTGTCTGTTTTTACAATGAACCAACCTGCTAATCAAAATTAGAACCAACCCAGATACTTTGTGTAATAATGGTATTGATATATATATATATATATATATATATATATATATTCAAATTATTCTTGATTGGATGAGAATTCGACTTTGGTGGATGGGAATTTTAAATGTAATGAATCATCACTTTTGGGGATATTGTGCGTGTGTGTGCATGAAATGTATTGTCTTGCTCTATTCCACTCAAATATCTTGTCCAATGTTGGAAGAACTAGTATATATCTATTGTGTTAACTATTCCTTTCAAATGCAATGTTGTAAAATGCTGAATCAAAATCATAGATCATTTTAATTATTTAAATCATGCAATAGTTTACTTTGCCTATCATTCCCTAAAAGCAAGAGAAAGCACTAACAATTTTCATTCAAAGTACCAATGCCATCTAGGGGAGAAATAAACATATCTTTTTTCTAATAATTTCAATCCAGTTTTTTGAATAGGGATGAAATTCTCAAACTCTCCCTAATACTAACCATTTGATGTATCTTTTACCAGTCACTTCTAAAAGAATCATTACTTCCAAGCATAGACAAATTCTTAGTGTCTCATTTTAGCATGCAACAAGCCATTTTTCTTATTGATGAAATAAATTCAGGATATCAACCACAATGCTATACTATCAAACTGGCTATCTTCTTTGTGATAAAATATAAATGACAAATATGTTTTGAAGAGGAACATTAACAATCTTCCAAAGTGAGAATTGAGAAACAACAACTTGAACATATCAAATTAGACAAGTAACAAATTCTTACTTGGAAAAACTTGTCCCACAATCTTTCAAATGGTAGAAAGCCAAGTGACAAAAACATGAATGCAATTTTAGAATTCTTCAAAACAATTGTTGACAATTTCAAAATATCCTTAACACAACACACGAAGCAATCTCCTGATCGGTGTATTCTCTTGTAGGTATAGGTAGAAGCCAATCAACAAAACCCTTGCACCCTTTGGATGAGAAGACATAACAGGCTAAACTACTATATGGTGGGTAGATATAAGCACAAATTAGAAAGACACAGACAAACAACACCAAGATAATAATGTACATCAGCTTCTTCATGGGAGGACGATGGTGAGACCCAAACAGTATCTCCATATCACCTTGCCTAAACGCCAAACTTTTTTTTTTGTCTTCATCTATGCAAATGCATCACCTCCAACAAATTTCCTTTTCATTCACATGCACCCTCACTCAAACCCACACAAAATCAAGAGCATACACCCTATAAATAGACTGATGCAGAAAAATCTGGAAACACATCATCCACCCAACCTAATTAACCTTTTAAGAAACAGATTAGTATAAGGGGCATGCCTTTGAATTTAAAAGGAACATATAAGCCTTTCTAGTTTCTAGCAATTGATGTGTCTTTATTAGTGGTTTGAACTCTATTCAAGACAATTCCATATATCAAAATAAATGCAAGCTATGACTTGAAATTTAATAAAGTGAGTATGACTACTACCTCTAAAAATCTTAAGAATCAAGTAATCAACCATAGTGATAAATAATAATGAACATGTACCCCTTGGAAAGCAATAGACATCGTTGAACTCAATCAGTGAAAAAAAGGGAACTAGAATTCTTACTCTTGCTTCCAGTCAAACTCCAAGACTTTGATAGACCTTTTCAAATTCAGCCTGGCTAATATCACAAATTTGCTACCATGCTCTGTGATACTTTTCTTCTTCACTCTAAACCCAAAATTAATACATATATATTAAATTTAAAACCAAGTTCATTAAGATATTACGAACAAAAAAGGAAAAAAAAGGAAAGCTCTCAATATAATTTAACTAGAGCTAGACCACTAACTATTGTGCCCTCAACTTAAATTCAGGATCATTATCAAACTTCACTTTGGAGGCCTTATAGAATGCCTAAAAATGCACAATCTCACACGAATTTCAGAATCACTAATGATAATTCACTTATTCAGCGAAACAAAAAGCTTTATAATAGAAATATATTTGAAAAAAAACAAGATAAGAAATAAAATTTTTAGAAACTTACATTGTAGTAAACTAGGGAAACAGATTTGAACACATTTTCATGTATTGAAACCTTTAACATCTTTTGTAAACCATAACAGGCAGTAGAAATCTTCACTCCTTTCTGGTAACCCCGAGGTACTAAAGCTTCATTTTTCCCTTGAATAAACCATTAATTGCAATTGCAATAGAGGAATTACTCAACACATGGTTTCCAACAAAAGAAACATGTAGTGCAGTGGTTTGTCTAGTGAGATCTGTTGTGCAAGATATTGCAATAAATTATCAAGATTCACCATCCCTTCTTTTATTTTCTCTGAAATGCCCTCTTCAACGGCTGATGCTATATCCCCTTCAAAAACACATATTAACCTAAAACAAACATAAACAAGTCAATAGCATAATATCTACATCAAAGTTATATAGAACCATAATGTTAGCCTAGTTCAAATTAATATTTGTTCTTGAGCAAACAATACCTTATTTATTGTTTACTTGTAGTTTTGATATTGGAATCTGGAATAAGTGTTATGTCTGGTGGGGGATTCATAATGTGATCCATATGGACCCAAAAATGCATCTCCTGCAGCATAATTGTGATTGGTTGGGGAAGGAAGCTAATGAAAGATGAAGAGTGGTGTGGTTTGCGATTGTATGGTCACTTTGGCTACACAAATGAAATTGTCTTTAATAAGGAAAGTGTTAATCGTTACAAATATCCCATTTTCATTGACCAATAGAATTTAGACAATTGTCTTATTCTTAATTACAACATAGACCTTGGAGAAATTACTTTTTTATATTTTTCTTAACCACTAAGAATTTGGTTTCTATTTTAGTAAAATCTACTATTATAATATAAATTTGAATAATCATTTTCAATGAAAATGTGTTTTTATTTGTTATTTAAGAATTGTTTGTGAGTATACTATTACTTTGACCCTTAAAATTGCGAGGCATTAGAATACTTTAAAGTCAATTTTACATATTTAATTTTGATTAATAAATTAAAATTATTTTTCTAATTTTAAAATAAATGAAAACTATTATCTAAAGTGAATAATGAGTACAATTTTTTATAATTAATTAAAAAACTATTGAGATTCTATATATATATATATATATTTATACTTGTACATTTTAGTGTAATTCTAATTATTAACTTTTAGTTAACAATTATAATTTAATTACTTATCCATTAAAGCAATAAATAATATGACATGCACACAATAATCAAAAGGTTATAATTTGGAGGATGAAGGACCCTCTCTGCTAAGATCTTCGCCTCCTAGGGTTTTTGCGTCTCCTCCTTGCATGCTTCCATGGGTTCTCCAACCTTGAAGGTGCCATGGAGTTCCCTAGGGTTTGACTTCCCCCCTTTCTCTAGGTCTGCTCTCACATAGGGAAAAAAAAGAAATCATTTGCGCAATTGTTTAACAATGCTTGTGATACTCTATTAAGCCAATTGCCTACTCTTTGCGTTAAAAGAGATGCCATTGCAGTCAAGATTCCAGAAAAGGAATATCAGACGGGTGTTGAAAGTTTTAAAAATAATTTGCATGTTCGTTTGTTGTTATTAAAGGGAGACGTGCCTCCAAAACAACAAGACTTGTTGATAATGAATGCCGAATCGCTACAAAACAAATAAAACTACGATAATTCTGTAGTACATGATTAACCTAGGTCGACTCAGAGATACAATCAATTTGATTCCAACTTCAATTCATTGATAAAAAATAGGGGGACTTTTATCAAACAATTTGCAGACAATGAACAAAAATTATAGAAATACAAACTAGAATTGAAGAAAAATATAGAAACTGACATAATTGATAAAAGATGTTGTAAAACAGATTCAAGAATATCAATCCAATTCACCAAAACAAGCAATTCAAATTATCATAGTTCTTAAATAATGATCATATTATAAAGGTTCATTCAGTGCCATTAGAAGCAGTTCAGTCTAATTAACTCCTAAATTAATTGAATTCACAAACCAAGTTGAAATATTATCCAAGCAATCTGTGATTAAAATTCGAAATTAGGAAATGAATCCATAACCTAATCCATTTTCAATCCTAAACACATTCTTAATCATGAAAATCAAAGAGAGGATTGAAGAAGAAAATAAACATTCATACATAAATTTAAATACCAAACTAAAACTCAAATTCTTCTTGCTTGGACTGGATCCATGGATTGATTGATTGTTTAGCCTTCCATGCTCATCATCAGTGAAAGAGCCATGCAATTTGTGTAAGAGAATAGAAGAATATAAATGAAATGAAGAAGAAAACTGAAGAACAGTTGGGAGAAAAAGAGAAAAAAGATTTTAATTATGAAAACTTGCACAATAAGCTAATTTTTTTTGTACCAAATGAAGTAACTAACTAACTAACTAAATAAGTACACTAATACATAGTGACTGAATTAGTAGAAAAGGATGGGCCCTGATTAGGCCCATCTAATATAACTAATTATGATAAAACTAACTAACTCGTAGCCCAAAGCTCAAGTGCAGAGGTTCTGACTTCCAAGCCTAAAATGATCCTAATAGAATTGGCCTTGACTTATTTCTAACAAAATTGTAGCTCTTTTCCTTATCTTTCTAGGAACTACTTATATGCTCTATTTGGAGTTCTGTAGAATCCACTAGGTCCTACACAAGGAAGATAGGTCAAGTAAGCACAAAATCTGAAAATAAGCAACAATTATCAATTAAGTCCAATTGTTTATCTAAGACAAAAATTGATTCTTCATCCTCCTTTCACCATGAAGACCATTGCTAGATGCCAACAGGTGCCTGATTCTTCATCCTCCTTTCACCATCATCAGTCATCACCACCCCACCACCTCCTTCTCCACTTGCTCAGGTCCATCCTGAGGCACATGTGCCATATGACACTCTTGTGTCGCAAGAATGCATGTAGTGGTACAATGAGATGAAGGTTTTTAAGTTCTACTCTACTAGGACACTTTGCATAGAAGCTCTCCAGCTAGTTGGCCTCCACACACCTGTTGTAGTCTACCTCAAAGCCATTGGCTAGTCATGTCTGGCAGACATTCAGGAGCAAGGTTATAGAGAGCCCACTATTGAGTTTCTTCATACATGTCAGGAGTAGGATTCCAACCCTAACTTTATTCATATTCCACCACCAACTCAGCACCTCCCACACATGGTGGCCTTCTGTAGATGGTAGAAGGGCGAACTATGACCATAAATGATTTCAATATCATCATGGGTTTTGGGGCACTAGAAGCTATGGCTACACCAAAGTAGAAAGAGGCATTGTATGGAGACCCTAATGGGATACCAAGAGTCTGAGTCTTGACACACCATTGCTGGCAGCTATATGTTTTATTCGGGCAACACTAAGGACAACGCCATCAGGGACCCTGCACTCCATATTTTACTGAGGTGGATTTTTGGCTCCATCTTTAGCTAGAAGGAGAGCACGGGTGCAGTTGGGTCCAAAGATCTCCTCCTTTTGTGATGCATGCATAAACGCCTTGGGACCAATGCAGGTCTTATATTCATCCGCAACTGCCAGCATATAGGCCTCAGGAGGCCCAAGGAGGGCAAGAGTTATATATGTCTGAGTTTCCTCATTACATGACTAGCGATCCACTTTGGCTCTGATGAGGCAAATGCAAACTAGTGTATTGAGGCTAGCCTCATTGTGAAGAAGACAATGGGACTTGCCCGCCGCATTAATGGGAACCATTATGTTCTAGTAGAGTAGGCAGAGGGAGAATAGGCTACAAGGAGTAGTTTGAGGTAGAGCAGCAACACCCACTATAATGACCCTGTGATAATCCGGGTTCCTATAACCGGGTTGTCACATAGGGGGGTGCATTTTGGAACTCGGATAAGAGGGGGTGTTGATAGCATCTTTTCAAAACTGGGTTTATGTGACCGGGTTGTCACATAAGGTGGGTGTATATTGGAACTCGAATAAAAGGGGGGTGTGGATAACACCTTTTCAAATCTGGGATCGTGGTATATGTTAGTATTGATAGGAAGACCGAGTTAGTGCACAACCGGGTTATTGCCACGTAAGTGGTGTATATACAAAGCACTTTTGGGGAAAAACGCTGATGTATAGAAAAGAGCTCAGACAAGGAAGGAAAGAGCGACCGGGTAGCGAACTCGGTTGAGCTCGTATATTCCTTTTCCTTGAGAGACCAGGTTGCGGTCTCGGTAGAGCTCGTGTATTCCTTTTCTTCGAGGTCGGAGTTGTGATCTCGGATAAGCTTGAGTGATCTTGGATGTATTACCGAGTTGTAATCACGAATGAGCTTGGATGTGTTACCGAGTTATGATCTCGGTGAATCTCGGATGAGCTTGTGTGATCTCGGATAAGCAACCGGGAAGTTATCTCGGGTGAGCTCGGAAGAACTCGTATGTGGTTGACTTGTAAGAGCTACCGGGTAGAGAGACCGAAAGAGCTCGTAACCCCTTTTGATAGAGTTACCGGGTTGAGAACTCGGAAGAGGTTGGAAGGAACCTTGGACTTGTGAAGTACCAAGGTAGGAACCGGATGTGGTTGGGAGGAACTTTGGACTTGTGAATTACAAAGGTAAGAACTCGGATGAGGTCGGATGTGGTTGGATTAGGTCGGATGAGGATGGGAGAAGGGCGAAACCTTGGACGTACTATAGTACCAAGGACGGGTTCTTATGCAATCGATTACATATGCATTTGTAATCGATTAAAATAGTTATTACTTGCTGTTTAAACCGGGACTTAGCTTTGTGGTTGGAATGAGTGCTCAAGAACCCGGGGTATGGTAGTGAAGGTTGCACTCAATATATATATATATATATATATATATATATACACATACATACATATATATATATATATATATATATATATAAATCCAACCCGGTAGCGTTAGTTATATAAAGAGAACCCAACAACGTCAGTAGGGTTTTGAGACCCGGATAGTAACACGGAACATGTATATGAGGTATAACACATTGACTTGCCAAACAGTAGACCCAACCTGACAGTCAAATATCTCTACATATTCGCTTTACTCAAGTGACACGTGTTGACTCTCTGCTTGTGTTTTGATGCGGGACTATTCTCATATTACCATACGACGCGTGTCAACTTTTAGGCTATTTAAGGAATGCATGAGTGGGATATTTTGTAGTAATCTAATTCCCACCGCCTCTGCTAAAACACTTTCTCTCTCATATCTTATTTCCTTCATTGTTAAGGTGAGAAAAGCTTCCTAGATAACCTTTCCTTAACCTAAAAACCTTCACATCCAACGTAAGGATTGCAGAGTATCACCATACAAACTAGTTTCCAACCTTTGTTAGTTGTGAAAATCATCAGGCAAGGAGATCATTTCTCTAAAGGAAAGTTTAAAGTTTCAACCTTTAAGAGATAGAAGGCACGTTAAGGACATCTGAGCATGGAGAAGCTGTCCTCTAGCATTCCTTGTTGTTTTTAAGGTAAGATATGTAAGTTTCACCGTATCTTTTGAGTTTGGTTATAAGAGGAAAAATGACCCATATGAGTTAGGGTTGGTTTTGGGTGGTGTTCCTTTGAAAAGTACGCTTAGGAGGTTGTTGTGATGAAGGTTCAACCTCGAAAGCTAACTTTTCTAGGTTTTGGGTATTTTGTTATGTCCAGATAGATATTTGTGGGGTTTACAAGTCACTTGTTGGTGGTATATGTTCGAGATCTGGAAAAGAACTGGGTTCTTTTCATGAAACGGTTGAGAATCGTTCTTGATATCTTTCTTGCTTAGTGTAGGGCTAGATAAAGAAGATATCGGTGGTGGTGAACACGTGGCTGAGAGGATCGATGCTGGGATCAAAGAAGGTAAGCTCTTTGTTCTTGGGAGTTTGTTCCCTTGATTGTGTTCCACATACTCCTGGGGAGTGATGGTTGTTGGATGTCATGGTACGTGTATTTACATTGTGTGTTATTGCTTTTTGATTGAACATATACATGTAATGAAGATGTGCATTGGTTGTCTAATTTTTATAACTGGATATACATTTGTGTACGCGAAGTGCATTGGTTGGCTAATTTGTATATTTGGATATACATTTGTGCATGTCTGTACTGGAAGGGCACATTGGTGGAATTATCATATGGAGTCTGTCTTCTGGGACCTCAGGCCAGGATACATGATGTGTACGCGGAGTGCACTGGAAGATATACAAGAGTGCAATATGTGTATTGGCTGTCTAACTTGTATATCTGATATGCAATTGTGTATGATATCTGCACTGGTTGGCTAAATTGCATATTGGTACTGGAATGGCACGTTGTTGTGGTTATGTACATGTGTTGTTTTATTAAAGGCCGGGTTGGCTATGTTATTTGTAATGCCAATATAAATACTATGTACTGTGGAATTGAACCAGGGGGAGGTGAGACTCCAAGAACCCTTTGTATACTGAGATTGTATCTCACCCCGACTGGGGATTATATTTTATTGCAGGTGATAGCCAGGGAGTGGAGGACAAGGTCTGGGGTAAGAGACCTGAGTAGAGGTTGTTCGGTAGATCTCGATTAAGAGGCCGAGTAGGCCGAGGCCGGGTTGGCTATTGATCGAGGATCCTGGACAAGAGGCCAAGGTCGGGTTCGAGGAAGCAGATTTTTGGAAGGCGATTCTTTTGAGAGCCTGTTGGCTCAATTTTTGTTGTATTTTGTAACCCGGTATGAGTCTGTACTATGATGTACCTTATGGAACAGAACCCGGGTGTCAGGATGTATATCAAAATTCCATACATAATGTTTTAGTTGTATTGTATGACGTATTATTATTTATTCTTCCGTGTTTACTTAATTATGTTGAGTAATTGCTGCGCTTAAGACTATAATATAATGTTGATGAACCGGATGCATACAGGGTCATTACACCCACAGGATGAACAAAGGGCCCTACAACAACAAGCTCCATGACAATCACATCAACAACTACATTAGAGAGCTCTAAGACAACAACCACCACCACCACCATTCGCATGGAGCGATTGAATGACATGGAGGATCACTTTGATGAGCACTATGTTGCTTAGGATGCATGAATTTCGAAGCACCATGTCGCACAGATGGAGTTCTTGAGATAGATGCAAGAATGCTTCTTTTAGGGTCCACCTTCGACTTGAGGAGGTTTTATCTTGTCTTGCTTTTAGTTTTTTTAGTTTCCAATATTTCCTTTCATCACGTTATTTCAGTACTTTGTTATTTCCATTTCAACTTTTCATTCTGTTTTGTATTTATTTTGAATGCATTGAAGGCATTATATTGTATAAGTGTAGGGAGGGGTACCACTGTCGCTTTCCCAACTTAAGATATGATATGACTCTTTGCCTATGTTTTGATTCTTGTGGTTTCTGATTTGAAAATTTTCTTCTAGTTGAGATATTGTGTTTAAGAGGAACTCTATAAAAAATTATGGAAAAACATGAATGGCATTGAGATAAGAATTTTCTCTAGGGGAGAATCATTAGTAGAAAAGTTTTTAGATTTTCTCTTTGAGTTTCCTTCAAATGTGAGTACTTGAGCTGATAATTCTTTTTTCTCTGTATGATTAATCCTTTCAGTCACATCCCTTTTGTATTCTATTTTGATATACATATCCTTGAATGATGCTTGAAATTTTTTGAAATGTTGAGATATATATAGGCATTTTTGTGAACTTTGAGACAATTTTACTTAGTTGCCCAACTTCAGCTTGATTGAATATTTTCTTTGCTACCTGATTTGCATTGGATTAAATTGTGACAATGTGAAAAGAGCCCGGGGAACGAATACTAACATTGTGGGTTGTGACAATTAAAGGGATGACAATTAAAGTGGAAGTGAACTCCAACCTCCTTTTCTCAAAATGAAATAAAAGGAGTCATAAGTTAGTTAAAGAATATATATATATATATATATATATATATATATATATATATATAAAGAAGACCCAAGTGAAAAAAAAAAAAGAAAAAAGAGAGAAAATAAGGAGGAAAAAAGAGTGAATTTCAAAGTGAATAAGTTAGGTGAAAATAAAAGGTAGAAGTTTCTTGAACTTTGAGTTAATTATTATTGTAACCCTTTGGTTGCCTATTCCTTTCACTATCTATCTTGCATTACAAGCCTAACCCCATTACAACATGAATTGCTTCACTTGTTTGGAATTTTTGAATTTCTATTAGAGTTTAGTTGATTAATTAACATAGTTGTGAATATGTCTGCTGAATTATTATTTAACTGTTTCTTGATATATGATACCAATAAGAGATTGTGAGAAGAGTGAACCAACAACTCATTGAGATTATTGTGGAAGTGCAATTAAGCTTGATGGATTCCTTGAGTTATTTTGTGTGACTTGATGTGTTGAATGTTTTGTATAAAGAAGTACAAGGAACTCTATTACATAAGACTTGATTGAGAGAATTTGCTTAATTTGTATAATAATTGTTTTTGTCAAGGACCAAACTCTAGCATTACCCAAACAATTCATTCTTAATTTTAACATATTAACTATTTGTGTTCAATCACTTAATTTATTATAACTATTATTTTGAAAGCATAGAATACGACAACTAGTAAACAATAAAATAAAGCTAGAACAAACATTGGAGATATATATATATATATATATATATATATATATATTATCGTACAATTTTTCATTTTGGAAGTCCAAATATACAGAAAAATCAAAAACATAAAAGCATTTCAATAACAATATATCAACTATGCTCCCTGCTTTATTTCTTTTTCTGCACTCTTTTCTTAATAGATTTTTTTTTTTGAACTATGAGAATTTTTCTCCCTTTGCACTATGCAATATATATATATATATATATATATATATATATATATATATATATATATATATATATAAACCACTTGTGTGTTGTCAAATTATTCCTTGGCAGTGCTGTTTCTTTGCCCTGATGATGCCATTAGCACAGCAACAGCCACTATAAACATAAACAACATACTCCCTAGCAGTATATATGTTCTTCTTGATGATTTCCTGTACTCCCCAAACAGAACCACGCCCCAAAAAGTGCTTACAAGTGGAAGTGCCTGTTTGATCAATACACATTATTCAAATGGTGAAATGATTGAATAATTCATTGAACGCACAGAAGTAAGATTTCATTATTTGGTGGCGTTTGGCATGATTTTTGCTTTTCAATTTCAGTTGTTACAGTTACATTTATAATTAACCAAGTGCTACCTAGTTTTAAGGTCATTTGATGCTTTGTTAATTTCATGATTTCCCTTGCAATTTCTTAAACCAGGAAACAAAGTAAAAGTAAAGTGAAATTCTGTAATTATCAGTGAAAACCTGAAAATACTCCAACATTCCCTAGATTTTACTGATTGTTCCTCATGTTCCCTATAGTTTAAAAACCTACATGAACCCTCTCGCTTCACTTTTGGAAAAGGTTGAGGGTATTTATCCAAATTAGAATGAAGGAGTGTGGACAATCAGATTCAGGCATCGAAGGAAAGAGTTTGTTAGCGACACTCTCTTTGACACTTTAAATATATCATTATAAAGAGAAATTCTAGCGACACTCTCTTTGACACTTTCTTTCTTATACTTTGTGATTGGTTGAAATTTATAGTTACCTGCCTTAATAGCTCTTTTTTCCTCAAGCTCTATGAGAAAACTGCAGTTCCTGCTTCGACATTGTCTGCAGAACTACTTCCGCTCTCGAGATCTTTTGATTTAACTATAATAAATATTGAAGAGTTAGAATAAGTTGACATGTTACCAAACACAACAATCTCACATATTGAACCACTGAACCACATGAGAGCTTCTCACCTATATTTCCCTCCTTCGAAGAGCTGCTGGCAAAAAAAATATTGCAGATAAAATTAGCAATACTACCAAATTTAGATACCAAAAGAAGACAACATCAAAATCCAATACAATCATTGACATAATACGTGTGCTAGGATCCAATAGCAAGGTACGAGACTTGAGTCTCATATAGGAAGTATGTTATTCTAGTCAGGGATTTATTAGAACTTTGACTCCAACTACAACTGCTAGCTTTTGTGGTGTAATTCTTCCAAGTTTCTTATCCTTATGATATAGCATAACTTAACCAGTTGTATGCTAATACTCCTATGAAGAACTACAAATAACCAAATCAGCACTCATTCAAGAAGCTAAAATAACTACAGCAACCAACTTCAATAAAAATAACAATGGTATTTATGAATTCATTAAAAAAAGGGGATAGGAAAAAAAGTCCACACTCCCCTCTTGTATTGAGTTTCTTCTCATAAAATATTAATTGAGCAGGTTGTAAACTTGTTTATTCAACTGTAGCAATTAACTTCATAAATTTAGCTAATTTATATAATAGTTATTATAGTTCCCAAAGGCATTTTCCTGATTTTGTTTCCAAATGGAGCATTTTCATGACAATTATCCATGTCGTTGAGTGTATATTTTCTCTAGCATTCATTTTATGTGTTTTAATTTTTGTTTGCATAGTTATTTAATTATATTTATACACTTATTTACCGAGCCAAATGGCGTCACACTATTTAGATAGCCTAATCTCATTTAGTTAGATAAGACTTTTTTTAACCATGTTATTGGTGCAAAATATCAAGACTTTATCAATGATTAGTCTTGGTCAGATAACTTGATTCGCTAATTATCTTTAATGAAATTTCTCCTTTTAACCACATTTTTTTCTCCATAAAATTTGAATCTGAGACCTTGCTTAAAGGGAGATAAAACTTTATTTATGTTATTATAGTTATTGAATTGTATTGGAGTGGTTATGTCATTGAATTACCTATAACAACCGTTATGCTTGCCGTGATCACTTCAGTAACCGATAGCCAAAAAGCAAATGCATATTGGCTGGACAGATTCCCAAGGCTAAGGAACAGACCACCCCCCATTGCAAAAAGAACGGAGGGCCAATTATCCTGCAAGTAACAACTTAATTAAGCAGATTGATAAACCATTTGAAAGCAAAATATATATATATATATATATATATATATATATAAAGCAAAATATATATATATATATATATATATATATATAATGTTCAAAGCTAAACATTCTTATAACTGTATAGTTTCAAATATAATTAAAATTAAACTCAGTACATATTACTAGAATTTATGGGATATGTATTGAGCAAAATACTCCAACATTCCCTAGATTTTAGTGATTGTTGCTCATGTTCCCTATAGTTTAAAAACCTACATGAGCCCGCTCGCTTCACTTTTGGAAAAGGTTGAGTGTATTTATCCAAATTAGAATGAAGGAGTGTGGAAAATCAGATTCAGGCATCGAAGGAAAGAGTTTGTTGGCCTTTATTTGTAGATATTTGTAAAGCATATATATTAAAAGACTTGTTTCATGGAACCATTACCATTGATATCATTAAGAAATATAATTCATAACTTTGATAAAAACAATTTTACCACAACCTGGAACCTCAAGACATTTCATCTTCAAATTTTATTCTGCTCGTGATTCTTAGATTTCAACTTGTAGCTTAATTATGATAGTGACAGAGCATGTAACTCGTCAATCCATTTAATTTGTCATGATTGCTTCGTTTCTAAAATCACACTTTCCAACATACTTTCACTTTCCCAAAATACACAGACAAAAAAATAAAAATAAACATAATGGTAATTTTACATAATTACTCTTATATCATCATTAATTTATTTATAAATTTTGTTGTCCATCATAAATACTTAAGAGATATAATTGAAAAAATATAATTAATTTTATATTAAAAAGTTAAAGTAACAATTATTTTGAGACTATTTTTTCTCTCTTACACGGCAATTATAATGGATCAAGCTTTCTTCAACCCATTTTTTTTGTCTTAATCTTTAGTTCATAAAAAAAAAGGGACCCTGACTAGTTCAGAGTTCGATCGGGAGGTAAGTAAAGTCTGATTAATAAGTTGTTCCGCTAAGGATCGAATTCGGATACTATTCGAATGATTTAATCTTAACTTCAGTACATTAACAACTTTTATCCAATCACTTCGTTTCTTCAACCCATCTAATTTGTCATGAATGCTTTTGTTTCAAAAATACACTTTTCTAGATAACAATTATCAACGAATGAGTGACGACGCCTCTAGATGGGATTAGGATGACTCTCACATGCTTTATAATTTTTTTAAGTGTCATGTTATTGATACGAAGTATCCAATTTTGTTGATGATATGAGAAACCTGACTTAAGGAGACCGAATCCAATATCATTTGGACAAACGACATGTAGATGATTATCTTCTTTAATCTTAGGGTAAAACATGTTTTACGTCTCTCAATTTTTGGTCAAAATAAGTCTTAGTCCCTATATTTTAAAAACGATGGCGATCAAAATTATTGTTTTAAAGTATAGAGATCAAAACAAAAACATATTTTAGCCTTTATTTTATGATGGTAAGTAGCAACTGCAAAATTCAATGAATAATAGCCCCCCATACCTGAGCAAGTTGAACTAAGAAATTTGGCTGAGCATGAGTGCCCTTGCCTATCCCACCAAGTGTAAAAGCAATGAATAAAGCAGCCAAGAAATTAGTGATTGAGTAATCAAGGTAGGTATGCTGAGGAAGACGACCACGCCTTTCTAACATAGTCAAAAGAGCAGGCCATGTCCCCAAGAAGAAAAGAGCCAAGAACAGGCATGTTATGGCACCTCCTTTGCTCTCCACCAAATGCATTTTCAACCCAGTAGTGCACAAAATGCTCTTGGAGAGTGAAGAAACCAAGGAGAGACCAGAGAACTCCTGAAAGCATTATGAATTAGTCATACTTCGGAAAATTACAAAATTATGAGCTATTATTAAGGACCCCATAAAAAGTTTATCCTCACAAAAGAGGTGAGAAATTCATGCAACATGATAAAGGAGGAGGTGAATCTCTTGAAACAGATACAAAATCACAATCCAAAACAAAGACAAAAGTGTGCACAACTGCATATAAACTGCTTATAAATTACTTTTAATAATGGAAAACTCATTGAAGAGGGGTGAAAAGGAGAAACATTATCTACAAATAAACTCATGCATTTGTTTGTCAACACTAAATGTAAACACCTTTCACCACGTCGCGGGAAGTAGTCCCTTTCACTCGATCTAGAGATTGATTATCATAGAATCCATGATAAGTCAATGAAACCTTAATAAGTCACCTGATCCTCTTCACTGATATGAAGCAAGGGTTGACCAGCTAAAGACAAGTATATATAATTGAGTTAAAATTCAGTTTTCTTATTAACCATGAAGTACCTAAATGAGATAATAGGAATAAAAAAGATTCATCTTCACAAAGTCAAAGAATTACAGCTACCTTGGAAAGTTGGAAGCCATATATCATAAACAAAGAGGAAGTCAGCAATTATAAAAAGTCAAAAGATAAGAGCCTTTGTGGCAGCTAATGATCAATTAAATAAAAACCTCAGAGCCTCAAACAGTGAATAAAAATCTACGCAGTGTTTGTAGCCACACACTAAAAGCAACATTGGGGGCCATATGAAAAAGAAATGTTTGAACCTTAGAAGCACCAAAGTGGGCAAAACTTCCACGCAAAATGGTTTCAAAATCTCAAAAACTGTTGGTGGTGAGAAAAATCTACCTCTGCTGATCTGCATTATTGGAATTGGAAGTACTTGAATTGAGAATCTGTACGGAGAATAAAAACAAAAGAAGAAAAAAAGAAAGGGAGAAAGTGTTAATGAATGGTTCAGTGACACCTACCAATGAGAAAGGCAATAATGATGCAAACTTTGAATTGTGATTTGTACGAGTTTCACTTCATTGGCAGCACCGTTCAACTGGAATCTTCACACAGGATTCCAACTTTTTGTTGATAATGTCAATTAGTAATTACTTATTTTAAATTGGATGAACAAGAATCTATTATTTTCTATGCTTTTTATTTTTGTAAATTCCAAAAGGGACAGGTCAGCTACCAATTAGTGCAAGGAATGATTGGAGATATTTTCTCGCCATCGTATCTTTTCGATTCTTTTCGAATCTTGGATTTTAAAACATCTTATGTACTATGAATGAATGTCAATTAAGCTTTTTTTTATGTTAATAAAATGGCTAGTGATTAATGTTGATACATGAATTCAAACATCTCATGAATTTTTTAGTGTAATTATGATAAACTACCTTAAATATAAATTTTCTGGAAATCTGTTCATTATTTTGCTTACCAAATAATTTTTTTACCGTGCATTAGTATAAAATATTAATACTATATTTATTATATGTAATATATAACCAAATGAAATTATATAATTAAATATGCAAATCATTAATTATAACATATTATGTATGATTTTTCATGATAATAAAAATAGAATCGAGATTGAGTCACTCGGGTAAGTAATTGTGTAGAAATATTACTTCTGTCAATAACCTTTTAAGCATGGTAAATTTTACTAATCAACCGTTAAATATTATGATACTATCACAATAATTATGGATACTAAAATTTAGATACATTATACTTTTCTAGTTGGATATATAATTTTATTGTCAATATATATATATATATATATATATATATATATTAAAAAATATTTTATGAGAATTTTGATATTTTATATTTGGTATGATAATTTTAAAAATCATTTTCCAAAATCTAGCATCCCCTTAAAAAAATTAATTATGTTTCCCACTGAAACTTTTCTATGGGAAGGATGTAAATTCAACATTTCCATAAAGGAGAAATTTTTTATAGTATAAATTAAAATATTATTATTCTATCATTCCCGAAAATATTTTAGACGTACACACCAAATATAATCAGAGAAAATAGACTATCAACAGACAGTAAAATAAATAATCTTACACCATAATTCATCATGCATTTATAACAATTAAAGGCATCTTAATAATAATCTGTGATTTGATGATTTACATTATTAGTATATTATCATTAAACTCTTTTTTAATTGTCTATCATTTTCAATTTACTCCTATTCGAAAATAAATGTCATTTTAAATTGTCTTACACAAATAAAAATAAATAAATAAATAGATGGAAGAAAATATTAATTTTATAAAATTAATCTTAGTATTAATATTATATTGAAAAATTAAAGTAATACCTATTAAGGATATTAGTGAAAAAATAATTAATATTATACTAAAAAATTAAATACGACACTTATTTTAGGATAATTTTATCTTTGATCCCTGGCTATCTAATATGACAACTTATATATGACAACGTTGATTTTAGCACAAATTTAAGTGTTGGTGATGATTGTGTCGGTGAAAGTCAAATTCCAGATAGAAATTGACCTGAAACATATGTGTAGAAGGCATTTTTTATGCTCATATTGATCCTAACCACATGTCTCCCTACTTTTGTGGCTGCGCCCTCAATTAACGGATCATCAATTCCATTGATCAACAACAAGCATAAGTTAGGGGTTAGTATGACGATATATGTTGTTTTTGTATGTAACAATGTAGTACTATCTATCTTAAACTTATTTTTCCTTTTATTTATAGGTGAAACACGAAGTCCATGATACTGGAATATGTCTCACCACACTGTAAATATATCAAGAGGTGCTATTTCCTGGATTGGATGTTCTTGGTAGCAAGCATTTCGAAGCTGAATTGTGAGTTGGTTTACGTTTTGATAGCAAATGCGCAAATGGCTGAGAAGCATTATTCAATGACAATCCATCTGTCATTTCGTGTGTTGTTGAGTCTCAGCCCACAATTTTGCCAATGGGATGTCCAAATAAGGCATAAGGTACGTTTTCCCTATATGATGAGAACAATATTGTTAAAAAAGACAAATAAATGGGTCAATTTCTAAATGGGACACTTGTGTATATATATGAACATATTGTTATCTAAAGATCATAATAAATTAGACTCTTAATTTATTTGAACATGCATAATAATAGATACAATTCTTGAAGCTAATTTTTATGTTATTTTTATAAGTAAATAACACGTTCTTTAAACTATATATATGACAAATATTTTAAATTGTATATGATAATGTGAATTTCAAAGTGTTTTTAGGTATGGCGAAGAAGACTCATTAATCTCTATTTCATTTATACAATAATTAATAAACTAAAAAAACAGAAAAGTATAATTAGATAAATAATACCACATAGAA
>PYAF01004484.1:53298-64106 GCA_007407185.1 Glycine tomentella
GTTGTGAAGTATTTATTTATACAAGTATGAGGGGACTAGTAATTTCACAAATAAAATATATGGTTGTAATTAAAAAAAAAAAACAAATAAAATATATGTATGGTTGGTTATCAGATTAAATATATAATTAAAGATCAAACTCAAAATTCAGTCCAATAAAAAATAACTCAATTTTTATTTATTTTAACTTTTACCATCTGTGAGTTTATCAATATCCTTAAATTAAAATAAGATGTGTGGATATATCCTTAAATAACTCAATGTACGACTAGTTCATTTTCAAATCAAAATATGTTCCACAAATTTAATGTTTTATTAAAAAATATAAAAAATAGAATAAATGAATATAGTCTCAAATATTTTGAATTATTTAGACTTGTAATAATACTTCACAACGAAATATTGTAAATAAATACTTCACAACGTACAAAATACAATTCCGTTACAATGATAGTAAATTAATCAAAATTATTGCGTTTAGTTTCTCCAGATAGTGTCCCAACTGTGATAGATGCCTGCATATAATTGTTGTCGACACTTAATTTTGAGTTAAATAATATTTTTAACTTTATTTTTAATCTTTTAGACATAAAATACTACAAAAAGATGGAATAAATATAGCTACTATGATGCAAAAAAAAAATAACGAGAAAAGGCAAAACTAGAAGGAACAAACAAATAAAATAAAGTGAAAAAACAAATATTAAAAACAGTGGGTAGAGGCAACAATCCATTTTCTCGCACGACATCTTAAGGTATAAGTCTAGCCCTCAACTCTTATTCAAGCAATTATTTATTAATTTCCTAGCTAATATTATTAATAATATTTTTCTTTTGACTTAAAGTAATAAACATTGAATTTTTCTTGTGGGGAATGGAAAACGACAAGAAACAGAAAACAAGACCCTAAACAAGAATGAGAGAAAGGAAACGATCATTTGAGTATTGTTTTGAATTACTAAAAAAAAAATAATAACATTTGTTACAATTAAAATCCTAATCGATCTTACGATTTTTAATTTTTTATTTTATTTTTAATTGAAGTCATAAAATATTTTATGACTTCAGTTTAATTTTTTAAAAAATATTTACAATTTTAAAATCATAGGAATTTTTATTTACAACTTCAAAATCATTAAAAGTTTTTTTTTATAACTTCAAAGTCTACTGCTTATCATTTTTTCGGTAATAATTCTTTAACTGAGAAAGCACCAAGAGCATTGTTCATCCCTTATTTTTTTTTTTTTTTTTGGTATGTGTTTTATAACCAATGAGTAGGCAACCTCAGCTCCATAACATCTTACTTTGCCTATTTCCTTGGTTTTTCATTTCTATTTCTTAAACCAAAAAATAAAATGTTCACTGCCTTTCTTTGCCTTTCAAGTTGCATGTATGAGTATGTATTAGTACGAGAAAATAGTGTCAACAAAATTTAGGGATGTGATTGTTTAGTTTGATCTAAAATAATAATAAAAAGAATTCAATTTCAAACCAAAATGTATTAGTGTGAGAAAATAGTACCATAGACATTTAACTTTAGAGAATAAATTTATTCATATATATTATTAAATGAAAAATTCTGGTATAGTCACAAATTAACCATGATTGTACTGGGCAAACACAAATAAATAGATACCGGCTCAAATTAAAAACCTTTCTCCATTAACAATGCAGTCATTCTAAAACAATCTTTTCATGGATGACCAATGTTTACCTCTATGCAATTTTGTTGCCATAGTCCCAATGCATAAATTTGAAATAACCATTGTTTGTCAAGCGTTGTTCTCCATAGAATAATTGGACTTGGTTTTGCCAAGATTTTTGTTAGAACTAGTTGAAGCACTCCATGATGTCTGGTCAAAGTTGATTTCATCATCATGTCCATTTGTTTCATGAGGATAATAAGATGGCCTTGGAGGCATTTCAAGACTTTCAACCTTTCCTTCAAGCATTTCTACAACATTCTTCATTGAAGGACGATCATTTGGTTTCAATTGTATACACCAAAGTGCAACTATGAACATCTTTTTTACTAGAATCTTATCCTCTTCCGAGGCATCTTCCATGTCAAAATCTTTTTCTTCTTTAAATTGATCATAGATCCAAAATGGGAAATAATGTTGGCTTGAATGCTCTACTTGAGAATTTGAGTTCCTTCTCCTACTTCCCATTTCCATCAAAAGCATTCCAAAACTATAGACATCAGCCTTATGTGAAACCCCACCTATATTTTTGTAAAATAATTCCGGAGCCATGTAACCCAATGTTCCTCTGGCTGCAGTTAAAACAAGAGACCCATCTTTCACAGGATATAGCTTTGCAAGTCCAAAATCTGAAACCTTTGGAATTAAGTTATCATCTAGAAGAATATTGTGAGGCTTAATATCAAAATGTAAAATTTGCACATCACAACCTCGATGTAGATATGAAATCCCACGAGCTATTCCAAGAGATATTTCATATGTTTTCTCATAACTTAAAGGAACACTTCCTTCTTTAGAGAAAATGTATTTATCCAATGACCCATTAGGCATGTATTCATAAATTAGAGCACGCTTTTCTCCTTCAACACAATATCCAATAAGTCGTACCACATTTACATGATGTATTCTTCCAATGGTAGCTACTTCATTTACAAAGTCTTGTCCATTACCTTTGGCTTTGCTCAACATCTTTATTGCTACATCTGACCTACTTCGAAGCTTTCCTTTGTATACATGCCCGAAACCTCCTTGACCCAATTTCTCTTTGAAACCTCTGGTCATTTTCTTAATTTCTCTATATTCATACCTAATGGGATTTAGATTGTTTTCTAGCAAAAAGTTTTCAATATTATCGTACATTGAGAAATGTCTTCGTCGCCATATATAGATAAATAGTCCAAGCAAAAGTGCAACTCCAAATAGATATCTAGCTACCATAAATATTGGTAGAACATCTTGTCCAATGAGGTATTCTTTATAATCACTTGAATAAGATAGTGATTGCTTGATATGTTTTATTCTGTTGACAAATCCTGTGAATATAAATTTCATTAAAATAGTAAGAAAATAAAGCATGCTTTAGTCTACTTAGTTCAACTTAGAAATCAACTGATGTATTAGGTATAAATTAATAATGGGCGAAACAAATATAACTTGTATTACCTTTAATAACGACCTCAATATACTCTGCAAAAACAAAAGATTACTTAAATAAAAAAAATGATAAATTAGTTTTCAAATTTCACAACATGCTTTGAAACACAGGTTTTGCAAAATTGATGTAATGTTTAAATATTTAGGCAACTGCAAACATATCCCCCTTAATTATTAAATGTTCCTCCCTTTTCTATTTTTTATATTAAATTAATTTAAATAACCACACTCCTTACCTCCCTCTATCCAAATATTATAAAG
This sequence comes from Glycine tomentella, assembly GCA_007407185.1. Classification (NCBI taxonomy): domain Eukaryota; kingdom Viridiplantae; phylum Streptophyta; class Magnoliopsida; order Fabales; family Fabaceae; genus Glycine; species Glycine tomentella. The sequence goes on from PYAF01004484.1 coordinate 56,697, forward strand.
GGTAAACTATATTTTGGTTCCCTATAAAATTTGAAAAGTATTAATTTCGTCCTTATAAAAAAATTTATATTAATTTGGTCATTCTAAAAAAGAAAACATATTTTTGTAGGTCCTCAATTGTAATTCCGTTAGACGACTTCCTGATATGACTAACAGACTTAATTATTTTCTCTCTCCACCTTCCTAAGGACACTAAGAAGACACCAGAACCCATTGTGGCTTCATCTTTTCTCCTAATTTCATCAGAAACTATAACAATTGTCTAGGAAGTGATAAAATTTGCAATTTTTAGGGGACTTCAGCTGCTAAAAATGTTTTAATTCATTTTAGAATTTTAATTGCCACAAATTTTTTAACTCATTCGTAATCAAATTACATATGTAAGTTTGGTAGTCATGTAAGATTACTGTCTAACGGATTTACCACTAAAAATCAACATATATATGTTTTATTTTTATAGGAGCTAAATTAATATGACAAACTTTATGAGAAAAAAAATTAATGCTTTTCAAATTTTACAAGAACCTCAAACATATTTTACCTTATCATAAATGAAATTGAATAATTTTTTAAAATTTTAAAATCATCCACTTTGGCCAAATATTGTTAGAATTGAATTTGCCTTATTTCTAGATTCTACCACAACTGGGGTTCCTGTCTATCAAACTAATTTATACTTTCGACAAGTCTAGGATTAAAAGGAAGTTTAATGATACATGGAAACTTCATAACATTGGCATTAGTGCAAAGATTCTGACTAAGTACAAAAATATCATAAATGTGACCTTTGTTCATGATTCTAAACAATTAGATTCTAGCACAAACTTTTTCATTGATTTTAATTCTTGTAATTGTTAAGAGGATGATGGGGACAACTAAGAGGGAGAGTGCATAGAAGCTATGAGGAGGAGTACATGATTATAATATTTAGTTGAAAGAATATAAAGGGTGAACCTATAAGTAGTGTCATAAGAAATCAATTGGTGATCGACTCAGGTCATAGATTGAACCAATGTGTCAATATTTGAAGAGTGTGAACCAATATATAATAAGTTTATAAATTTTATGTTACTATATATATATAATATAGAATCATTAGATATAGAAAAAATGAATGGTGAGGATGAAGACTAACTCTAAAAGAGTTATTCTTGGAGCAAGTCTCTCTGTCTCTCTAAAGCAGTGTATAGGATGCAACTTGGCCATTCGTAGAACCATAAACGGGTGACTTCAAATCTTATCTTGAGGATATTATTTAGATTTTAAAATACTGTGTATTTTTTAGAATATTTTAGGATTTGTTTCCTCTTTTAAGATTAGGATGTCAAGTCTATAATTAAAGCTTCATCACATGAGAAAAATAAGCCAACATGAAGAAGGATGTCATATAAATAAAGAGTTTTCAAGTTTTTCATAAAAACTTGTAATAAAGATGATTGCCAAGGGTTTACAAGTTTTCCATAAAAACCTATGATGAAGATAACATGAAGAAGTTTTTTACAAGTTTTCCATAAAAACTTTTAATGAAGATGAAGATGTTAAGCCCACTTGACCACTCTACATGAGAGAAGGGTCATATGAAGGGAGAATTTTCAAGTTTTTCCATAACACTTGTAATGACCATTAATACAATATTTATGAAGCTCCACCACACATACTATATCTCATTCTTTTAAAAATATATATTTCACACACACAAACAAACAAAATATTTATGAAGCTCCAAAACTTTTACTAGAGAAGAAGAAAAGAAAAGATGAAAGATAAAGAAGAAGAAAGCAAGCATCAAAAGGAAAAGGAAAGTCAGAATTGGATGTCTAAATAATTCAGTCAAAGACGAGTGTTAAGAATATGTCTAATATCTTTAGTTTAGAAAATAATAATTTAGTTTATCTTTTAAGAATTTGTTATTTGTTTCAAATCTTATCTTTAGGATATAGATTTTAAAATATTATGATTTTTTTAATAATATTTTAGGATGTGTTTCCTCTTTTAAGATTAGGATGCTAGGTCTATAAATAAAGAATCATGACACGAGAAAAATCAGTCAACATGAAGAGAAGTGTATGAAGGTTTTCAATGAAAACTTTTAATGAAGATAAAGATGCCCAATGGTTTACAAGCTTGTAATGGAGATGAAGATGACGATGTTAACCTCACCCGACCACTCTATATGAGAGAGTGGTTATGTGAAGGATAGGTGATAAACGTCAAATTTACCAGAATTTCATATGGATTTTGTGAACGTTGATTTAACATTTTAGTTAAGTTTATGCCCTGTTTTGAATCAAATTAGTTTTCAATCCAGATTCTACTGTCTTAGGTAGAATTTTATGTTTTGTTTATTTTTAATGAATTTTTGATAGTTTTCAGCAAAAACAGGTCATTCTAGCAAGAGCTCTAGAGGTCCATAATCAGCAAAAAGTTCTGAAAAGAGAGATTGCAAAAATTGAAGATAAAAGCTAGGAAAATCAAGAGCAAGATATTTTTCAAGGATAAATTAGCATAAAAAGAAGATAATTACTTGAATTAATTAGAGATTATTTGTTCGTAATTTCTTGTGATTATTTCCTTAATTAAACCTAGCTACAATTATATAAATAGGGCTAGGCATTCAATGTAATGTTTAGAAGTCTTGAGAAGTTCTTAGAATTATATTTAAGACTTCCACCTACTAGACGCCTCCATTATTCAATTAGACACTCCAGGTTTCATTATATTATTTTTATTAGCACAATTCCTTCCACCTAGGAGAGGAAAGGATGAACCTTGTTTCACTTTAATTCTATCAATTCAACACTTCATCTTGAGTTCTTTATTTGTTTTCGTACTTAATGCTTTTATTTGATTGACCATCTTATAGATGAATTCAGGAATTGACTTGTGCTTTGGCAAGACATGTCGAAACCAGAACATGAATAAGTACTTAATTAGGATTATCTCTAGGGATAGAATAGTCTTGGTCAAGCCTCACTAATTCTTGACCATTAATGTTGATTGCTTGTGTCGGTATGTCCAAGGGATTGGGTATTGGGTAAGTAGTTTAGAATTTGTGACCATGCGGAAGATAGGGTAGAATACATTAGTGAATTGGGGATGAGCAAGAGAGATGAGTAGAGAATTGTGACGTTACAGTGGATCGAGCGAATTCCAAGTCCAAACCTAAACATTCATTCATCAAGATCGACGTCACTATCCAAGTCTAGTATTTCTATCTTTACTTAATTATTTTATTGTCATTTAATTTTATTATAATGTATTTTATGTTGTTTATTTTGTGACAATCACAAAACAAAAATACAAAAACCTAGTTCTTAGTTAAATAATTACATGAAATCCCTCCTTTATTTCTTTGGGAGACGACCTAGATGATAGTTCAGTTTTAACTTCATGTTTGGGTTACACTTGGCCTATAAATTGAATCTAATGTAAAATAAAACCCTAACAACAGGCTTTCATGTTTTTCCCAAAAACTTGTAATGATTATGAATACAATATCAATGAATTTCCTTTACTATGTATCTTATTTATTTTACAAAAATATCTCATTTACACAACAACAACACAAAAAATCCATAACCCTTCACTTAGTCCAATAACATCGCCTATTTGTAAATTTAACTAAAAAAGTACATTTAATAATTAAGGAATATTGTCCAATATTAATCTCTCATTTTGAGATATCTCTCCCACCGTGAGAGTTTTGATCCCATTTCCTTTTCTAAGTGATTTTTGAGCCTGTATTTTTGCTGAGAGTGTCTTCCCACCTTTTCACGTGAATACTAAAATTGTTTGTTAATCTAAGTCTTACACCATGGAGGAGCCAAATGTAGTCAGCTTGCAACTAGATGAAAAGGGTGGAACTATGGAGTTTAACCTAGGGGAAATGAAAATTGTATGTAGACATCTAAATGGAGTGACAATCACTAATTGGACTCCTTCACATTTTCTATTTTGTTTCTACCGCATTACTGAATTATAATCATGTACTACATGGAGGGCCTTGGACCTTTCACAAACATTATATGATCCTTGGTGCTATCAAAGAGGGAGATGAGTCATCTTGAGTACCTCTTTAAACCATTCCTTTCCAGATTCAAATCCAGAACCTCCTTACCATCAAATCAGTGAGTAGTTATTGATCCAGTATTTTTATGAGGGTTGATGTTAATGGACAAGAATATGATTGATGCAGCTAGTAGAGGCGCTTTAATGGACATGACTCCTATTACTGCAAGACAATTGATTTCCAACATGGCAGCAAATTACTAACAATTTAGTACTAGACTAGCTGAACCATCCAAGGCTACTACAAATGAAGTTTTTTTTTTTTTCTATAGTTGCTGATAACCAGAGGTTGAAGAATAAACTGACAGAATTAACATCTCTTATGAGACAACTTGTCATTGGTCAACAATAGAATGCGATGGCAGTCAATCAACCAAGGTTGTGTGGTATCTGTTGTGCACCTAATAATCCAACAGATACATGTCCTACTCTCCAAGAAATAGAATAGGTTGCTGAAGTTTCTGTCATACAACCTGAACAACCATTCAGACCTCAACAATAACAGTATAATCCTAACTCCAACACTTATAATCCTTGTTGGAGAGATTTCTTGAACTTGAAGTATGTCATGGTCCACAACAACAACAGCAAACACAACTACTGCAGCAAGAGATAATAGCAATATTAACCCTATACCAGCAAATACTAAGCTCCCCCGTTCATACAACAACAATAATTACAACAGTCTGTACCTAAACCTGCACAACTTGTGTATAGCAATTCTGGACCTTCCTTGGAGGACCTAATAAAGCAAATGACAACTAGCAATATTCAGTTTTCACATAATGTGAGTGCCACCATCCAAGACCTGCAGACTTGGACAGTTAACTAACTATGTCAACTAGATGCAGCAACAAGGTTCTAACAACATTCAACACAACCAATTATTAATCCAAAGAATGAGAGTGCTATTATCTTGAGGAGTGACAACGAGCTTCCAAATTCAAGAGATGTTGGTGCCAAAATTGATGATGGTGCCAAAATAGATGCTGCACCAAAACAGATTCCTCTACTTTTTCCTTCTAGATCCATTTCTGCAAAGAAAGTGAAGCTTGATTCTGATTTTCTTGAGTCTTTCAGGAGGGTGAAAGTCAACATTCCCATCTTGGATACCATCAAATAGATTCCAAAATAGGAAAAGTTCTTGAAGAATTTGTGCATCCACAAAAGCAAGCTGAAGGGAAATGAGCAAGTGAAGATGAGAAAAATGTTTCTACACTTATACAGAGCAAAATTATTGCTTCCATTCCACCATCAACCTTGCCACAGAAGTGCAAAGATCCTGGCACTTTCACGTCCCACGCACCATTGGAGATTGCTCTTTTACATATGCAATGCTTGACCTTGGAGTGTCGATTAATGTTATGCACACAACAGTTTACAGGTCACTACATCTTGGTGATTTTAAATCCACTGGTGTTTCAATCCACTTAGCCAACAAGAGTGTTGCACTTCCACTAGGAGTTATTGAAGATGTGCTGGTGTGAGTTAATGATTCAATTTTTCCAACAGATTTTTACATTTTGGATATGGAGAATGAGTCTTCTAGCCATGGTTCCATATTTATCCTAGGGAGACCATTCTCGATGACAATCAGGACCAAAATTGATGAGTTTGCATTGACTATAGGAGACTTAATTAGACAACTGGTAAAGACCATTTCCCTTTTCCATTCATTGATCAGGTTCTGGAGAAGTTGAGAGGTAAATCACATTATTGCTTTCTTTATGTTTTTTAGGTTACATGCAGATTCATATTGCACTAGAGGACCACCACAAGACCACATTCACTTGTCCATTTGGCACATTTGTCTACACCAAGATGTCCTTTGGCCTATACAACACACCTGACACCTTCCAAAGGTGCATGGTGAACATCTTTTCTGATTTATTAGAGAGTTGCATGGAGCTGTTTATAGATGGTTTCACTATTTATGGTTCCTCTTTTAATTCATGTTTGGATAGCCTCTCTAGAGTTCTTGACCGATGCATTGAGACTAACCTTGTTCTTAACTTTGAGAAATGTCATTTTATGGTACATGAGGGTATAGTCTTAGGGCATTTGGTATCTAGTGGAGGTATTGAGGTTGATAATGTGATAACCTTAAGTCCCAGCGCGTTTAGCGCGAGTTTGGGCGCGTATGGCGTGAGTTTTGGGACTTCTGGCAGAGGATTATGCAGAAAACCTTCTGCAGAATTCTTCTGCATATTTGCGGCGCTCTTGGCGCCAGGCTGGCGCTCCTGGCGCCACAGCCTCTGGAGTGTGGCGCGGATAGCGCGGGAGTGGCGCTCCCAGCGCCATGGTCTCTGATGGTTGGCGCTCTGGGCGCCAGGGTGGCGCTGGAGGCGCCAGACCATGTTGTGTTTCCCAGGTGGCGCGGTTGGCGCCATGGGTAGCGCGGACAGCGCCGTAAGTTCTGGAGGTTGGCGCTCCTGGCGCGGGATTTGGCGCTGGTGGCGCGGGAACCTCTGGAGGTTGACGCTCTTGGCGCGGTATGTGGCGCTCTTGGCGCCAGAGGTTCTGGAGGTCGGCGCTCATGGCGCGGGGTTGGCGCGGATGGCGCCGTGGTCCAGTGCAGCTGGCGCGATCAGCGCCAGAGTGGCACGATCAACGCGGCAGCTCTGACAGGGCCACTATAAAAGGGCTGGGTCGCGATTTTCAGAGGGGAAACTTGGTTTTCTTCTTCCTCCAGCACCCTACCTCCATTGTTGAGCACCCAAGCTCCATTCCTTCACCATATCTCACCAAAATTCATCCCTTAAACTTGTTTTGTGATGGAAATCACTTCTAGAGCTTGAATCCATCCTCTCATTCCCCTCAAACCCACTCATTTTGAGAATCCCTTTCTCAAGGGAAGTTCGTGGAACTTGAGCTCGGCGAGGAACAGCGACGATTTGTGAGTACCCAAGCTAGGGGAAGTCGTCTGTGGGCCTTCCTTGCGACATTTGAGGTAAGAAACTCGAGAAATACCTCTTGATTTTGAGTTGGGGTTTAGGGTGAATAGTGACCCACTTTTGATAGAGCTAGTTTTAGCTTTGGGTCATGTTGAAGCATGTGCTTAGTATGTTGTGAGGATGTAGGATTAGCTCTCATATGTGAGTTTGGTGAATGTTGATTCCATGGCTCTATGTGATGCATGTGTTGTTGTTGGGCTGAGTTGCTTAGCCATTTGTGGACATGCTAGAGCCTTGAGTGGTAGTTATATGGCCTTGAGAGGCTAATTGCTTGATGGCTTCGGTGTGATAAGCCTTTGTTGAACCATAGGATAGAAGACCTTGTGGTTTTGGAAGGGATTGTGAGTCCTTTCATTATGAGCGGTTGTGAACCGTATATGCTTGTGCC
>PYAF01004484.1:82138-133609 GCA_007407185.1 Glycine tomentella
TTTTGAAATCAATAAATTGATATTTATAGTTATTATAAATAAATTTTGAATTACTATGAATATAAATTACTTATTTGACAAATTCTTGTATCACAAAGGGATATGAGCTTAAATATTTTATAACTACTAGAAGTAGAAGTAACCCTATGGAAGAAAACAACAATATTATTTTAATATGTTAAATAATTTGTGTTAAAAAAAATGTTAAATAATTTGTATATCAAAGACCTGGCAGTTTATGTCTAAAAAGTTGACTTATAATTTCAACGTCAAGGAAGCATATAAGACAATCCAAGTCAATTTTTTGTCACAAATCATGCATTATGTGGTTCAATTATTCAATATAGATTTTAATGAGTTTTTCTCTAAGCTTCAATGGTGGACTTTTCCTTTATGGTCATTTACCATAACCTATCACTATCGTGATTAATGATATTTTTAGAACCAGTAGGAAACATACAGGGACTTTTATCAATAAATAACAAACAAATTAAGAATTAAATTATATTTTTATTTAATGCACAGTTTTGAGATTTTTAATCATTATCATTATAATTTAAATCATTTAACTATTAAACTAAATAATTTTTATTTTTAAAAATTATAAATATAAAATAAAATCTTATATATATATATATATATATATTAATTTTAAAAAGTTGTAATGAAGAGGGATCATTAATTAATTGTACATATATGTTATAACACCAGAATTTTTTTTTTTCAAAAAAGAATGTAATAAGATAGGTGCGGGGCGGGTAATTTTTTTTATTTAGAATAACCTATTAAATAGTTAATTTTACATTAATTTGGCCTGTCAAATTTTTGAATTATTATTTTATAAACTATAGTATTCTATTTATTAAAGTAGATATTAATTTTAAAATCAATAAATTTATCAGTTACAATTATTATAAATAATTTTTGAATTATTATGAATTGTAAATTACATATTTGACAAATTCATGTGTCCAAAAGGAATATGAGTTTTAATATTTTATAACTACTAGAAGTAGCCTTACGGAAGAAAACAAAAATATTACTTTAATGAGTTAAATAATTTGTATATTAGAGACTTGTCAATTTATGTCTAAAAAGTTGATTTATAATTTCCACATCAAGTAAGCATAAAAGACAATCTAATCAATTCTATGTCACAAATATAATATGATAGTTTTTCTCTAAGCTTCAACTATTCTAAAATATTATGATATATATATATATATATATATATATATATATAATATGACTAAGATTTTTAATAAAACATTCATAAAAAATATAATATCAATGTTAAATAATTACTTAAACATAATATTTAATAAAATTTATATTGCAAATCATAATTTTGTAAGATTATTTAACACGCTTTTCATGGATTTTTTTGTTTCTTCTTAATTCGCCACAACTGGTCAATGGTGGACTTTTCCTTTGATAAGTCCTACCTTGCTAAGAACGTACGCGGAAATAGAAAGGCAAAGACTGGCCATTGTGACTAATGATAATCAATGACCAAATTTTATATACTATTGAACATATGACCATGTTTATGAATTAAACATATATAAATAATTTATAGGAAATTTTATAATTTATAAAAATACAAATTGTAATTATGTAAATATTTAATATGATAAAAAAAACACATGCATTAATGAGAGTATAAAATAGTTTTGCACTTGTTATCTAAATAACATGTTGATTTTTACAATAATTATTTGAAAAGTGATACCACCAATTTGAAAAAATGTATAATACATGGTCATTAATTAAATTGGAAAAGATATATTAAGAATTTAAATTGTTAAGATTATTCACCATTTTTTTAATGAAAACTTTTCTAATTAAGCCACAACAAACTCAAAAAGTGTGATAAACTTAATTTCTATTATTGGGACAATTTTTTTCCCACAACACGGTTATATAACATAACTCTCCCTTTGAGTATTAAACAAAGTTAGATTCAAATTTAAAATATTTCATTAAATTGAAATAACTTTATATTAGTTCATCTATATGTTTGGTGGTAAAAGATAAATTTATTAGTAAGCTTGTTCTTTGCCTACTAATTAAGGAAATTCACAGAAAAAATAAAATTAAAGACAAGAGGAGTAATTGACAGTGAGTGGTTCACACTACTACATTTTAGACATTTCCTAATATTTTTTACTTACATGTGGTAAAAACGTTACCAATTTACTTAAATGATAATTTTTCGTAACATTTTTAATAAAAACGTTACTAATTCATTTTTATATATATTTTTAATTTTAACCATAAATATTACTAATTTACTTTATTTATATTTGCAAAAGGAATATGAGTTTTAATATTTTATAACTACTATAGAAGTAGCCTTATGGAAGAAAACAAAAATATTACTTTAATAAGTTAAATAATTTGTATAGTAGAGACTTGTCAATTTATGTCTAAAAAGTTGACTTATAATTTCCACGTCAAGTAAGCATAAAAGACAATCTAATCAATTTTTTGTCACAAATTTAATATGATAGTTTTTCTCTAAGCTTCAACTATTCTAAAATATTATTATTATTATTATTATTATTATTATTATATAATGACTAAGATTTTTAATAAAACATTCATAAAAAATATAATATCAATGTTAAATAATTACTTAAACATAATATTTAATAAAATTTATATTGCAAATCATAATTTTGTAAGATTATTTAACACGCTTTTCATGGATTTTTTTGTTTCTTCTTAATTCGCCACAACTGGTCAATAGTGGACTTTTCCTTTGATCAGTCCTACCTTGCAAAGAACGTACGCGGAAAAAGAAAGCCAAAGACTGACTATCACTACAAAAAAATAGTACCTTTCTGGCGATTTAATTTTGGTGGTCTAAATAAACCGCCGCAAATGTTACCAATTTTAAAAAAGCTAACCATCAATTACGCGTGTTACATTATGTCATCGATTTCAAAATTTTAAGTATAATATATTATTATATTTAAAAAACTGCAACAGACAGTACGCGTACAATGTATTATTTTAAAAAAATTACAATGTGTGACCCACACTCTGGCACCCATACTCCAAGTCTCATTTAGGGTTCATTGGAAGCGTTCTTCTTCTTTCTCCGCCTTCTCTCCAACGATCTCAGCTTCAATTTTCCGATCTGGAAGCACTCATGAAAGCAAATTTCCGATCTGGCCTTACGAGTGCTTGAGAAGGGCTTGGCACAGCAAGCGCCACCAACCCGTGAGAGGTTCCATCATCAACAGATTTTCAGGTTTTGGGTTCTTCTCGTTTCCCCCCTTTTTTTTTCTCGAGCTTGTGCATTTCTGTGACTTTATTGCACGCCATGTGTTTGATTAGGGTCGTCAATGATGCTCACAGTCCCGCAACCAAGAAGAACAAGGAATGGCAGGAGAAGCTCCCCGTGGTGGTTCTCAAGGCCGAAGATTACTCTTTTCTGAACAAGAACCCATCCTCTGAATCTCATTGTTATCTGTCTTGGGGCTGGGGATAAGCCTCATCATTTTCATTTAAAAAGTTTTTGTTTTCTAATGTTATTACTATATTGTTGGCGAGCCTTCGTGCAAGGTAAGGTTTTTTTCCCTTTGAGTTGGAGTTCATGGGTTCAAATCTTACTGCTTATAAATTCTAATTAGTCATGTCTCTTGCTCAATTGCTTAATTTTGAGATAAAATTGAAATTTGAGTAGTTTTTTGGGATGAAGGTGTGATAGGATGGAAGGGTGGTAATTATCATTGTTTTTCTCAGGACAATGGAATCATGGGAACAAGCAGGCAAAAGAAAGTGTTACTTTTTTGTTTTATCTTGTATTCTTTTTTGATAAATGAATTCAAAATTAGAGTCTTTGGCCATTTTCTGTTTGTTATCATCTATTTAATGATTTCCTTAGTTATTGTCTTTTAATTTTATTATTTCTATTTTTCTTAACTATAGGGACAATTTTTAAGATTAGTGCTATATTTGTTCCTTTGATGCTTTACAGGAATATGGCTTTGCAGAAGTACGCTCCTTAGGGAAATTTATTTTCTTATTATGCACTTTCTTTCTGCTGGGCCATGTCATAAAACTTATTTACAATTTTGGAATGAGCTTCTTGAGCATCAACATAAGATATTTTATAAATTTTTCGTTACATTTTAAGGTCCCATTTTTTTGTTTTTCAAATATATCTCGGGACCACCTACTTTTCATTTTCACTAGTTTGAATGTTTCAGCAATTAATCCTATTTGAGTAATTTTTCGCTCCCTAAATTTCTTTTGTAGATTACAAGTACCAAATGATCAAAATAAGAATTTTTTATCCAATCAGAGAGGAACTTCAAATGCATGTATAGAGAATGATATGGACTACACTTGAAGCAATCTATGGGTTAATTCTTCTTCGAGGTAACCTCTTTTCTTTATCTGGTGTGTATGAGTTTGAATCTTAGGTGACACTATCTGCATGGGTGCATGGTTGGATTCACTATCTATATCAATATAAAAACACACATGTTTGAGCCCTTAAATAAGTTATGCCTGTTTCTTTCAAACAAACTTGCTGCTAGCTAGCAACAATTGTTTGCTTTTATGATTCTAGCCATTCCACAAACATCAAAATATGCCATGCAAATGGCTAGTTAAAATCTAAAATCTTATATCAGAAGAGTGCACAAAATAATTAGCTAGCTTAACATAAAACTTAGCTGGAAAATAAATACACACTTGGATGTTATTCCATCTTATTTATAAAATGCATCAGCAATACATGCTGAATCACTGAAATCACTCCTCCATTTCAGTTATCTAATTTATTTTCTCAAGTGCTCTTGATATGTTCAATGATTTTAGCTCATCCAACAACTGCATCAAGTTATTGTAAGAGGATCCACCCTCATCTATAGTCTTCTTGGCAGCATCACCAAGGTACAGCCACACCATTACTGTTTATTTATTTTGTTGTCACATTTCTGCTTGATAAGTTGATAGGAAAATTAGAACTTTGCTACATAGCTCTACTATGAATGTGAACAAGGGTATTGTTGAAAAAAATAGCATAAAAGAGAGGACTACTTATTTTGGAATGGAGGGAGTAAACTTTTTTTCCTTGTTAATTAGTATATGATATTTTTGTCGTGCTCTGAAATAGTTGAAGCTAAGGAACATTTAATTTGTATTGACTGACAATTGCAATTTTCTGGGATGATGTTCACAAGGCTTCTCATTTGCTTCTAAACTGGTGTTATTCCATCATATTATTACTTTATGCTGTCTTAATGTAATAAATTTTCATATGCTCAACTATATAACGTCTGATGTCCTGTTCTCCCAACATGTCAGATTGCAATGAAGTAACTTTGAGAGCGGAAAATACCCTTTACAATCTGGTGCTACTTGCCTGATGGAAGATAAATATGGCCCTTATATATGTTAATGTTAGGGACTTTTTTTTTTTTGAGGGGGGGAGGGGGGAGGATTAAGGTTGATTTCATCCCTTATGTTTGTCATTTTCGATAAACTTCTCCAGCTATGAAGACTGGGGAGTTGATGAGGAGAGGCAATTGGGTGGTGATTGATGGTTGAACTGACAGAGGTGTAAGACTTTGGTCCTCAAGTTTTTATATTTGAATTGTTTAAGGTTGGTTATGATCCACCATAAACTTGGCTCACAACAATGTATTAGTTTCTGGGTGTGTATGTATCTCTATTGCTCGTACAGTAATGTTTTAGCTTAGAATAATTTATGTTTTAACTTTTTTATATATATCTATAGGCTTTCTCGAAATTCTGATCTATAGGCTTTGAATTGTGCAATAATGTTATAGCAATATTAGATAGATATGTTTGAGGTTGATTTCTATGGAAGAACATATCTATCCTGTATAGAAAGAAAAATGAGAAATGTGAGGTGAAATCTCACTAGCAAAAAAATATTAATGAGTTTTTTTTATAAAAAATATTAATAATAATTTTTATACTTAATCAAATAGGAATGAAAATAATTATAAAACTAATAAAAATAATTAGAACTAGAGAAATATTAGTATGATTTTTTTTATCAAAAAAATATTTTTTTACAAAAAAAATTGTTTTTAGCAAAAAATAAAAAGCAAAGGCGCACTTTGTGGCGGTTTTTAAACCGCCAGAAATAGAAAAGGTGACAAATGAAAAAGTGAACATTTTGTGGCGGCTAATAACCGCCACAATGTCTTTGACGGATTTACCAGCGTTCAAGTAAAAACCGCCACAATTTTTTTTTACATCATCACTTCTGACGGTCAATCCTGACCGTCAGAAATTAATTTTGTGGCGGTTTTTAGCCGTCAGAAAACGCTTTTTTAGCCGTCACAAAAATATTATTTTTTTGTAGTGTATTGTGACTAATGAGAATCAACGACCAAATTTTATACACTTTTGAATGTATGACCATGTTTATGAATTTAATTTATAGGAAATTTTTATAATTTATAAAAATACAAATGTAATTATGTAAATATTTAATATGATAAAAATCACATGCATTAATGAGAGTTTAAAATAGTTTTACACTTGTTATCTAATTAATTACAAGCTAGCATGTATAATTAACATGTTGATTTTTACAATAATTATTTTAAAAGTGATTGCCCCAGTTTAAAAAAATGTATAATACATGGTCATTAATTAAAATTGAAAAGATATATTAAGAATTTAAATTGTTAAGATTATTCAACATTTTTTTAATGAAAACTTTTCTAATTAAGTCACAACAAACTCAAAAAGTGTGATAAACTTAATTTCTATTTTGGGAACAATTTTTTTCCCAAAACACACTTATATAACATAACTCTCACTTTAAGTATTTAACACAATTACATATCAAAGATTTAAAGTTGAAATCTTTAGTTAAATTGAAATAACTTTATATCAGTTGATCTACTTGTTTGATGGTTAATAAAGACAAATTTATTAGTAATTTTGTTCCTTGCCTGCTAATTAAGGAAATTCATAGAAAAATAAAACTAAAGACAAGGTGAGTAATTGACACAACTAGTGTGTGAGTGGTCCACACTACTACCTTATAGACATTTCCTAATATTTTTTACTTACATATGTGGTAAAAATGTTACCAATTTACATAAATGGTAATTTTTGGTAACATTTTTAATAAAAACATTACTAATTCCTTTTTTATATATTTTTAATTTTTAACCATAAATATTACTAATTTACTTCTTAACAAGTTCTTAAAGGGTCTAATTAATCATAGTTGTCACGAGAGTTGACACTACTACATAAAAGAGTTTTAACATCGGTCCTGGAGAAGTTTCAACATCGGTTTAGAATCGATGTTGAAAACATGCATTTTTCAACATCGGTTACATTAGTTTTGGTTAGAACCAATGTAGATATGTGGCCAAAATTGTGTATTTTGAAATACTTTCTACATCGGTTCTGAAAAATCAATGTTGTTTGTGGCTAAATCGATGTTGAATGTGTTATATCACATCGGTTTTGACCAAAACTGATGCGATATTGCACACTTAACATCGATTTTGGACCAACCAATGTTGCATTTTACAATATTTTTTTAAATATTTTGTCTGCTTTTACAATGAACCAACTTGCTAATCAAAATCAGAACCAACCTAGATACTTTGTGTAATAATGGTATTGACACACACACACACACACACACACACACACACACACACACACACACACACACATATATATATTCAAATTATTCTTGATCGGATGGGAATTCGACTTTGGTGGATGAGAATTTTAAATGTAATGAATTATCACTTTTGGCGATATTTTGTGTGTGTGTGCATGAAATGTACTGTCTTGCTCTATTCCACTCAAATATCTTGTCCAATGTTGGAAGAACTAGCATATATCTATTGTGTTAACTATTCCTTTCAAATGCAATGTTGTAAAATACTGAATCAAAATCACATACCATTTTAATTATTTAAACATGCAATAGTTTACTTTGCCTATCATTCCCTAAACGTAAGAGAGAGCACTAACAATTTTCGTGCAAAGTACCAGTGCCTTCTAAGGGAGAAATAAACAACTCTTTTTTTCTAATAATTCCAATCTAGTTTTTTGAATGAAGGAATGAAATTCTCAAACTCTCCCTATTATTAACCATTTGATGTTTCTTTTACCAGTCATTTCTAAAAGAATCATTAGTTCCAAGCATAGACAAATTCTTAGTGTCTCATTTGAGCATGAAACAAGCATTATTCTTACTGATGAAAGAAATTCAAGATATCAACCACAATGCTATATTATCAAACTGGCTATCTTCTTTGTGATAAAACATACATGACAAATATATTTTGAAGAGGAACATTAACAATCTTCCAAAGTGAGAATGGAGAAACAACAACTTGAACATATCAAATTAGACAAGTAACAAATTCTTGGAAAAACTTGTCTCACAATCTTTCAAATGGTAGAAAGCCAGGTGACAAAAACATGAAGGAAATTTTAGAATTCTTTGAAACAATTGTTGGCGATTTCAAAATATCCTTAATCACAACACACGAAGCAATCTCCTCGTTGGTGTATTCTCTTGCAGGCATAGGCAGAAGCCAATCAACAAAACCCTTGCACCCTTTGGAAGAGAAGACATAATAGGCCAAACTGCTATACGGTTGGTAGATATAGCACAAATTAGAAAGACATAGACAAACAACACCAAGATAATAATCCACATCAGCTTCTTCATGGGAGGACGGTGGTGAGACCTAGGCAGTATCTCCATATCACCCATGTTGCCTAAATGCCAAACATGTTTTATCTTCATCTATGACAGTGGTGAGACCTAGGCAGTATCTCCATATCACCCATGTTGCCTAAATGACAAACATGTTTTGTCTTCATCTATGCAAATGCATCACCTCCAACAAATTTCCTTTTCAGTCACATGCACCCCCACTCAACCCTACACAAAATCAAGGGCATACACCCTATAAATAGACTGATGCAGAAAAATCTGGAAAAAAGTGCATTAGCAATATAACAACCCTCACAACATCATCAAAAGAGAGACGAATAACAACACATCATACAATGACCCAAACACATAATCCACCCAACCTAATTAACCTTTTAAGAAACATATCAGTATAAGGGGCATGCCTTTGAATTCAAAAGGAATATATAAGCCTTTCT
This sequence comes from Glycine tomentella, assembly GCA_007407185.1. Classification (NCBI taxonomy): domain Eukaryota; kingdom Viridiplantae; phylum Streptophyta; class Magnoliopsida; order Fabales; family Fabaceae; genus Glycine; species Glycine tomentella. The sequence goes on from PYAF01004484.1 coordinate 91,292, forward strand.
AGTTTCTAGCAATTGATGTGCCTTTATTAGTGGTTTGAACTCTATTCAAGACAATTCCATATATCAAAATAAATGCAAGCTATGACTTGAAATTTATTAAAGTGAGTATGACTATTGCCTCTGAAAATCTTAAGAATCCAGTAATCAACCATAACGATAAATAATAATGAACATGTAGCCCCCTAGAAAGCAATAGACATAGTTGAACTCCATCAGTAAAAAAAGGGAACTAGAAGCCTTACCCTTGCTTCTAATCAAACTCCAAGACCTTGATAGACCTTTTCAAATTCAGCTTGACTAATATCACAAATTTACTACTATGCCCTGTGATACTTTTCTTCTCCACTCTAAATCCAAAATTAATACATATTAAATTTAAAACCAAGTTCATTAAGATATTACGAACAAAGAAGGAAAAAAAAAAAAAGGAAAGCTCTCAATATAATTTAACTAGAGCTAGACCACTAACTATTGTGCCCTTAACTTAAATTCAGGATCATTATCAAACCTCACTTTGGAGGCCTTATAGAATGCCTAAAAATGCAAAATCTCGCATGAATTTCAGAATCACTAATGACAATTCATTTATCCAGCGAAAGAAAAAGCTTTATAATAGAAATGTATTTGACATGAAAAACAAGATAAGAAATAAATTTTTTAGAAACTTACATTGTAGTAAACTAGGGAAGCAGATTTGAACACATTTTCATGTATTGAAACCTCTAACATCTTTTTTAAACCATCATAGGCAGTATACATCTTCACTCCTTTCTTGTACACTGAGGTACTAAAACTTCATTTTTCCCTATGAATAAACCATTAATTGCAATTGCAATAGAGGAATTACTCAACACATGATTTCCAACAAAAGAAACATTTAGTGCAGTGATTTGTCTAGAGAGATTTGTTGTGCAAGATATTGCAATAAATTATCAAGATTCACTATTCCTTCTTTTATTTTCTCTGACATGCCCTCTTCAACGGCAGATGCTATATCCCCTTTAAAAACATCTATTAACCTAAAACAAACATAAAGAAGTCAATAGCATAATATCTACATCAAAGTTATATAAAACCATAATGTTAGCCTAGTTCAAATTAATCTTTGTTCTTGAGGAAACAGTACCTCATTTATTGTTTACTTGTAGTTTTGCAACTGGAATATGGAATAAGTGTTATGCCTGGTGGGGGATTCATAATGTGATCCATATGGACCCAAAAGTGCATCTCCTGCAGCATAATTGTGATTGGTTGGGGAAGGAAATTAATGAAAGATGAAGAGTGGTGTGGTTTGCGATTGTATGGTCACTTTGGCTACACAAATGAAATTATCTTTAATAAGGGCAATGTTAATGGTGACAATCTTTTATGCTGATCAAATTCAAGTCATGGTTGCCGATTACCTGTAAGATGAATAATTTCAAATATTCTTTCTATGAGTGGTCAATACTATCAGTATACTGGGTGATAGTCTGAACCAGGTTTTTGCACACCCTTACTAGGTGTTATAGGTATGATTCTTTGGGTCTGATATGGATTGCAATTACGTTATCTAATATACAAATCATAGTGAAGTTTGAAATTTAACATTTTTTTTGTGTTGGACTCGTGTGCCAGTATATTAAATTAAAAGAAGTCTTCCAATGAGATAACATACGTAGGGTAGTGCTGTTGGAGTATATCATGAGAAGGGAACAAGTAGGGGGAATGTTGGATAAAAAATACAAGCAAAGATTACATGTGGGGGAACTCATTTTTGGCTTTGCAAGACATGAATCATTGTTAGCACTTAGCTTACTCTTTTTTCACTTTTACTAATATTGTAAAGTGGGATCTGAGGTATTTTGATGGGATACTTTGGATAATTTTATTCTCTGGCTTTTTCATTCTGTAAAAGGGGTAAGTTACCCCTTGTACCCTCTTTAATATACTTTTTTGCTTGGCCGGTAAAGAAAATGTTAGCTGAGTTCATAATATCATGAAAATGAAATCATTGTGCTATCAATTAACAGAGATTTGAAAAGGAAAACCACTTTAATATTATTACTCATCAAGAGTCCTTACACCAAAAATAAAAACATTAAATAGAAAAATTAGTGTATGAATTTCTTAACTTTATGTTAAGAATTATCATATTAGTGTCTTCATGAAATCAATGACAGACCTATCTCCATAAGAAGTCTAGCTACTTTACCAAAAAAGAGGCAATAAAGTTTAATGGATGCACTTATTCATTAATCCAAGTTCACCACACTTGGCTAACTGATCCTAAAAGAATGGAAGCAAGAATTCTGGAATCTCTAGGTAAATGCTGATTCATGCTTTTTCCTTTTCCCTTCTAGTGGGTTGGGATTATAATGGAAGTTTCTATATGCTAACCTCATGTTAAGACTAAGAGTCACACTTTATCAGTAAAATTATGAAAGTAAGTCAGGAACCACATAGAGATTACTATATCACAATCATAAATATAACAAAAAATTTAACGATAAACAATAAGCTAGGGATCATCTTTAATTTAGTCGTCTTATACCCTTATATAATCTCCCTGCTGAATCCTGACACCAAAAATAAAACAGTTTTATGCTCCCCAAAATTATGTCCTAGTCATGTTAGCTTTGTCTGGACTCTAAAGGCATAGTATCGATAAAGACTTTAGGAATGTGAGATAAAGAAAGGCCAAAGAGGACATGCAATCCAACTAACTTTGCCAATATATGCATATTCAGAAGTAAGCAAAAGACTAATATTTCTTTTTTTAGAATAAGTTGACATATTCTACAAACTATAGCTCTGCATTCCCAAGAAAAAAAAATTGTTATAGAGTTAATGGAAGCAGCTATTTTCTGTGAGTTTCAAGTTACACTTGGCTAAAGAACAAAGTAGTACAGAATAGAATTAAAATTATAGGTTTGTTATAGTAGTTGTTTACCAAATGCTCACCATGGTAATGTAAAAATACCAATAAGAAAATAATAATTATCATTATCAAAAAAAAAAAAAAAGAATATGAATATTACCCATTTTTCAGAAACATGGGTAAGAAGATTGCTTACAATTGGTAAAGCCAAGATGCACCACCTTCTAACTTTATTGATAAGTCCCACATAACATCCATAATCTATTAGAGCCAACTTAAGAGTTCCTTCTTGGTTACTTAAATTTATTGTGAGACCCACTTGCATGCTTGTAACCTTCCAAACATAGTACAAGTTACATCACAATTAAGTGAGGGATATTAATGATTGAACAACATCTGTGTGTGAGTCTAAGCACTAGTCTGTTATTTTCAAAGATTTTTGCCTATCACATACTGAAACTGAAATACATTTGTTTGATTGTTCACCTATATGTAACATCTTTTTTTTTTTTTCCTGCATTTATCGTGGGAAAATCCTTAATTTAAGTTTATTTTGATAAGCTTCTTAAAATAAGTTTAAAAGGAGTTAATAAAAAGGTCAAAAGCCACTTTATATGTTTAATAAAAATAAGTTCATGTTTAGTTTTAAAAAATGTTATTTTAGACTTTTAATTACAAAAATGTGCTATTATTTCCAATTTACTTTTTGAAAAAACTGCAAAATTAACTAGACAATTGACATAGAAAATGGAAAAAGAAAATATTTTTCTCAAACCAAATGACCCTTGTTTATATGATAAAATAAACCAAACAAGCTTCACATAAGCTCTTCCAAATGATTGATGATCTGGAGACTGGAGTTTTATGTTAGAAAGAAACGCATTACATTTACTTCTTTATGATTTCCATTTTAGCTACAACATTTACAAAGATCAGGAAAAAATTATAGATACTCTTCATTCTACCTTTTGCAATCTTATAATAAACTTAACTTATACGAATAAGATAATGAGGTTTGAAATTGAAATCGACAGTTCACAATAATCAAAACACTTTCTAACAAGTCCCATGATATTTATTGTTATGGCTCTATGAATCACTTGTTACACATAAGGTTAAGTGCATACTAGAGCGGCGATAAGCTTGGCGTTCTTGTTGCACTCTCTGGTGAGGACAACTTTGGGCGTGAAATTTGAAGCGGAAGACAAAGTGGAAGTGGAAAACGGTGTCAGTGGCAGAAGATGCGATGGTTCGTGGAGGAGCGAGAAAGATTCAACAACATGGTGGGAGAAAAGAAGGTGCACAGAGAAATGGGAGATAGTGGCTGACACCAAGGTAGATTCTTGTGATAATGTCTTCTTCTTCATTGTCAATGGGACTAGGATTGGGATTGGAATCGGTGACAACAACGGTGACGAGAGGCAAGGGCTTGAGAGTTGTTTCTGCACGATGACAACGATGACAACAGTGACGATGGTAGCATGGAGAATGATGACGATGACAACTATAGGCTAGGGCTCAAAAGGATTGGGCATGAGAAGAATGACACGACAATGGAAATTGTTATTAATTAGAAACACACATTGACAATATAGATTTTTGATAAGACCGATGTTAAGTGAAAAATAATAACATCGATTTTATTAAAAATTGATGTTAACTTGGCACTGACAACATCAGTTTTAAAATAACCGATGTTAAGGGAAACTCACAGTATCGGTTATTTTATAACTGATGTTAACAAAGACACTTTATTTACAAAAATGTCATCGTGTTTTTGTTAACATTGGTTTTCATTAGAACCGATGTTAATTGCCTAACGCGAAATTCATATTTTCTAGTAACGAGGGATCAATTTGGTTAGATACACCTTTGTGTCTTGGGAAAGAACGAAAAGGTTACCTTAAGTAAATTTTCCTTCAATAGGAACTTGTAAAAGTCCAAGGGTAATTTAATACGCAAAAGAACCCAAATAATAATTTTTTAATTAAAAATTACCAATTTGGGACTGTTTGAAAACTAATTACACTTCTGGGACAGGGTGTCATGCCCATTTTGGGTGTGACTCCCTCCTATATAAGCTGCACTTTTTTTTTTTTTTTTTTTTTTTTTTTTTTTTTTTTTTTTTTTTTTTTTTTTTTTTTTTTTTTTTTTTTTTTTTTTTTTTTTTTTTACTTTTTCACCACTTTTACCGTTGCGCCTTCTCTCTAAAAGTTTCTGAAGCACACCTCTGTTAGGTTTTGAGTGATTTATCTATGCACCGAAGCTCTGCCAACAAGTAAGTTAATTTATTAATTATGAGTATTATTTAATAGATTATATTATTGAATTATAAATTTGTTAGACCCATATTATTTATTTAGTTTTGTAGATAACTGTTAGGTATTAGTTTCTAGGATTTAGTTTAGTTTAGGTAAATTTACTTAGTGTTTAGGATTAAGTTCACGGTTTAGTTTAGGGTTTAGGATTTTAGGTGATCTCTGCGAACAAGTAAGTTAATTTATTAATTATGCATATTATTTAATATGTTATATTATTGAATTATAAAATTTTTAGGGCCATATTATTTAACTAGCTTTGTAGATAACTATTAGGTATTAGGATATATGGTTTAGTTTAATTTAGGGTTTAGTTATTAATTATAATTATTTTACTAATTTTGGTTAGTTAAGATTAGGGTTGAAGGGTTAGGGAATATAGGGTTTAGGTTAGGATTTTAGGGTTTAGGGTTTAGTTGTATAATTAATACGATTTGACAAAATTTACTTAGTGTTTAGGGTTCAATGGTTAGGGATTAGTGTTTAGTTTAGGGTTTTGGGTTTAGTGTTTGAACTTTAGTGTTTATGATTTAGTTGTTAAATTAAACTTATTTTACTGAATTTAATTAGGGTTAGCAATTAGGGTTTAGTTAAGGGATTAGGATTTTAGGGTTAAGGGTTTAGCGTTTGGGGTTTAGTGTTTAAATTAAAATTAGTTTATTAAATTTAATTAGTTTAGTTTAGGGTTAAGGTTGGGGATTAGGATTTAGTTTAGGGTTTAGGTTGGTTCATTATCTTCGGCGCCTTCACGGTCTGGATCCGATCATGAGAGTGACGGAAGGGATCCGATGACCTATGTTATGCCTACCCCATAAAGTGGGGGGTTTTGCGGAGGCGTACCCAGCGAACTCACGTTTCACAGGCTGTGTGGAACGAAGACAGATGTCGAGTGTTAAAGACGTGACGTGGTAAAATCGCAGGGGGCAGACTGTGACGATATTCTTGCAATCGTTGCGGCGATGTTAGGACAGGCTGGATTCCTACATGTCGCACACATGCGACATTTCCAGGTATAAATGTTTTAATTGAAGAATAGTACATACGAAGTGATTCCTATAAATGTTTTTATTTATAAGTGTGCATACGCATTGATTATTTTAAACTTGACCTTAGATCGATGTTGCACTGATCAGTGCTCTAGTTGAGAGGTGGAGACCCGAGACACATACGTTTCACATGCCGCAGGGAGAGATGACCATCACGTTGAAAGACGTTGCTAGTATCTTAGGTTTAGGCACTAACTGCAATGTCGTGACCGGAGTGACGTCATACGAGTGGGCCACTGTCATCGAGGAGGTCTTTGGTCATCCTGTTCTGGAGGGTGAGTTAAGAGGAGGATTCCTGCGCATGTCTTACTTTGATAGAATTATGCGCATTGGGCCGAGGTAGGTGGGGATCTGGTAGAAGTCATGCAGTTTATGAAGGCGCACATTGCGCGTATCATTGGAGCATGGCTACTAAGCGACAAATCCGACAGAAGCACTATCGACTGTCGCTATGTCCCTTTGTTGACAGGAGACATGACAGACATAGGTAGGTATAGCTGGGGTTCTGCTGTCCTTGCACATTTGTTTAGACAAATGTGCGAGTGTACAAATCCAAATAGAAGTGACATAGGTGGACGTCACGTGCTTCTCCAAATATGGGCGTGGCTCAGATTCCCACCCATTGCTCCAGCTATACCTCAGCCTACTCACCAGGAGTGGCATTACGACCACAGATATGTGTTATTATTTTCTTTTATTAACTAAGTATTAATGAGTCTTATAGTAGTCTAATGTCATTTATTTTCAAATTAGGTTTAATGCTTTAGGCAAGTTCCGTGGACACGAGCTTCTTTGGTATCGGCTAGCATTAGATTCCCTTGCTCGGGATGAGGTACGTGTTGTTATTTGTAAGAGTTTTGGTCAGTTGAGTTAGATAATTTGCATTTTTTGTAATCATCGCTCTTTCCTAATTATGTGATGACTTGTTTTGTCCAGGTGGTTTGGCAACCATATGTAGGCTATCACTTCCTTGGTGCATATGAGCACGAGCGACTATTGTGGATGGCTACTACGCCAATTATGTGCTTTCACACAGTTGAGTATTCCCATCCAGACAGATGTATGCGTCAATTTGGGAGGGATAAGCCAATCCATGAAGGCCAAGGAAGCTGAGAGGTGTGCATGACCTCTCATTGCGGGGTAAACCACATGATAACTGGGTCCGTAAGCTGAGACCCTTTATCTGTCGATGGAGGCTAGGGACCAGTACATAGATCTGCCTCCCCAACTGACCGGGTTCCTGTCACCAAACCATGAGTACATGGTTTGGTTCAGGGAGAATGGGAAACGATATGTGACGAAGATGGCTGCTAAGATGGGCCGTGGTGTAAGTGTTGTTTAAACTTAATTTGTAAACTAATATTCACTTTCATGGTGTCATTGTCTGGACTAATGAATTTGTTTTGTAATTTGTAGTTTGATGGCCTGGAGATGTTGTACTGTGCGAGTGGCAGTCATGAGTGGCTGGGATTCAGCATGGACTACTTGCTTGAGGAGGTGGGTCGCATTATGTCCATGTTTCAACAGATCTGTCGCTTGGAGGAGACATGCCCACATGCACCCCCATCATAGTTTCAGAATGACCCACAGGTGTATGTGGATGTTCCCCATGGGAGACGTGCGGGACATGGACTAGAGCGTCACCGGAAAGCCATGCCCGATGTTCCTGAGCCCATAGGAGCTCCCAGGATGCGCATTGATGGTTGCTATAGGCCTCCATTGATAGGACCTACATACGGCAGTCGGCCTTTCTATTACCAATCATCTTAACATCAATCCACACAATAGCGGGGCATAGGGTATCAGGGGTTCAGTTGCCAGAGTGACATACCTCCACCGGCAGACTCGCAGTCACAGCATGTGTATTATGTGACTGCGTTGGCCATGGCATCAGCAGAGTGTGGGATAAGCATTGGCGTTCCTGCTACGGAGTAGAGTGCTGATGATATTGACAACCTGTTGTCTCAGGTTGATTATACTCCGGCCAGTTGTGGCGATTGGCTAACACATGCACACTATGGCACCCCCCTCCTGATTATCCCCGCCCATCATCGCCAGATCAAGAAACTCCATACCCACCTGCAGATGTTGATCCTTCGCAAGCTGGGCCGTCTCAGGCAGGCCCTTCTCGTGCAGGCTCTTCTCGGCTCCATGGTAAATGGAGGTTGCCCGATCGTCAAGCGCGTCATCAGTAGTGACCACTTGAGTCATATTTTTTTTTAGTTACGTTAGTGTTTGCTTTATTTTTTTATTGTTTGTAATGGACTTTATCTGATATTAAGACATTTATAAAAGCATTTTCGTGTAATGGTTATATTTGTTGTCTTAACATATCACGACCAATGACGTACAACATTTATATGCTTCACTGTAAGCCAATACATATGAATAGCATGTTAACAAAAACACACACAATTCAAACACTGGGCCGTTACAACATTCGATGTAACTGAACAAATATGTCGTCACTTAAGACCCCCAAATAAGGCGTGGTTGGACACGCCCAACAAATAGGGCGGGATTGAACACGCCCAAAAATGGCGTGACTGATCACCCCCAACAAATAGGACGTGATTGAAGACGCCCAACTTAGGCATGACAGAAAGGTATGTCACGCCTACATTTGGGCGTCACTAATCCCTATTTAAGGCAGACACTCCCACACAACATACATCCATAAACAAAATTCAACCTGAATACTATGGCATTCATAGGAGAAATAAGTAGTCAGACCATTGCTAACTCAAAATTAGCATTTATCTTTCCAAATGGTTCGATGGAACACAACGAAACAGGTGTTTTTTTCAATATCCTACTCCAATACCAATGCGGTTTCCTAATGAGTGTTCTTTCCAAACACTGAAGAGTCGGATGTGCGACACCCTAAAGCTAACTAGTGACCATTTTGTTGATGAGGTCTACTACAGACAACCATCCCTACATCCAGGTTAGCAATATTTTTTTCATTCTCTTTAACTCACCAATGATGACGATGTTTGCATAATGTTACTGTGCAATGAACAAATGTCGAGCGTTGGCCCTATAGAAATATTATGTACCATAAACAGAACACCTGATGGTATACTTAGCCTACTTCAATCCACCATCGTCCCAACACATGATGCAATGCTATATTACAATGGCAAGTGGAACATACCACGACAAGGCGGTTTTGTGGGTTGTTCATTCATTGGAACAAATCTAATAAGATTTGAAATTCCTTCAGGATGCAACATTGAAACACTGAAGGATGTAATCAAGCAAGTTGCACCTATTGGGGTTCCCCCTTATGGAATTCACAACTCACAGGTGGTAAGAAAATTTTTTTTTTGGATAGCCAACCCATTATGCTTATTTAGACAACACAATCGAATATCACATAAAAGAGTTGATAACCGATGCAGACGTGTTGAAGGTGTTAGCAGAATCCAACGTACTGGAAACGTTTTTGTCCAGTACACATCTTAGCTATTTTTAGCAAGCCCGTTGCCCAAATGGAAGAAGACATGCCCGCTACACAACATATGTGAAACTGCTAACTAGTGTTGTTATTTTTGTATGTCATTATTCTTATTGTTATTGTTATTTTTATTTGCATTTTATTAAGTAGTGTTTATTAGGCGTGGTTATTTTAATTGTTGTTGTTATTTCAAGTGATGTCGTTATTGTATTTTTCAATTGACAAATGATGAAAGGCTCAACATATTTTAAACAAATTTGTAATTTCTTAAAATGAAATACATTAACATACAACTAGTTAAACAAACATCATTAAAAAATCATGAAACACCACAACGATCAGGACAAGTGCTCTGATTATGTCCAACAAGCTTGCAAATTCCGCATCTGGGGCGTCTTTGACTAGTTTCGATTTCGTCCATCTCGTTACGTATTCTAGTGGCATTTGGACGACCCTTTCCATGCAACATTTCTCTGTCTGTTATGATAACTGGATTGTCACTTGGTGGAATAACACCTTCATTACCAATTGGTTGCCATGGGAATGAGTAAGCCTGCACCAAATTACTTAACAGGAAGACATCAGTCACATACTGAAAAAGATTTTGACGAACATGTAAAGCAGCAGCTGCGACGTGACTACATGGGTATTTGAAGGCCTTAAACTTGCCACATTGGCAAAAACGCTCTCCAAGGTTTACTGAATATGTGTTATCGCAGCCCTCCTGCACCTCAAATTGTGTTCGATCAAGATTATATGTGCGTACGTGGTGGCCTGTAGCAACGGACTGATTATGCCTCATAGCATCAACCACATTTTTGCAATACCACGTTGAAGGATCAACTTGTGAAATAGCCGCCTGACCCCTTGTTACGAAATATTCAACCAATCTGTTTTACGTGTGCTTCACCAGAGCAGTGATATGCATGTTTCTTGCTCCTTTCAACACCCTGTTGACTGATTCGGACAAGTTTGTTGTCATATGGTCAAATCTTCTCCCTTCTACGTCATATGCATGTGTCCACTTTTCCTTGGGGATGTTATCAATCCATTATGTAACCTTAGGACTGCTATCACGAAATCTTGCTAACGCTACCTCAAAAGCAATGATACCGGGAGTATAACCTGCAAAACAATCATAACATTAACACTAATTGAGTTACAGATATATCCATTTAATATATCTAAAATGCTTGTTAACCGTACCTAAATTCATCAGAGCCTTCTTCAAGCGTTGATTTCTAAACTTTTGATTAAAATTACTGGCAATATGACGAAGGCAAAACAGGTGATAAGCATAAGGTGTTTGCCAACCAGGATGATTCACCACAGCAGATAGTATGCTCTGATGCCTATCTGAAATGAGACATATGTTTTGCCTTTGCGTAACATGGAAACAAATGTTAGCAAGGAAGTATGCCCAGGCTTCCAAGGTCTCCCCCTCAACTATGGCAAATGCCAGTGGCAGACATTCATTATTGCTATCCTGAGTCGTGACAATCAACAATTTCCCAGTATACTTCCCATACAAATGAGTATCATCAATCCAAATCATTGGTTTGCAAAAATTAAATGTCTCGCAACACTGTTTGAAAGTCCAGAAAATGCGATGAAACACACGTTTTCCCCGTACAAGTCGATGTGCCACAAAATAATCATTCATTTGAATATCATAAAACGAACCGGGGAAAAACGAAGCATGTAGGCACACCACCTGGAAAAAAATGCATATGATTCTTCCCAATTCCCGTAAATCATTGTCATTGCTTTATGCTTCGCATACCAGGCCTTACGATATGAAACTCTAAATCCATAGGAATGGGTGATCCTTTCCCGGACCAATGCAATCGACATAGATGATTCCTCCTTAATCATTCCTAACAATGCAAATGTAACATTCACATCAAAATGAATGAACAACCTTAAAGAACCATTATTGAAGACAGATAGCGGAAATTTAAAAAATACATACCTACTACAACTGAAACAATAACATCTGAATCATGCTGTCTATGACACTGTGAAATATGGTCATTCAGGCAATTGTGTTTGCCACCCCATCTTGAAACAAGCTACTTCTCACCGAAAGCTAGTTTAGTTACCCTAACCCTCCATGGGCAACCCTCGTTATGAGCAATACACCTCATGCTAAACTTGTTAGGTTTGCTCTCAACCACATATGCTTCTTGATGCTCCTTCATGAGGTTCCGCTTACATGTAATTTGTGCGTCCTTTTTGGAGGCAAATTCCTGTTTAACAAACAACGCATCCCCTAATTGCCATGGACCCTGCACTGACCCGGAACCGAAACCGGTAAAAGATTCTTATTCGCTTGGATGACTCCAATCAATATAAGTGTAATGAGGAATTCCATCCCAAAAAGGAGTCATCTCAGCACCTTCAAATACAAAATCAGTTGAATAAATATATTATGCACACTAAAATACTATAACATACATTTATACAAATTTTTGACCACTTCATCATTCATTTCAGTCATGTTACATACCTTCAACAGGTTGTTCTGATTGTGTACATCCTATGTCTGGCTCATGACGAATTTCAGATGACCCAACATCAGTGTCTACTTGGAATCCATTCGCATGCACACCAGCATCGTCATCATTATCCGACGCACTAGTATCTTCCTCAAGAAGACGATCTTCCATTGAAATGTTTTCATCATTGTCATCCTCTTCATCATCATCCATAACCCAAGTTGGGTCATGTGAATCTTCCTCAGACATGTTTACAAATGGAGCAGCATATAATGATGTAGGTATAGCAAAATTTAAAGGAACTGACCTGATGGGTAAAACATCATCTACTACAATAAAGTCCACAAACAACTCTATAAAATCTCGGTTTGGTAGCTTGAAAAAATTGTCCATTAGCAATTCTATGTCTTCATCATCCACAAGTTGAAAACCCATGTACTGTTCACTTCGCCATAATCTTCCTGTAACCAAAGATATACATTGGTTGTCTTGTAGAGATAATTTTTGTTGTATCTTCTGATGTAATTCACCCAATGCTGAGCTTCGCTTAATACGTGTATGCCTTTTGTCCCCTTCAAAAATAACATCCTATCGCCCTTCAAATTTCCTTCCATTAAAAATAACATAACACGGACAAACTCCTCACCACCTGAACTCATTTCTTCCACTCAACAAAAACAAAAACTTCTTGGCAGAGCTTCGCTGTAGAAATAAATTTCAAAATATTGTGTTACAATATGTTATTACCATTACGCACAAAAAATGACATTGTTTGGGTTAAATAAAACAAATATTCATATAGATACTTTAACAACCTTAAACACTAAAACCCTAAAAACTATACCATAGACCCTAACCCTTAGACCCTTAAACCTTAAACCCTAAACCATAGCCTGTAAACCCTACGCCTTACTCCCTAGACCCTCAACACTGAATCCTAACCCGTAAACTATACGCCCTACACTATTAGCCTGCATTGCTAATTGCAGTAGGCAGAGAAAGATCTGAATAAAGAAAAAACTTCTAAGAGTCATCCAACAATACAACATACTGCATATCATGCACATATGACTTCTGAAAATCCACCATGTGCTTGACAACCAACAAATTCAATGGAAGGGACACACTTACCTGCTAAGACATCTGATGTATCACCTCCACCTTCAATGGAAGGGGTGCACTCACCATGTACATCACAACCAACAAATTCAGATGCAGGACGTACTGATAGATCTTTGATACTTATTTCACTATGGCTTTTCTACTTTGGTACTTTTATAATCGTGTAATTGTTTGTGTTGTTGTTTTAATTCTATTTTGGTTTGTTATGAAACACTTATTAGGCTTATATTGGTGATGACAGGAGGAATTTACACGCACATTGAAACAATTGATCAAAAGAGCATCGACACAAGGTAAACCTCCACCAACTGAGTTAGATGTGTGGTGTGATGTAGCTAGATCTAAGAAAGGAAAAGTTTATGGGTTTGGAATGGAATCTAAGGTAATGCCAACAAGTCCTTGCTATTGTTGCTCATCTTCTTCATCAATAGAGTGGGTAAAAAAACAAGAGTTTCATGAATTGGCAAAAGTGATGGAAGAAGTTAACAATGAAAGAAATAAGCTTCAAGCCAGAATTGCAAACACTGCGAGGCGAAGATGACTGTGAATATGAAGGTGATGAGGGGTCACCAAGTGAACCATAGTGACTCAATACTAAACCTGTAGACCCTCAACACTGAACCCTAAAGCTTAACCACTCACCCTAAACCCTAAACTAAAATAAACCCTACACCCAAATACCTAACATTTTTCATCAAAACTAAACCATAAACCCTAAAATAGTTCTATGTAACAGTAGCTAATAATTTCACATGGCCCTAACAATAAATAAATAAATTAAAAAAATTAACGACATTGTTTGAGTTACAAAAAATAAGAATAAAACAGAGATTCATACAGATATTTTTAACAACCCTAAACCCTAAAACCCAAAACCCAAAAAACTAAACCATAGACCCTAACCCTTAGACCCTTAAACCTTAAACCGTCAACCCTTACACCTTAAACCCTAAACCTTAAACAAAAAACCTCCACCCTAAAACGTAAACCATACGCGCACAGCCTAAACCCTACACTAAACTAAACTGAAACCCTAATACATAACACTTTAATACAAAACTAAACTACACCCTAACCCTTAAATCCTACCCTGAACTAAATAAATTTAAAAAAATACTTTTAATTTAACAAACAAACCCTACACCCAAAAACAATAAAAACGTAACCCGTAAACCCTACGCCCTACACCATAGACCCTCAGCACTGAATCCTAAACCTGAACCGTTCACCCTAAACCCTAAACTAAACTAAACCCTGCACCTTAATACGTAGCATTCTTCTACAAAACTAAACCATAAACACTAACAATTTCACATGCCACTAACAATTTTATAATATAACATATTAACTAATATCCATAATTAATAAATTAAATTACTTGTTGACAGAGCTTCGCTGCAGACCAAACTCACACTAGACTTCAGAAGCTTTTAGAGAGAAGGCGAGACAGTAAAAGTGACAGAAACGTAAAAGAATGCAGTGTATAAAAGAGGGAGTCACGCCTAATCTGGGCGTGACCAGTCATGCACATTTTGGGCGTGACACCCTGCCCCAGAAGTGTAATTAGTTTTCAAACAGCCCCAAATTGGTAATGTTTTATTAAAAAAGTATTATTTGGGTTCTTTTGCCTAATTTAATTAATTATGATGTGTCATAGCAGGAAACACGATCCTCGAAGTTTTTAACAATTTAAATTTTAACCACTATCAATTGCCTTCTTGTTTCCAAAATTAATTCTTAATTTTCGTTTTTACCAAAATCATTTATGAATAACAAATTTTATCCATTTTAATTCTATTTAAATTTGTGATTTCACTTAGCCAACTACACAGTCCTTATGGAAAGAATGATATTGTTACTTGATGATAGTGTGCATTTGCGGTGTTCCACATCAAGTTTTTTGTTTTGTCCCATTGTCGGGGGTTGTGTCTCTTGGCTCATTGGTAATTATATTGCTTTTTTATTTAGAATTAATTAGTGATTTATTTTCCTACTTCTTTTTTTCTTTTTCAGACTTCACACTTTTCTTTACTTTTGTAGGGTTGTTATCTTGTGTATACCAAGATCTCTTCGTCTTGGAGAACCTAAAGAATGCGACCTTGAAATTGAGAGAATTTTCTGAAGAAGAAGAAGGGCGCAAAAGAAAAAGGTTGTCATTGTTGGCTAAAGAAGCGATGAATATGAATGCAAATAGTCCTCTGGAGGAATATGCAGCCCCAACAACTCGCGGGTTGCTTGGGGGATTGCTCGTCCAAATATTGGAAATGCAAATTTCCAAATCCCTCCTACTCTCATACATATGCTTAAACATAATTAGTTGAATGGGTCACTTTCTGAGATCCAACTGATTTTGGAGGGATTCTTAGAGATATATGAGTCCCAAAACTTCAAAGGGATCATCACACAAGATGCTTTATGTTTACGCCTTTTTCCCATCACTATAGCAAGAAAGGAAAGGGCGTGGATGAGGACTATTTCCAGAGGCATTGTTACCTCATGCGAGTTGTGTGAGAGAGCTATCCTTAATAAGTATTATCGGCTTTCAAAAACAAAAGAGATGTGGAAGAAGATAGCAAATTTCTGCCAAGGTGAGACTAAGTCCTTTGGCGACGCTTGGGAGAGATTTTTAGAGCTACTTTTGGATTGTCCTCATCATGGGCTTGAGAAACCCTTGACAATCCATTTATTCCCTAATGGGTTGAATTACCAAATCAAAATGTTGTTGCATTCTGCATTTGGCAGAGCATTCATGGATAAGCCGCTTAATAATGCAATTGCTATCATTGAAGCGGTAGCTGGAAAACAACGCCAATGGGTTGGTAAAAGAGGGAGCACTTCACGAAAATTTTCTCCAGTTAAGTATGAGGTAAATAATGTTGATCTCATTTTGGCTAAATTTGATTCTCTTAGTCAGAAAATTGAGAAAACAAATGTGAATGTAATAGGTGATAATAACCTATTTTGTGATGTTTTGTGGTGTACAGGGGCATATAGCCATTGACTGTCATGCAAAATTTCCTGATAGTTAAGAGGAGAATGTAAGGAATGTTGCTCTACCCATTACTTCTATGACTATCCAAGGAAGGAAAAAAATTGGACCCTTATTCTAGTACCTTCAACCAACGGTGGAAAAGTTATCCAAACTTCTCTTTCCAGAACAATCAAGGTTTTGGAGGACAAGGGTGTAGTAGGCAACTAAACTTTCAGCAACCCTCCAATTTCAACAAGGGCTCTAGCAATCAAGGTTTTCAGCAACAATAGGACCAACAACAACTGCCACTGTCTAGGCTTGAAAGCTTAACAACATAAGTTGTTTCAAGCCAAAAGAAATTCATGTCTAGCCAATAGCAGACACATGAGACAGTGAGTAACTCCATTAAGGAATTAAATACTAGGATGGGTGACTTGGTTCTCCACTAAAAAATGTTGGAAGGAAGAATGGATAAGATGGCTCAATATCTTCCCAACTCGATCCAACCTACAAGTAAGTTTCCTACAAAACCATAAATAAATCCCACTAAACATTGTCATGTTGTGACATTTCCTTCAAAACCTAAAATAAATCCCACTAAACAGTGTCATGTTGTGACATTAAGGAGCGGGAGCCAGTTAGATGATCATGTGTCTAACTGTAAAAAAGAGGGTGATATAGAGCTAGAGGTGGAGACACAAATCATGCTAGAGAAAGAGAAAGTGTCTCCAATTACTTCCCCTAATGCTTACCAGCTACCTATTCCTTCCCCCAAAGGTTAGATAGGGCAAAGTTAGAAAAATAGTTTGGTAAGTTTTTAGATATGATAAAACAATTGTATGTCAACATTCCATTTGTATATGCTTTGCAACAAATGTTTGTTTATGCAAAGTTTCTCAAGTAGATTTTCTCTAATAAAAAGAAAGGTTGATAAGCATGACATTCCATATGTTACATTCCATAAAGCAATTTTATGTCTTACTATTTTTTTAATATTATCACAAGTTGCATTCCATATGTTATTATTTCTATTTTCCATGAAATTCAAAAAGAGAACGTTACTAATAATAATAATAATAATAATTGTATACTTTACAATTATTTTATATTGATTATACACAATGAATATTTAGTATTTTATGGTTTGAATTTATATGAAGAAAAAATCATGTCTTACAATTGACCATTATGAAATTTCATAAACCACATGCAACTTTGACATTGCCACTGTCAGTACGACGTTGCCTCTGCACCTGCAACGAAACTACTGTAACTGCAATGCCACTTGACAATGATGAATCTCCCTTGTTGACCTGCATTTCAAGTTTGTGTAGGTACATTACTACGTTCCTCTCCTCTTTCTCAAGTTCGTGATGATCCTCAAATATGATAAACCCTCATTTTTAAGTGAATTGAGGTTTTCTAAAGCGAGATGAGAAGATAAGCACATACCTGAAGCATGATGGGAAGGAGAACATAGATTTGAAGTGAGATGGAAAAGACAAGCATCAACTCCCTTATTGTATCAATCATGATGTGCTATTGTTGAGCATTAGAGTACTTGTATGTACTCCAACGCCATAGTGTCACCATCACCATCGTGTTTCATTGACCGGCTCAGCCACTGAACCTTGGATATGGACCGCACCATCGTCATTGAACCATAGTTTGTTTTCTAATTTTTGTGTTGTATTGTGCTAATTGTGTTAAAAAAAAAGAGTATCTTTTCTTGTGAGTCTATGCTTGTAGGGTGGAACGTTTGAAGAACTTGATCCATGAAAGGTATTTGGAGTAGCATGCTCAAACAACAAATACTTCTTATTAACTAGTTAGAGATGTTATGTGAGCATCCTGAAATCATGCAATTAGGGGTCAGTCACTCACAACCTATCAATTGTGATTTTTGTGGAGGAGAGCATGTCAATGATAGTTGTTATCTTTACTTCATGGAAAATTCTTGGTGGGAGCAAGAGTTACACCCTTACAATCAATATGAAGAAGAAAAACTCTCTAACCTTGAAAATGTGTTGATGCAATTCATGGAAACTTCCCAAGCTAGCTTCAAAGCCAATCAAAAATCAATTCAAAATCTAGAGATTCAAGTTGGTAAGCTAGTAAAAGAAGTGGCTGAAATATCTTTTTTGGTTATAAGGGAAGAAAAATTTGCAGAGGGTAAAGCACATGAGGAGAGTCTTGTAGAAGAGCATGATTCAAGAGAAAAAATATGAAGAAAAAGAAGAGAAAAGTGAGGAGAGAACACAAAAACAATGGGAGAAGTGCTCACAAGTAGAAATTCAACAAGAAAGCCTTATCCAAGTTAATACCTCTCCTCATCAATTGATTGCCAAGGAAGAAAGGAATAGAGAACGTGATAAATCCTTAAATGTCATTTTTTCCTTGATCACCAACACTTCCCTTGCAATGATATGGAAGACGCTTCATGGATACATGATTTTTATGGAGTCTCTAGCTAAGAAGTATACATGCAAGGAAGATGTGTTCTATGGGACCTTCATACCACCTTGAAGGCATTTTGTGCTGACATTTGGGATAAGCGCACCTTGCGCGCTAAGCTGACACCCCTTTTGCATTTTGTTCATTGGTAGCTTGGGCTAAGCGAGCCTTACGCATTAAGCCCAAAATCTTCTCTGTTAGAATTTTATTTTCCATAGGGCTTAGCCCGCACTTACGCGCTAAGCCCCAGTGTTCCTCAGTGTGTGCAATTTTTTGTATTGGGTTAGTGCACACTTACGCGCTAAGCCCACCTTGCACTTGTGCCTGTTTTATGTTTGGGGGCACTGAGCGCACACTTGTGCCCCCAAATTGATTTTGATTGCTATGTAAATCCCATTAACAATGGTGTTAAGAGTCACGATGTCAGTCTCTACACCAATTTTGAACATAAGCCCCAAAAACAGAGAAGCCAACCACAATGTGGTTCAAACGACGGAGACAATTAATGACGATATTGAGAGTGTAAACAGTTGGTTTAACACCTATATAAGACATGTGTTTGATTAGCGAAATTGCAGTTGTGTAGTTTTTCATCTTCGCAAAGATGCTAAACAACAATGTGATGTTATTGACACATAGGAAAGGCTTCATTGTGACCATTTTGTGGAAGAAATCCAAAGAAGCATCTACATATTTCACATTTCTCATGGAATCAAGGAATTCAGCTCTGCTTGTATTTATAGAGGTGTTATTATGATTATGATTGTCACTACCTCTGACGTAGGTGGAGAAAGTTGAAGAAGAATGTGATGGGTGAAGAAGAAAGTTTATGGTATTAGGAGACAAAGCAAAATATCGAAGAAGAGGGATTCCATGAATAGAAGAGCTTCTTCGCATCATCATCGCCAAATACAATGAAGGAACTAATGTAACCTAGATGTGCAAAATGAGAAAATCGAATAAAGAGTGTATCGAGGTTGTAACAACTAACTGAACAACAGATCCTACTAAATAGAAAAAGGCAAGGGCATATTATTTTTTTAGAACAAGTATTTTTTATAATAAAGTAAATAGTGTTTTCCTAAATTGTTTTTTATATAAAAAAATAATTTTTTTTTAAAGAAGCAAATCTTTTTTTATAGATCATATGTATTCTCCACCTCTCAAGTCGATTATGATCATTATGATAGACAAAGCTCTCCCTCCAAGTATATTTTACATAGTTGCATACACAAGATTTGAACTTGAAATCTTTAGTTAAACTGAAACAATGCACACCACTTAATCCATGTGTGGTAAAGAAGCATATAAAATTTGCTTCTTAAAAATATTTTTTTTTAAAAAAAAATACTTCTTTTTATCATATTTTTATAACCATTATTGTCATTGTCACCATTATCACATTTTATCACATTGGATTGACTTAGATTCTTTTAAGAAAAAATCCAAATTGAATCGAATCACATGTTACTTTAATCTTTAGATTGAATGACTTTTATTCTCAAAATCAATTTAAATCAATCCATAATCCCCCTATATTATATCTTAGACTCCCTATGTTATTATAGTTTTATGCCTTTCCTTAAGTCAATCAAAACTCCAAGTTTTATAACACTAAGTGATAGAGATAGTAACATATTAACACATTCTCTACTATTTGTTGAAATTTATTAAAAACTACAAAATTATGAACAAATTATTGGGTCTGGAAGTCAGTTACTCAATCACCTATGAATATAAGAAAAAAAATGAAATAAATGAGTAAGTCAAGAAGACTTAGTGAGAGCATAAAATACAAAGCAGATAGGAAGGATAAAGCAAACTTGGCAGAAGTTTTTACATCCAAAAAGAATTTAAATGACATTTTGCAAAAACGAACTAAATACAACTCACTTTTAAAAACTAATGTTTACTCCCTTGGGAACTTTTAGAAATATATTTAAGACCATTATCAAGAATAACAAACTTTATAAAAAGTTTTATTTTACTATGTATACATAGATTACATTATCTCTTTGGTGTAACAAACGATAGTTGTAGAAGTACAACACTTACCTTGTAGGCTACATTATCTCTTCGTTGTAGCAAACAAAAATCAATCACAAACTCACAATGAGAAAACCAATTTCCACATTTTAAACAATTATCAAAACTATTAAGAATCTTAAAGAATAAATTCCAATAAAGTAAAATTATTTTTTTACTTCATTCTCAAGTACTCGTAGAAATCAAAAGAGTATATTTTGAAATTTACTTTCTTCTCCTAAAAACATTTAAAAGTGTCATTGAGTAGATTAGCTATTCACAACCTAAGAGAACAAATTAATGTCTTTCAATGCCATTGGGAGGAGCAACCGCCTTATTTTCCATGAAATTTAGGCATTAAAATAAAAAAGAACAAGAGATTAAACAAAATCCTCAAATTTAACATGCCCAGGATTTTGAGGAACTCACACTAATCCTACTATTTAATTTTCCAGCCCCTCACACACAACTCAATCTACGTCATGAAATTACTCATTTACCTTAATGGGTTATGGTCAAAGAGCTCAAATAGAGAATTTTAAAGAGATGAAAATTGTTCCTCTTTAACTCCAATCAATTTCCCATGCCACATCATATACTTGTCTAATCAGTGCATATGGTAAGCAAAAGAATATGAGTGACATGGCTGCAGCAGATGCATTCTTGAAGATGAAGAAAGTTGGTATAAAACCCACTTCACATTCTTATACAGTGCTGATCCATGCATATTTGGTTAGTGGCTTGCACGAGAAAGCTTATATGGCATTTGAAAACATGCAAAGCGAAGGTATTAAACCTTCCATAGAAACCTACACTACTTTCCTAGATGTGTTTAGGCGTGCAGGTGATGCCCAAACATTAATGAAAATATGGAAGTTGATGATGAGTGAGAAAGTGGAAGGAACGGGTGACATTCAACATTCTTGTTGATGGTTTCGTTAAACAAGGTCTCTACATGGACAAGAGGGGTAATATCTGAATTTGGGAAAGTTGGATTGCAACCAACAGTGGTGACTTACAATATGCTGATGAATGCATATGCACGAGGAGGGCAACCCTCAAAGCTGCCACAACTATTGAAAGAGATGGCAGTTCTTAAATTAAAACCAGATTCTATAACTTATTCAACTATGATATTTTCCTTTGTCCGAGTTTGAGATTTTAGGCGGGTTTTTTTTTTTTTTTTATTATTACAAGCAGATGATCAAGAGTGGGCAGATGATGGATGGCAGTTCATACCAGACGCTTCAGGCCCTTCTGGAGACCAGACCTGCACGGAAAAACAAGGATTGGAGTTCCTTGCTTGGTATGATTAAAAGTAAAATGGGTGTGAAAGTGAGGAGGCAGAAAGATGAGTTTTGGAAGTTCAAGAAAAGACATGTAAGAAAAAATAGTTCTGATGTTAGTTTATAGTAAATTAAGGATACAATGCTCTGTAAGAATTGAAAATTGAATTTTGACCCACTTTTGTTTTCTCTAATAACATAAGGAGATTGTTGATGTTAACTGTAAAGAATATATGTCCTTACCTTATACATTGCCCCTTCAGTACCATGTACGTCACACATTTTCAGTTAGATGTGGCTAGATTAAAATTTAAAATATTTGTACGTGGACATTGAGTGTTCACCCTGTGTACAATGATCAATGGAACAAATTAATGTAGTCATAGATGTGATTTGTATTTTAGATAAGCTTTAGATTATGGAAAATGTTGGAATTACTCTCGCATTATACTTTTGAACTAAAATTTGTGAAGTTTTTTGGCGAAGATGAGTGTTACATGGTCATTTTGAATGTTTTTATAAGGATCTTTTTCCACCCATTTCTTCGTCAGTGTTTTGCAAACGGGTATTCTTATGTGGTCAACTTGAAAAATGAACGTTGGCATTGGATACCTCAGTTATTTGGTCTCACAGTTGTCACTGTTTCCAATTTAGATAATATCCCAGGCAAACTATTAAATCATTGCATAAAGTAATTTAAGTTAATGAAAACTCGAACTCCTAAAGTTCACGAGTGGTAACGGTGGATTTTTTATGAATATAACTAGGCAGTGATTGAATAATAAACAGTCATAGATGAAAAGGGATGTTTGTTTACAAGAGAAAACAAAAAAGATAAAGTCTAAGATCAGATGAATCTGATCTTCCATCTCAAATTTCTCAAAGAATTTATTTAAATTTTGAAAAGAAAAAAAAAAATCCTAACAACTTCGATATAACCAACCATGATTCGAATGGCAGTATCCTTCTAGATTGAATTACCATGGAATGATCCTACCAAATGCCATACAAGTTTGGTGAAGTCATAAATTTGAAAAAAGTTCACACACCAACTTTGTCTAAGATATAATCATTCCACTTTGGAACAAAGGCCCCTATATTCAATCTCCTCATCAAATAATCTCAATCCATCCATAGATGCCACTAATTACCTTCTCTAGAACAATGTTCATGACATGACCCTAATCAATTTTTTCTTCCAATGGTTCATAGCTCCAGTATGCCCTCCATATTATAGGTGATAGAAGCCGTTCTGTTTTCCAGCCTAATGACTTGAGCTGCACTAAACATAAAGAGAGTACTTAATATCCCACTTGGTGGATATAAAATTCAGGCAAGAGCAGGTGGCATGCTATCAATTTAGTTTGCTTCCCATATCATATCAAGAAAGTGAAAATATTTCCATATCGTACTGTTAAAATATTACTGAAAATATAGAAGCTAAATCGAATTTAACTAGAAGATTAAAGAATTACCTTCTGAATAAATACTTCATATTGATAATCTATCCATTTTTGACCCTCTGAATGCAAAGATTTGCTTTTATGAACATTCTTTGCCAAGACAAGAGCATGAAAGAATGACTTTAGGACATCCGCAGCATTCGAATCTTTATGCACAATAATATCAATGATTCCCTTCCTTTCCACAAGTAAATACTTGGCTATATACAGAAACAACAAAGAATGATATCAGGTTTCAAGACTACAGATGGAAAGAGGAAACAAACAGAAGTAAAAATAATGAGGCAAACTCCACCTTTTGTGTAGTAAGGTGCTGCACAAAGCAAATGCTCCTTGCTGTCAGTGTCACCGACAAAAAAGAATTTGCTAATTAAGCTTTGTTAATGACATTTCAAAGGTATTCTCAATCATGGACAGCTCATATTTTGAGCCAATACCAGTGATATAGGCAGGGCAAGATAATGCTTTCAATCTTGAATAGGTTACTCTGTGGAGCTCAGTTAGCTAATGATGACAACAGTAAAATATTATGATTTGAGCTATTTGAAGTTAGAATATAACATAGTGTACAATTTACCGTGACTTCCATTTGGATTTGGGTAATGCAAAACACTAATAATGCAATGAATAAGTTCAGGCAAAACTGCACATAGCTGGAAAGTGGAAACTATAACACTTACATTTCCATGTTACCGAATGAAGAAATTCTCATGCCTAAACATACTTTCTTATGCAGACAATAAGCTTTCTTCGAACTCCATGAAATGAACTGTATGGGTAAAACATGCTCCTGTGAAGAGACCTGTTTAGGGGAGAGAACTGGCAAAAAGTTTAGAAACAAGCATTAATATACATAGCAATAATTATAAAAAAATAAAATAAAATCAGATAGATTTTAAAATTTGGAAATTACATTGCCCTTTTACAAGATGTTGAATCTACCAAATTAATCTTGTTTTTGGGAGGTGGTTGGGAGAAGGGGTAAAATATACAGAGACCTAAAAACAATTAAAAACTAGACTATAATGATGACAAAATGTGTTCTAATACCTTGGATTTAAGGAATGAAGAGTGGAAACAGACAATACCTTGGCCAGTCTCCATGAAATGCTGCAAAAGAATAGAGCTCCTTTCAGGGTTTAATGAGTTCAATGCAAGGCACCGAACAGCTCGGTAGTTTGCTGCACGGAAAAGGGACATCATTTGCATTATCAGTTTTCATATATAATGCTGGAGCTATTTAGCCGGTATATTATGGAGGGAAGGGAACTATGCGTAGAAAAAGGCAGGCATATATGCCTTCAGATTAAAATTATGAGCTCTCTAACTTCTCAAATAAAATGGGATTAATTTTAAGGAGAGAAGATAATGTTTTCAATTACTGAGAAAGTAATATATTACAATCTCATTAATAAGCTCAAGCCTTGTAAGAATAGAAATTTAATCTTCATTCTATCACAAACCACCAACAAATATTCCACAAGATTTAAACATTAGTTGCAATAAAAAAGCATCCATTATCTATAGTCTACCCTGGAAAAAAATGGATTACCTAATTGTCCCAAACACACTGGCAAGGAAATAGATTAACTACATCGCTGTTTGCAAGCTACTATCATCAATCTACAACCTCCTTTTACTACTTGATAAGGTAAATGTACCAGGGATTCCCTCTTTCTTGCTCTTGTAGTTTGTACAATAAAAGCAGTATTGCAGAGACAGGTTTATACCTAATATCAGGCTTTTCTTCACAATTCTACAATGCAAAGGATATGCATAAAACAAATTACAATTTAAAGACGTACCATACATATGAAACACGGTCAAAGATAAAAAAGAAAACCAAATGGCTAGTGGGTGTCCAATGGTAAGGCGAGCAACAAGCATTCCCAGTGCCATGCCAATCATTGTGGCCACAGTTTCTTGACTTCCTTCCTATAGATATACATTAATAAGTCAAAATATATATGCCCAACTGAATATAGACATTAACTCTCAAATAATGATCTAACAGTTGGAATAAATGTAAATTGAACCTTTGCAGATATATCTGCAGCATTATCCTGAAGAGCAAAATGCTGAGTCAAAGCTGCTCTAGTGGCTCCACTTGCAACACCGGCTAGTTCATAATCATATTTTGATAGAGAGAAAAAAGAAAAAAAAATCAGTACACAAATAAAATATCAATCAGGAAATAAAAGAAAAAAAAAATGTCTTAATCTTGGATAACTCAACATATATTTCTGCCAAATAGCTATTGATGTTAATATTACATATTATTCTGTTATTTATGATTAATTAGTCCTTATTACTCATTATTAGATTGATCCTATGTAATCAATATTGATCTTATTTGCTCATCATAAATAAAGGCTTAGTGTGATCATCCTTGGCACACAACATTACATAGTAAAACATTGTTACATGGTATCAAAGCCTATATCCCATCTTTGTTCTTGCCTATTCTAGTATGCTGTTAGCCCACATTGCCTGCATCAATTCTCAAGGTGCAACTTATATATGTGTTGGGTAACTTCACTTGGTGTCAATTGGTTTTAAGCTAAAATCTAACAATTGATTAGGAACTGGCAGATCATGTAATGTCCCATTACCTTATATTTCTTACATGGAAAAAGAAGAGGAAAAACCTACAGCTAGCAATTAACTTTAAATCACAGTAGTCATTTAATTTAAACTTCCGGCAATATTGGAACTTACTGAAAGATCTTGATATACTTCCTAAGCAAACAACAAATACAAAAGCTGATGGAAACAATGGAGAAATGAGGTCCATTAGCATTCCTGAAAACAAAGTAAAAACCTTATCAAATCAATGTGAGATATGAAGAATACAATATGAAAGATCAAATTTAAAACAAACCAGCATTATGGAAAGATGCACTATTGACCTGCTATTAATTTTACTTTAATGAAGCAAAAATAAAGAGACTTGGACATTAATAGCCATGTAAAGCTTTTCAAATTTGATACACTGTTGGGACTGAAGATAGAAAATGGCAGTATAATTTTATTTTATTTTTTGAAAAAGATGAATGTGAAAGAATCTACCAAGGTCATTCATAAGATCTGCAACCAATCGCCACATTTTTGCATTGCTATCAAGATTTGATCCCTGCAACATATGGAACAAGACAAAGAAAAAAATAATTAAAAAATTATTTCAGAATCATTAGATAGGAGAGAAACAGCATATGCCAATCCAAGTATATGACAGTCTGCATATAGCTAGTATTGCACATTTCAGTTCAAAATTAATAAGATAAAGGAACATGTTTGTATGAGAGAAGCAGACCTGGTAAAATGTGAATAAGATTCCTCCAAGCATACCAGTTAGATCTCTCAAAAACCACTGGAAACAGTTTCAAAGTTCAATATCCTACTGTCGACACATAACACATTGCAGCCTAAGAAACACAAAAGACTAAATTTACCAAAAATAAAATAAAAGGCTTGAGTCTTCTTCTCCCAAGCCCCATCTAACAAACTGGGGTTCAATCATTACTCAAGTATATAGAATATAACTAGTTGATGATACCTGAAAAGTGGCACCAATAACTGTAGCTGATTTCTCCCCAACCCCAATAGCACTCAGGAGAGCCTGAAAGGCATTTCGTTGACCACTCATATACTATTCAAGACTTCTTATGACAACAAGAACAACATCAAAAATCAGTTAGCCAGAGCCTTACCTGGGTAGAAAGCATAGTCCTTATATACGTTGAAAGGCCCTGCCATAATCAATCCATAATTAACTCGCAAACATGGTTTTGATATATCGATGGAGTTTAATGTCTACAATGTCACGGTCAACCAATTAAAAGTCATGGTAATTTTGACTTTTGATGTAATTGTTGTTGAAGTTAACAGACAATTTTTTATTTGATGACAATGTAAAAATCATTTACATTGTTGGTGCATACACTATTTACTCATAATAATAACTCAATTACACTGTTTCTCCATTGTTTATTACCTGCAATAAGTCCCATATTTGAAAAGGAACATAATCTGCAGTCACGCTGCTTGGAAAACCCTGTATGTTTATCAAAAAAAAAAAGGGGGAAACCCTTTTCAACAATGATGAACTTGGAGAAAACCCACATGATGAAATTGTAGTGACATATAAAATTTCGATTCTTTTTTTATCTCATAGAGAAGATGACGAGTAAAATAGAAGCTTGCCTCAGGGACAAATGCCTGAAGTAACCTTCTCCAAATATGGGTAAAGCGGGCACCAGATCTGTGAATAAGGAGAAAGAATAATAAGTGTGAATGAGAGAAGTGGATGATGATGATGATAATGATGGGAAAAGGAAAGTACCTTGTGATGAGGACAGAGGAAGAGGAAGCCTTGATGGTGAAAGTCTTGGAGAGTTTTGTGGGGGAAGAACCGTTCCATTCTTCCAATGTTATGGTCTTATTGGACACAGATGAAGATGTTTCCATGCCCAGATAAAGGAGCTGAAGTGCCACCCAAACCTTGATGACTTCGCAGTTCGCAGGTTGTTTTTTGTTGAATCTCAGAACTCAACTCACCAAGGGACTCTGACCACGTACCAGATTACACCTTTAATTGGCATGATAAATGTTCTTTATTTATATACTAGGAGAAGAGACGTCTCTATAAATTTTTTAAATAAAAAAAAAATAGAAGTTAAATATAATTAATAAAAAAGATGACAGAATTAAAAAAAACTAATAATATAAAAGTTAGGAGAAGTTAATATAAGTTAGAAAAAATATAAGTTAAAAATATATATAATTTAAAAAACGACTTAAAAGTAAAATTATCTAATAAAATATATACATCAAATGGAATCATTCTCATTATTAATAGTTATAGATTCAAATGGAATCATTCTCATTATTTATAGATTGATATTTACAAAATATAACTTATAATGAATAAATATTTTTAAATAAATAATTTATATTTTAATTAAAATTATAATAAATAAAATATTTTTAGACATATAAATTATATTTTAAATTTATAATAAATAATTTATATTATGATATATTATTTTTAATCAATTATAATTTTTTAAGAATTCAAATTGCAAACCTCCTCTTTGATGGCTTCATATTTATCATCAAAATAAATTCATATACAACAAATCTTAAGTCATCTTTTAAAGTTTTCTCAAACTACATTTTTGTTGTCTTAATTCTCCAATTCATGTAAAAAAAGGGATTCTAACTCATCTTCGGTCTAAAGATAATTAAGGTCTAATTAAAAATTATTTTCGTCAATGATCAAACTCAAATACTATTATAACCATTCAATTTTAATTTCAACATATTAACCACTTGTCTAATTACTTTAATTTTTGCCAAATTACACTGGTCCAATTGACACAAATCAAATCAAATTGTTACAAATCAAATCAAACTGTGAATATTTATTTGTATTTATTATTTACATATATAGGATTGAATTATAATCTTAAATCAGAGACACGGTTTTGACCCTTACACAAACTACACTAGCCCCATGGAGACCATTCTTTGCCAAGTCTCTTACCAAAGCATGTATTGTCAAATGCTTTCTGGGCTTTTCCAAAAACGAGCATGTTCTCTGCGTTGGTGCTGTTTTCGCCTCAGGTTTCATCCGTGCCCTTAAGTTCTTGAAAAAGTATTGGAACTCTTTGTGCCATGACATTAGAAATGGCACCATTGACCCTGAAATCACTCACTCATTCGTTTGAGAGACCTATCTTTTTAATTATATTTTTAATTTATAATAAATAATTTATATTATGATATATTTATTTTTAATTATTTATAAAAACCAAATTGCAAACCTTCTTTTTGACGACTTGATATTTATTATCTACAGAATCATATTCACATATAACAAATTCTTAAGTCATCTTTGCAATCTTTGCAAAGATCATGATAAATACCAAGATCTTTGGGATTTTCAGAAATGAGAGAGCCTGTGCTCTGAGTTGCTTGGCTTTGAATTTGGGAACTCAGCTTTTAGTTTGTAGAGCTTATGGGTGTCATATTAGCTATTGAGTTGGCTGCTAAGAAGAATTTGAGCAAGCTTCGGTTGGAGTGTGATTTTGAGTTAGTGGTCAAAGTCTTTAGGAAACTTCTCTTTGGTCCCTTCGAAGCTAAGAAACTATTGGGCTAACTACATTCGTATTACTAAGAGTGTGCACTTTCAAGTAGGTCACATTTTTAGAGAAGGCAATACATATGCAGATTCTCTTGCCTCTCGTTCAACTATAGTTATTTATTTCTGCTGATGGCATTACACTTCCCCTTTTATAGCAGCAGAATACACCAGAAATAAGATAGGTCTCCCTAACTATTGATTCTCTTGATAGATAGTTTAAGCTTTCATGGGTTTTGGTTGCTTTCTCCCCATGATTTTTTGTACATCTCATCCTTTCATTTTTTTTTATTAATGATATTTTTTTGGCCTATGTTTCCTCTCAGTCCTAGATAGTAGTGTCAATCTAGTTGAGATTATTTCTCTGTAGCTGAGTATACAAACCAATCTTTATTAAAAAGAAAATAAATACTAAGAAGCTCAATATATCTTTTTTTACAATAAGGTTAATATATCTTTTTTACTAGGTATAAAATACTAAAAAGAAGAGTAATATTATATTTTTTGTCTCTTATGTTAGAATATACTAGTATATTTAATTTAATATTATTAAAGAATCTTTTGAGTAAATTACACTCATCTCAATTCTATAACATGTTATTGGTATGGAATATCCATCGATTTTGTCGATAATTAATCTTTATCAATGAACCTGACTGACTACCTTTACTTTAGTGGAATTTTCCCCTTCCAACCATGTTTTTGATCCACAAGAATTAAACATGAGATCTTACTTAAGAAAACTGAGCTAATTATCACTCAAACTAATTACTTGTTTACTTAAGATGAGATTATTACACTGTATTTTCCTGTTGTATTGACCTATACAATTTACTTTAGGATCAACATACTAGTGACATGTTGAGATAATATCTATAAAGGTAAGGGAAACTTTAATTTGGTTTGATTAATGCTTTGATTGTATGATTTATACTTGGAATGATGATGTTTTGGTGTTGTTATATGTTGCATTTGATAGTAAACCAACAAGAAAACTAGCTTCGCCGACCGCATTAAGTGTAGTGCTTTTTGGGTTACCTTGCCATGTTGTTGCATTGTTCCGAGATAGAAAGCAACGAGAGTTTAGAGCTTCATCCAAATGGTTCTGATTTTGAGGAGAAGGAGGGCTTGAACCTCCGACCTTGTGGTTAACAACCACACGCTCTAACCAACTGAGTTATTCCAATATACAGTTTAAAATAAGATAAATCCAAGATTTCAAAGATCATTCATAAGATCTGCAACAGAACTTCAAATTTTTGGATTGCTATCAAAACTTGATCCCTACAGCATATGCGATAAGATGATAAATATAGCTAAAAAAATGGTTTCAGAATCATAAGACAGAAGTATAATAACCTAGATTTCAAAAAAAAAAAAAATCTCATGCTAACAGCGTGAGAACGGCGCAGTTAGCGTGGGATGCGGCGCTAGTAGCGTGGGACATGGCGCCGTTAGCGTGAGATTGCACCAGAAGGCCATTTCATGCTATCTTATGGCGCGGATAGCGTCAGTTTGGCGCGAGTAGCGCCACAGATGCGTCCAGTTGGCGCGGTTAGCGCCATAAGGGCCCAGGAAGCCTTTTGTTGCGCGAATTTGGCACGAATAGCGCCAGATATGGCGCGATTAGCGTGGGAACACGGACAGAACCAGTATTTAAGGGCCATTTTACAAAATTTTGGCCCCAAGCACCTTGCTTCTTCTTCCTTCACCGACCTTCCACCATTGATGAGTCTCCAAGCTTCATTTCTTCATCTTAGTTCACCAAAACTTAGCCCTTTAACCACTAATCTTGTGGGAAACACGTTGTGAGCTATAATCCTTCATCTTTTTCCTTAAAAACCCCTCAATCAGAGAAATCCCTTTCTCAAGGGAAATCTGTAGAACTCGAGTTTGGCGAGGAACGGCGGCGATTCACGGACACCCAGGCTAGGAGAGGTGGTCCAGAGGCCTTCCTTGTCATCTTTGAGGTAAGAAACTCGAGTTTCACCGTTTAATTGTGAATTGGGGTTTTGGGTGAATAGTGACCCACTTGTGATACAGCTAGAATTAGCCTTGGGTCCTTTAGAAAAGTGTGTTTAGAACATTGTGGTGATGAAGGATTAGCTTTCAAATGTTAGTTTGGTGAACTTTGGTTTTGGGCTCTATGGTTATGCATGTGTGACTATTGTGTTGAGTCACTTGATGATATAGAGACATGCAAGAGCCTTGGTACATGGTTTGGGGGTGTCTGAGAGACCATGATGAATCTTAAGTTAGAAGATAGAGAGAGATTGATATGGAAAGGAAGAGTGTTTCCTTTCATATAAACGATTGAAATCCGTTACTGATTGATGACTGTATGCCTAATGTAGGCGTGAGATTCAGACTACTGGTGGTGGTCACCACGAAGCTGGGAGAGTCGGTATTGAGCTGAGATCAGGTAAGCTCATTGTTCTTGGAGTTTGTTCTCCTTTCTTGTGTTTCACTGTACCCAAAGAGGGTAATGGTCTGACATGTTATGCATATGGATATTGTTTTGCTGTTATACTAAGACCTGGATATGATGATTGATATTGTCTATACACTGAGATAGTGTTATGTTCTGTATTGGTGATGAAATGAATGAAAGGATAGAGATGATGATATGATATTAGGAGAATTCTCTGGCCAGTAGAATAGAATAGAGAGATTCCGTAGGAATGTACCTGTCAGAGAGCTCCTCAGGCAAAGGCAATAAGCCCTGAGGTAAGGTACCTGTCAGATGCCCTTCTACGGAGTAGGTATCCAATGCGATTCTAAGGAAATGTACCTGCCAGATGAACTTCTTAGGCAAAGGCAATAAGTCCTAAGATAAGGTACCTGTCAGACGACCCTCCTTAGCCATTGGATAGAGTCTAATGTGATTCTGAGGACTCGTACCTGTCAGATGAGCTTCTTAGGCAAAGGCAATAAGTCCTAAGATAAGGTACCTGTCAGATGATCCTCCTCAGGCGTTGGACAAAGTTAAAGAGGGTTTATCCATTGGATAGACATTCTCTCAGTACTGATGATGTGTGTATAAATATGGTTGTATTGTGATATGTTTATTATAAGTTTTATGGAAGCCGAGAAGGCTGATGATATGGGAATGATAAATTGATATTGTTATTCTGGATCTGTGCTTATGAGTGAACCAGGGGGGAGGAAAACCTCCAAGAACCCTGAGTTTACTAAGATTATTATCTCACCCCTGTTGGGGCTCATGTTGCAGGTAATGATACAGGAGTAGCTGATAGATCCCAAGGCAAGAGGCCTGAGCAGGAATAGTATTGTTGATAACTCTAGGCATAGATGACTGAGCATGTTGGCTCACATTTTTTATTATGCCTGTACTTGTACAATTTTGAGAAAATGTATTTGCGTTGTACAAGAATTCACCATATATGTATATAATGTACTTTTGATATTATTTCTGTTTCCTAAGTTTTGTTTTGATTATATTGTAATCGCTGCGTCATTCTGATATAATAACAATGTTAATACGTCGGGTGCACACGGGTGTTACAAGAAGGAAATCAACGTATGCCAATCCAAGTATTGAATGGTCCACATAAAGTCCTAGTAGCTAGTACCAGAGGCGGACAGAAGTAGAGGAGAAGGGGGGCAAGTGTCCACCCTTGAATTTGCAGGTGAAATTACTTATGTACCCTCCTTTTTTATGTTTTTCCCAAAATATCCTAGGTCACAAAATATCAGGCCATTTTTTCGATTCCCCTTCTCTTCCTGTTCTCTTATTTTCACACTCCCCCTGGCCTGGCCCTTGTTGCAGCCCTTCTCTTCTCGGTTTCTCGTGTGAGTGTGTGACTCCGACTCGTGCTTCTTGGCTTCTCTACTCTGTTCTGTCGATTCGCCTGTTGCCTTGCCGGCTGCCGCCCTTGCGTCTGCTCGCGCCTCTTCTCTGCTGCCTTGTGTCTACTCAAGGGAGTCACGAGACTCACGACCAGTGTCCAGCCTCTGCTCGCGCGCCCATCCTTGTCCTCGGGCCTTCCACTTCCAGACTTCCAATTCGAGCCTTTATCTTCCAGGTTCACTTTTGGCCCCTTTGTGGTTTCTACCAAGCTTCATGTTCTAATTCCTAAACAATTTCTTATTATTATTTGTGTGTAAAATGCTTACCATTGTTTGACCATTGTTCTAAACACTTTTTCAGCATGAATTTAGAGTAATATGTTTTGATTTTTCAACATTGTTTGACCATTGTTTTTTGGGTATATATTAACGATGTGGGAGTAAGATTCTTTCTGTCTATTTGCATTATAAAATTCTTAATATTGTTTGTTAGATTACTCTTAAGTTGGGTAGTATAGGTTATATGCTGCAGTTAATAGGTATTTAGAATCAATCCAAGAAGTGAATTAACTTGTTTATTTTAGAGAGTACGTTCAAGTAATTGAATATTATTGAGAATCTTTATATGATAACAACATAAACTGCAACCATTTTAAACTATTGGGTCATTGTTTATCTCAGAAAAAATAAAATAAAATAAAATTTGTTACCTTTTATTGCTTAGTAATCATTCTTCCCTCATTATGCATCACGCTAGCATGTTTAAAGCTTGCTTATGATTTCAAATTTCTTTGTTTTACCTAAGTTCAAATTAAGATACTTTCATGAAAGACAAAGTGCCATTTAGATTAATTAAAGCTAGATTAAATATTTATTTATAGATGAATTGTATACCGCAAACATGACAACAATTTGTCCAATCAATGAAAGAAAAATGCACATAAAATTTTCATATTTATTTATCCTACTTAAGCTTAAGTTGGTGTAACTTGTAAGCATCCCTCAGCTATGAAATACATCAAGACTGCACTTCGTAATCGGATGGGGATGAATGATTGAATGATTGTTTAGTGCCTTATATTGAAAAGGATGTATTTGAAAGCATTGATAATTAGACAATTATGAAAGAATCCCAAAAAATAAGGCCTAGCTAGAAGGATGATATTGTAATTATTTTTCTAGATATGTATTTGAACTTTTGAATGCCTCCTTGATTTATTTTCTCGATCCGCCCATGGTTATTACGTACCACACATTTCAGTTCAAAATTAATAAGAGAAAGGAACAAATTTGTATGAGAGATGCACACATGGGTCAAATATGACTAAAATTCCCCAAGCATGACAGTTAGATCCCTTAAAAACCAAAGTTCAATATCCAACTTATCACATGACACATTACAGACTAAAAAATACAAAAGACTATAGTACCAAATAAATAAAGGAAACACAGGCTTGAAGCTTCTTCTTCCAAGCCCTATCTAACAAGCTGGGGTTCAACTTCAATCAATATTACTAAGTAAATATAGAAAATAACTAGTTGAAATTGATATCTAAAAAACCCAATGACTGTAGCATCAAGTTTGTGCCTTTTTTAGGGTTTTTGAGTTGGTTAATCAATCAATTAAAACCTGAAAAACAAGAGCTACCCCAACGCCCTTCAAATGTAACTGCACAATTTGATACGTGGGGCTTCAGGTTTTTAACGCTGATATCGAAAGCCAATAACAATTTTTAATTGTTAACTATTTTCTCGCTTTGCATCTCTCTCTCACGATTGAACCCTCTTCCACTTCTCCCACATTTACGGTTCTTCTCACTGATCTATTCATCTATTTGTGGTTTTGCAAGGTTTTCATTCCAATTCACTCATACACATCTCTCTAATTTACCTTTTTAATTCAACAGGTCTAAAAAAAATTAATTTCATGTGCTATGGGGTTGGAGACTGCCATTGTCATTAGCACTGGCATTCTATATATTTTTTGTTATTGTGAGTTTTTTATTTTATTGATGAACTTTTTGTTGCTCATATTTTTTTGTGCGTGAGTATTTTTACTTGAATTTTGCAGGAAGATTTAGAAAATGCAATATATTGTGGAAGAAAGGGTGGGAGATTATCAAAGCCTTAAGTTTTACTACCTATTTTCTGTATCAGATGTTGTAATTCTTAGCTTGGATGTATACCAATAATTTTCCTAATGCAAGATACGTTTCCATCTTAATTTTTTCACTTAAGTTTTTTTTTTATTATTATAGTTTTCAGTCAGTGGAAAGGATTTTTTTCCAAATTTTGTTGACCAATTTGTGGGTATAATGACGTGTTACTGTGTTGGCAGGATGGTACAGTAAACCATTGGTTTTTCTGGCAAGATTATCAAAAGTTCAGAGATTAAAAGTTGAAGTTTGAAACGAATTTTTGTCTCCCAAATTAAAGTAAGATTTTAGAATTTGTGACAATGAGGAAGACATGAAAAAATGACTCTAAGGAGCTAGTTGGCAACAGCCAAGAAAAAAAGGTTTAAGGATTGCATTCAACACCTAATGAAGTTGATTTAGATGAATTTGGCAACCATTTGCTTGGCAATTTGAGTGATAGGAATGTGTAGCTACTTCTTCTTTTTTTTAATTTCTTTTCTCTCTCATTTTTGTTTTCTTTGTGTTATTCCAAGTTGTGTCAATGCGTCCTGGTATTCTTTCTTTTATTTTTTATAACTTTTTAGACTATGTTATAAATCTACTTATTTGTGTGTCCTCTTAAAAGAACACTCTTCGGGAATATACCATATGAAATAAGCTTTATTATATCTGATGGTTTTTTAAGCTTTCTATTCAAGTTTTACATTTTACATTGTTGTCAAATGAAAACAAGAAAGGAAGAAGAGCACAAATTCAGTTATGAATTATTGCAAAATGAGAAAAGGTTTTAAGATTTAGACAAAAAGAGAGAGAGCAATTTGAGTCAGAGTCTCACCCTTGAGTCATTGTATCACAATGTGAGTGAAAGAGAAGGAAAAAAAAACATGAATTTATGTATTTATTTGTGACAGAAAAAAGGGCAAAAGATTTGTTACACATAATTTTACCTTCTTCATAACATATATGTATAAATAGAAACAATCCAAAATAAAATTAAAAAATATTAAAGAAAATTCAAAATTAAATTACAGACTAAAACAAATAAAATTCGGTATTATCTGTTAAGATATGATCTTATCCTTTGATTTACTCTTAATAACATAATGAGATTTATTATTTTTATATTATAATTTAAACTCAACTAAAAAAATTTAATTATTTATTTTTAAAAAAATTATTCAATTAGTTATATCTTTCTTATAAATTCATTTATCTTTAAAATTTACTTTCAGGTCTTTTAAGCGCAAAAACTATGTAGAACAAAAACAAAATCCCTTCAAATTATGAAAAATGAGTAATTTTCGCAAGCAGTAAAAGGAAAATTTGAGTTAAATTTTCATTCTATAAAAAAAAAAGATAAATGATAGTTTATCTCTTAAATTTTATTATTTTTAAATTATATATCTACTTTTTAATGTAATTAAACTCTCTTGATGTTTGTGTTAAAGTGTAAATATTTATAAGTATGAATAAAAAAGTAAAAATTATTGTAAGTGTAGATAAACTTAAAATCATAGCTAATTAAACTAAATTAATAGATATGCACGACAAAGAAGTCTTTCATTGCAATTAGGCCTTTCAAAAAGCTTAATTTTGTTTTAGTATTTTAGTCATGTATAGAATAAAAAAAGTTTAATGAATTGAAGAAGTTGAGAAAACATTGAATTTCTGAAGATAAAATTATTGGGTTTGAAGTTTGATATATTCTTATATTATAAATTTGTAATTGTCCTATAAATTTTTTTTCTGAAATTCAACAATAAAATGTTAATTAATTATTTGTTAAAGATGTGGTAAAATTAAAGAGAGAATTCTTCAGATAAAATTGTTGGAATAAAGTTTGGTTATCTTATCATGCATTAATTTGAATAATTTTAATTTAGTTCATATTAGTGTAATATATATATATATATATATATATATATATATATATATATATATATGTGTGTGTGTGTGTGTGTGTATTAGCGAAATAAAAATGTTGAGTCAAAAGCGCGACAACGTCTATATTTTCATTAATATTGAGAATATCAACGAAGGTCAACACTTGTCTTTAGTACCAATCTATATCTTATTTTTGTCTATCTCCTTATACATAAGAAAGACATATAGTGAGAACGACAGCAAAGACAACCCAATAAAAAAAAATGTAAAGTTAAGAATTCAACCGCATGTTATTATTGCACCCTTCAACTTTTACTTGCTTTTTCATTGGTTTTATTTTTCTCTACCTTTGTCTCTTGGTACGGCGTCAAGTTTTCAGTAATAATACTTGCGTGTTCCTCCTTCTGCTCCATCAGTTTAATCAACCTTTTGCACTAGCCAAAACCTTATAATTTGTGTGCCGGTGAAACAGAATATGATTCATCAATTGCTATATTTGAGATGTCATTAATGTGTAATTTTAATTGGTAATGATTGTTTGACACTCTTTCAATGTTATGGTAATTCATCAACAAATTTGTTACTGAGTGACATTCTTCATGGTAAGTGTGATGTCACTTCATATTATAGAAAATATTTACTAGGTCATTAAAGGCCTTTAAACTATATTATTTGCTCACATAGCACTTACACATGAAAGTCACTTATATATTGACAAAGATAGATGTAACATTTCAATTTTTTTAGATTAGGAAGTTTTGTATAAAAATAGTATGTATTTGTTTGATATGCAGAGTAGTAGTGTTATATTTAATGAAATCATGCATATAAGAGATTGAATCATTATTAAACACTTAAAGTTATCTAGATTTATGTTCTAAGTCTAGGAATAGGTGTTTTAGATGTAGAAATATTTGATCAAACCATTAGTCAACTATAGTCTAGAAAGTCAAAGTAAGAGAATCTCTTATTAATGACAATTTAGTAATTAAAAACTTTTAGGCTAATATGAGAGATTTAGACTAATTCATGGAAGTTTAGAGCATTAATGTGTCTAGATGTGAGAAACTATTAATTTAAATAATTAAGGAGGATGAGAATTAATTTAGAAGATATTAATAAATGAACCTATTACTCTAGAATCAATTTAGAAGTGAGGATTAAATTAGGGACTAATTAAGAACTTGAGTCATTAAGTGTAGTTAGTTTAAAAAAGAAAGAAAGAGAAAAAAAAACCTAGGGGACCCACATGTGGGGCCCTATCATGACCTAAGGCTCCCTCTCTCTATATAGAAGGAGCAACTCACCCCCTTAACACTTGGTCGTCGGTTTTGGAGAGAGAAAAAATGGGGGAGTTCGTTCTCTTCCTTACCCCTTGCTTGTTGGTGTTGGTGAAAGGAGGATTAGAGGGTCAATCCTAAGTGATTTTGCTAGCCTTTTCCATGCTTATCTTCATTCTTCCATCTCCTACTCACTAGAATCCTCACATGTCTATTTTACTCCATTTTCATGACCAAGTTCTAGGAGAAGCTAAAGGACCCAAGTTAACTCACTCATCTCTTTGCTTCCTTGTATCAACAAAGAGGTAAGGGAGGAATACTTAATCTCTTAGGACCAATGCTTGATGTTATGAAGTTATATTGCATCTATGTTGTGATTTGGTGTGTTTTGTATGAAACTCGTAAAGCTGTACCTATGACACTATGTTTTCTGGGAGTTGAATTTGTAAATTTTGGGTCATAAAATGGATTCCTTGACCCCAAAAACCTAGGAAATCATACATGATATGTCTTATTTAGAGTTGTATAGCCTTTGGAATTAAATATTTAAGTTAAGGCAAGATATATGTGTATAATGCTTTGTTTTCAAAATTTTTTGGAATTGGAGCTCGAATATGTTGTTATGGACCAAAATTGAACTCACAAGGTCCAAAAACCTAGGGTTAGACATAAAAAAAACACCCCATTTGAGATAGTATAACTCTTGGAATCACAATTTCAAGTTTTGCTCTTTGTCGATAAATTGTGCTTTGTTTTGAACTAACTGCACACATGGACTTGGTTTCTATAGATTTTGGCCATATAAATGAGTTCCTCGTCTTTGAAAACATGGGGTTTTGATAATAAATTTGCAGGAAATGAATTTCTACAACTCTTGGAAATTAGAAAACAAGTTTTATGAACTTTGAGATTTAAGTGTAGGGCAGTTTCGTGTTAGGGCCAAATGGGAGTGAATTTAGGAAATTTTGAGTTCAAAACTGAATTCCTTGTATTTAAAAAACCTTGAGAAACATATACGGCTTGTTCTAATTGGATTTCTACATTAATGGGAAAGTTGATTCTAAAAGCGGATAATTGTGTGCAATTCCTTATAAATGTGTAGAAATGCATGAAATAAATTGTGTGAGCTATAGATTGAATTGTTTACTTCATTTGAGATTTATTTATGTGTAAGACCAAGTGTGTATGACCACTTGGCAAGGCATGTTGCATGTTATGAATATGATTTATTATAATGTTGATTATGAACTGTCACGCTTTGGTTTTGGGTCTTGGGGTGTCCGATCCTCGGCAAAATTTTATTTGGAATGTCTTGTAATGATTTAGTGGTTGGATTTAAGGTAATAAATGATTATTTCCCTCCTCTCTTGTAATGTTTGTGTGTGTGTGCACGATGATGGATGCTTGCAGTCGAGAACTTCATGAGGATCAACATGCATTATGAGAAAGGAACAGATGTATGAAGTAACAATGTTGTGTTAGAATTAGAGAGGTTGATGTGTCGAGAGTTGGGGCATGACCTTATATTCAGTGGGAATACACTCTCTGATGTCTATTCACGAGTATCAACGCGACTGACGTTCATGCTTCTCATCATGAAGAATAAGTGAGGATTCGATAAGTGAGGGGAATGACATACATTAGGTACACTGGGGGACAGTCTAAATGATTTAAAGGAACTTGGGAGAAATGTTGAGGGGTGATAACCCGACTAAAGGCTTTTTTTGGTTAGATCGGGGGACTCGTAGGCCTCACTTGACATTCTTAACTAGAGTAGATCTGTATCCATGGTTGGTGAAAGTATCATGTCTTGTACCGACATGTGACATGCCCTCCCAATCATAATCCATATGTTGCATAAGACCATAAAGGCTTGGGAGGCTTAATGGCAGTGTTAGGCCCAAGATAAGAACAATGTAGGAGTATATTGCAGAATAGAATGTCGTGAGTGTTGCATGCTAGTAAACCAGACATGATGGTTGTTAGGTCGTTATATGGGACTTTGTGGAAACATAACGTCTGTGTTTGTGGTTTCGTAAGGGATGAAGTACTCACTCCCTTATTACCATTTTTCAAGACCAGATGACGAGCCTGACACCAACTCGCCCATTCTACATTGACACCATCGAGACTTTGTGGGAATATGATGATGTGCTCCACGTGGACTGCTTCTGTAGGTTCCTTCTTTGTCGTTGTACACCAGTGGACATACCAGGATACAAACCCCATATAGTTGACTTCTACATTTCGTGGACCTAGCCTATGTCATCTTACTATCGCTTCGTGATGCATGTTCCTAAGGTGGCTGGTCATTCTTTTCGAGTAACATTTGCCGCCTGCAGAATATGTGATGTCTTCCTCTAGATCTGACTCCTCTTCTAAGGATACTAAGACCATTTTTCCTACTCTAATGTCTCCCCGATTAGTGTTGCCTGAGTCTCAAGTACCACCCAAGGTAGATTTGGTGGATCTCATATCAGACGATGAAGGAAAGGAATTGGAGGAAGACACATGTCTTGAGGAGGACCCTGTCATAGAGCCAAATCCTATGGAGAAGGATTCTTCAGAGGATTCCTCTGAGGAGTCTTACTAGGAGGATTCTTATATCTGA
The DNA here is from genome assembly GCA_007407185.1 of Glycine tomentella. Taxonomy (NCBI): domain Eukaryota; kingdom Viridiplantae; phylum Streptophyta; class Magnoliopsida; order Fabales; family Fabaceae; genus Glycine; species Glycine tomentella. Next base: position 132,660 of record PYAF01004484.1, read on the forward strand.
CTATACAGATTCCTTTTTTTTTGTGTGTGGATACGAAGGACTTTGGGCTTGAGTATAGGTGATTGCTCTAAGTTTTAGGTTTTTGCCCTTTTTGTGTATTTTGGGATGGGCAGATCTAAGCTTAGACCTTTATACATAATTAGTTATTATTACTTTACATTACTTTACTTACTTAGGGTTGTATATGTTACTTACTGGTTTCACTAAGTCACATTATATTTTGTTACTCTTTATGACACATGATACTTATTTTATCTATATTTGGTGATCATGAAGGTTCACCTATTTATCATTATTATTCATTTAATTATGTATGGTTTATTATGTTTTTATTTTACTCGTCGACTCAAAGTTTTAACATGTAAGCGATTATTACGTTTTATTATACACGTTTTAAAGATCAAGTGATGATTTATGAAATCAGATTAAAAAGTTTTTGTTTTAGCCAATAAATTATGCTATCTTTTCTAATCTTTTGAGTTAACTCTAATAAATTTTCTAATTTTTTGAGTTAACTCTAATAAAAACTAAGGATCATCTTTCATTAAGTAAATTAACAGGATTTTTAAAAAGTTATATTTAAGGGTGTTAAAATAGACAGGTTTATGTACCTATTATTACCACCAATGTTAAATTACGTGTCAATTTATATAAAAGGATAAGTATTCAACACTCTATATCGAACACCATCATATGCTTAAAAACAAATCAATTACTTGTGTATAACTATGTAACATTGTCATAACAAGAAAATAGTACAATATGACCAATTGCATAGGATATCATTTGAAGATCATGGAATTGAGTGACACTCACATGATTAAATTTATTCTTTTATACTTATTATACCAAACTTTTTTCTATTACCACTTATTCAAGTTTATTCCTCTAATTAATTAAATTTTTATATTGAAATCAACGTTCAATTTTTTTCCTTTTTATATTATTTA
>PYAF01004484.1:133709-146670 GCA_007407185.1 Glycine tomentella
TTATCCATAATAATTTAAAATCTTATTTGTTCAACTGTGTTATTAGTTTTTATCAACTATTTTAAATAAAGACTTGATATTTTTTCCTCTCAATTATAAAATATTGATTGAATTCAATTTAATCATATGATTATGATTACTTTATATTTGAAAATGTGTTAGAATATTATTGCGATTTTTTTTTACACATGTATATATTTAAATTGTTAGTTACGTATTTAATTTTTTATATTTGCATACCATTATTTTTTTTTATTAATGACATTTTAAATAAAAATAAACATACATATTTTAAATTTTGAATATTATAGTTTATTCTAGAAGATAATCAATATTAAAAAAATTAAACAATCACAAATTTTCGACTAAACTTTATTTTAACATTTTAATTTACTTAAATTTAAAGATTAATTTATGTAATTGATAAATTAAATAATTAAGAATAATCCATATATAATATTTTTATTACATTTAAATATTTTAAATTTCGTATTTTATTTTTACAAATATTTTTTCACAAAGCTTAATAGGGTGGCAGGTCACTTTTTATTTGAACACTTTTGTTTAGAATAAAATCTATTGTTGTAATGTTATATCTAAATCTAAAATTTCATCACATTTTCACTACTTAGTGATATTTGTTGCATCAATAGACAAATTACTCTACAATTTTAGAAAAAATTTAAACCCTAGATAGACAACAAGCGTGATGCCATGTGAGGGTATATGGAAGTTATCTTATACACAGAGATAGAGAGTGTGAGGGAGAATGTAGAAAGAAAAAAAAATGCATGAGATTGTGTGATTTGTACATTTTGTTTTTGAAGACTTGTGATCATGGATCATGCATATCTCATATTTCTAAAGTAAAAATAGAAAAGTAACATTTACCGCCATATGCAACAATTTCATGATATCTCAAAGTCAATCAACCGTTTCAAATGTATTTTTTTATTTATTCTATACATTTAATTATCTAATTATGTATTCTTATTTGTATATCATAAATCTTATTTAACCCGAAATGAAAATATTTAAATAAGAAGTTCTTATCACTACTAGAAAAACAGCCTTCTACATCGGTTATTTTTGACATTCCACATCGATTTTGAACCGATGTTGAATCAAGCGACGTTGAAAGTGTGCAAGTTAACATCGATTTTTGAAAACCGATGTTAACATAAGTATACAACATCAATTTTTTAAAAAAACCGATGTTAAATAATAAGAAATTAACAAAAAAATAAAAATTATGCAAATTCAACATCGGTTTTTTGTAAAAATTGAGCCGATGTTGTTGCTACTATATTGACATCGGTTCTTCTAAAAATCGATGTAAAAATTTCCTTTACTACATCGGTTTTTATTGTAACCGATGTTGTATATTAATTTTTCACATCAATTGTTAAATAACCGATGTAGAATGTTATTTTTTTTTTAAAAAAGGACATATTCTCTTTATTACTCCCAATTTGATCCTGAATCCTCATAATCCCAATGTATACAACTTCAACACATGTGGAAGATGTTAACATAAACACACACAAGTATAAAATATAACTTCAATATCTGAAATTAAAATATACATGTAATTAATGAAATATTCATAAATCCAAAACAATAGCAAACTCATCCGTTCAATTAAATAACACCAAGTGTCATACCACGGCAATAACAATAACAAGATCATCCAGTACTTTTCTAAATATAAAATAGGAAATTAATAAACTAACTTTTCCCATTATCCACTTGACAAATCCCCCAAATAAGCTACGACAAGCACTACATGATCCTTGCCTGCACATAATGACAATTTTCACAAGTGTTACCAACATGTCCAAATATATTTTTAGGAATATGATACACAAATATTTTTTTAAATTGGGGTCTAGCTTGGATCTTTAATTGGGGTTTACTGTAATTTTTTTAGGTGATCATGGGCTAGCAAGTGGAAAAAAGGATAAAAAGAACATTTGGAATGACAATTCTTGATGCTTGTTTGGTATAAGAAAAATGTAGGAATGCTCAAAGTGAAACACGTACTATCAATTTGTACTCCACTTCATAATTTTTATCACTCATCCAATAATGTAAAAGTGAGTTGAAAAATATTTCAAACTCCCCTATTAAAAGTAAATTGCTTTTTATTCCAACTTTAGTCATGTGAAAAGTTGGACTCTCTTTATTCTTGTTGCCAACATTTTTCCATTAAGTGGGTTATTTAATAAAACTTTCCATTTTTACTAAAAAGAACAAAGATAAAGAGATTGTTTGATTCCTTATTCAAATCCATTGAAAGAAACCAAGGCAAAAATAGTTGATATGATTTTTTATAAAGAAAATCTTAATGATTAGCCTTGCAAAAAAAAAAAAGTAAGTCTAGGAATAAATAAAAAATTAATTCTTAGTTTTGTAGAAATTATATAAATAAAGAGCTTGTTTGATCATATAGTTCATAAAAACATTTTTTTAGTTCTTTAAAACAAAAAACTAGAAGAAGAAAAAATCATTTAATAATGCCTTGCTCCAATATATCCAATATACATGCCAATAAAGTTACTACGTGAATATTTTTAGGAATGTGTGTGAAAGATCAAATCTCTTAAATGCTAAAGTTACTACATGGAGGCACATATGCCAAAGCCATTTTGCCTTGTAGTAATAAAAGTATTAGAATTACCTGAAAACGAATGACAGCACCATCTACACCACAATAAGCAACCATGCCTAACATAATAAAAGCAAAACCGTCATTTAGTAAATAGTAATAATAATGGACCCTTTTTTCAATGAATTGACATAAACGTGAAATAACAAAGTAAAACTTTTTAAAAACAAAGTAAAACTTTTTAAAAACAATTATAGGCTGTTAGTGTTTTAAGAATTTAATAATGGGAACCAATTTCACAGGAAATGATTAGGAAACATACCCTTAGACCAGCCATAGTTGTAAAGGCTTAATATTAGAGTTACATCAGGCCCTCTAGCACTGTCTTCTACATAGTTCAAATCTGTTCATATTCATTCAGCAACTTTTATTAATTATGACAAGTTGAGTATAAGAAATTTACTGAAATAAAAGACCCCCCTAATTTAGCCAATTAAAAAATTTCAAGTAAAAACAGATATATACCAAGCAGAGGGGTGCTACTAAGGTATCAAGCACTGTAGGAAGTTACAAGATCATGCATAGGGATCCCAACATTGGCATGGGCTAACATAGCAACATTTATACAAGCAGACCTAGTTCCAGCCAAAGGCATGCCAAGAACAGAGGTTATATAAAAGTACAAAGACATGTTTTAACCTTGCCAAAATTTAACGGGGACATATTAATAGAGAAAATAAAATGACAATTAGAGGAGAAGATAATTGCAGGATGCATAAGTTAATTTTAGTTTATTATATAAGTTGAATTCATTTTACCTTTTTAATTTTATTTTCCTTTAAGTTACTCAGTAAAACTAAGGCCTTAACCAGTTAAATTTTATGCATTATTGCTGGTGAAGAAAACCCAAACATTTCAAAGCCATTAAGGCTGCCAGGAGACTGTAAATTTAAAGGAGGAAAACCCTTTCTTCCCAGCTTATGTTGCTTTGCAATTTCTTGATTCACTTTCTCTCTGACCAGTTCCCAGCATCTTGCGGCTGACATATGAAAGAAGACCTCACTTGCACAATTTTCCAAGAAAACCTAAGATAGGGAGCTACTTCTGAAGAAAAAAAAATACATGGCCTTAAACCAACAGTATGTCATGAAGTGCAAAGTAGAGGAGCCAGGAATCTTCCATCAAACTTTTGTCCACATAATAAGGGATAAAACTCAGCAAGATAAGCAACAAATTAAAAGATTTAAATTAAGTCCAAGTACATCAACAAATTTACATTAGACACTGTCATAAACTGTAATTCATTGATGACAAAGTATACATACCCTTTGGAAATATAGCCTGACTACTGCACCAAGACTTTCCAGAAAGCACTACTCCAAATTCTAATGGTTCAACATTGCAGTTGATGCGTCGGACAACCTTTGCAATCATCATCAGGTTTTGGGCAGAACAAATAATTATAAAATAATTACTATATGACTCACTTGTTTCATTCAATTCCAAGAGAATGAACGTATTAAAATGAACTATCTAATATATGACAGAGAAGCATCTTTGCTGCTACTTGCCTAGGACCAAAGCTTAGGTCCATTCTTCAATTTTTGTCTAACTCCGTAAGGATCGAAGCTTAGGCCCATTCATTAGGGAAGCCATTATTAGTAAATGAACCTTAGTCCCAACAACAAGAACCCACTCAACGAAGGAAACAAAATTCAATAGCTACTCCGTGACAAGAAATAGTGTCAAAAATAACAATTAAATTCACAGGATCGAAGTATTGAATGAAAAATTATGAAGCAAAAAAAAAAATAAAAAATTAGAAACCCTAAATCCCAAATTGAAACTACCAGACTCAAATTGAACAATTTAAAACCCAAAATCTCAAACCATTTTTCGTTGCGATCCTCTCGACACCGGTTGAACCGGTTGTGCTTTCTTCTGCACCGGTGGAACTGGTGATGACGATTCGGCTTCTTCTCCTTCTTCTGTTTCTTCTTCTAGCGGCGCCATCATCGATTTCAGAGCCTCCTCTTTGGTGGCGACCTTCCTGTTGGTGGCCTTGAGAAACTCGTCGAGCTCTCTCTGCAATAATATTAGTGCATGATGAAAAGCATCGAAGCCAGTTTCGCCTTCTCCTTCTTCTTCTAGCGGCGACACGACGAGAATGCCAGCACCGCCGGTGCTGGTGGTGGCGCGGACCACCGTGAGAGGCTGCATGTGGATGGCGTTGTGAGAGAGGAACTTGTGCATTCTTCTTCTGGATCCTTCTAATATAAACCCACAAAATTGGAAAATAAAAAAATGAAAGCGAAAAAATAAGTAAAGAGAAAAAGCAAGGCACACATGGATAACAAGAATAACATCAGTTTTAAAAAAACTGATGTTGTGAGTGTTAAGACAACATCGGTTGTTTAAAAAACTGATGTTGTTAGTGTTTAGTCAACATCGATTTTTAAATAACTGATGTTGTAAGTGTCTAGACAACCTCGGTTTTAAAAAAATCGATGTTAACGATGACATTTTATTTACAAAAATGCCACCACGTATTTTGTAACATCGGTTTTTATCATAACCGATGTTGAGAAGGCGATGTTAAAATCTATTATTTTAGTAGTGTATATTATGGTCTGAAATTAACATTTTATATCATAATCATTATTTCTGAAACGGTTGTTGAAAATCGCCCCTTTATAATCAACGTTGAGTGTGCTAGTGTCTATATCCTTTTGAATTTTGTCTTCTTAATTAAACTAATTCCCCTTGACTGAGATCCAAGAGGATAAAAATAGATCGAAAATGATGAAATTGGATGAGAATGATGATTACAGAGAAAATCTGAAGTTGTTTCAAGTCATTTTTTAGCACACGATCATTAAAGGGTCAGATGTACTAATGAGCAAAGGAATGTAAATATGAATAAGAGCTAAAACAATATACGGGATTATGATGAAAATATTAATAGACAAACATAAGCACGTACAGTATGATTAGCTCATGTATTATTCTATATAACGTTATTCTTATGAGACTTGATGTTGGAGACATTGTTGTCTAAAGATAAAAAGTGGCCACCCACCTAATCATTGGATATGCAACTCATAGTTGGATTTCTTCAGTACTTTTGCATAAAAAAAGCTTCACTTACAACAAACATAACATATCATGAAGCAATATACGAAGGCACACAAAACCCTACACTAAGATGGATTGCATGTGGCTGCTTGTGTTGCTGATTGCCTGTCTCCCGCTAGACATTAAAGAAAAAACCTTTTAAATTACTCATTACGGAATATGGTGACATTACACCTTAGTGTATTTAGTGTCCGACCCACATTTACTTAAAAATAATTAAAATATTGTTATTTATATATAATAAATATAATAATAATATTTGATAAAATATATAATTATATAACTAATAATATAGGTATATACGTATAGCATGGCGGGTTTGGAGTCGGGGACAAGAAATAAATACCCAAACTCATCTCATATTAAAGCCGATTTTTTCTGTTAATGTCTAGACAGGATTTGACGACTATACATAGCTTCAATTCTTATTATATCACATATTTAAGAGGCTCGAACATGCAACCTTATTATTCCAAGCATGGTTGCAACTAATAATTATTTTAAATTAATTAGAAAAAAATAACAACTATGTTATTAATACAAGATAAACATATACTGATTGTTAACTTTGATTGAAATTTTTAAAATAATTTAATAACCATGACATTACACTCCAGGTCCAACATGATCAAGCATAATACATTATCGATTACGTGGTAAGTGCTTTTTCATAGCCACCTACAAATACGTGATGCAATTTTTCGAAAGATGTCGTTGCGAGCTTGAAGATTTTCTGTTCAGCAAGAGAACCATTAAAGTTTAAAGAAAAATTAAGATAACAATTACATGCTTTTTCATGCTTTTGCCTTTTTTTCTATTTAGGGAGTTTCTAATGATCGATCTAGGTGTTAAAAATGTTGTTCATGCTCTCTTTGTTTTGGAGTGCAATTTGTTGTTGGAAGCCTCTTAACTATACTGGTCTTTTTTATAAGTTGTGGTGAGTTTGCCAATTGTTTGGCTCTTTTGGTGTAGTTGGAGTTTTAGGCTCTGGAAAATGTTGGTGGAATTGTTCCTAATTATCACGCAATGAAGAAAAAGGTTGCAAAATTGGTACTTATTATAACTTCATGACTATTACTATTTGAAGCAATTTAAATGTGATTTTTTAAATGAGAATTAATTGTATGTTTGTGTTAATTTCTATCATTTTAGATTTCATTTCAGACTTAAGTTACCTTTATTTATTGAATATAATTCATGTAACATTTCATTTCTCCTGCCACGTAGATCTGTTTCTTCTGTGGGTGCGTGGTTGCTTATTTTTCTTCCTCTCAAAAATTTTGTTCAGCTAGCAATATAACATCTATTTTAACTAAGGCTACTGTATAAATTCAGTCCATGAATTGTTTTTCTATATAAAACTCAATATATCATTTTTTTTCAAAATATTAATAAATTTGCACATCAGCATCTCCAGGAAGGTCATCTATTGATGAGACTAACTCCACATCCCAAGCAGGGACGAATCCAATAGTGTATTAAAGGGAGGGAGGCAAAAAAAATTTATACAATTATTTAAATATCTAACTTCTAATAAATAATTATTTAATAAATAATAAGTTTAATAAAAATATTTAATAATAAGTTTATGTATAAAATTAGATATATAATCTACTACTAGAAAAAATTAATTAAGCATATTTATATCAACTCACAAATTTATTTTATCATACATTTTCATTTATTAGTATTTTTTATTTTAATTCTTTTTTTCATATACAAATATTGTTACGAATCTTTTATATTGGGCCAAGATAAAGAAGCCCACGACCATTAAGGGAGCTAATTATGGAAAGATTAAACAGGATTGAAGAACCAAATATTTGCAGAATCAGAAGAAGATACAGAAGGTTATTTTCTACCATATCCATTCAAGATCGCGATCAAGAATAGGAGTAATTTCCTTATTTCACCACAGGTCAGTGAGTATAAGTAGCCATATACATCAAAGGTGAAAGGTACACAAATACTGTTACTCTCTCTTTTTCCATTCTCACAGTGCACACACCCCACGTCCAATTTGTGGCTCGTTTGTGCTGTGATCTTCTTCCTGGAGTTGTTTAAATCTTCATAAGCACCTTCAGAGAGAGAGAGTTGATCCCATATTGATTTCTGGCAAGTTGCTGGACATCCGTTTTTAAGGAACGGAACATTGGCGCCGTCTGTGGGGACGTTAAACTTCGATTCCCACCATGGTAAACACGAGAAGACACCAGCTTGAAGGCCCACCCGAGGTCGGCCGATCACGTTCGATCCGGGTGGAGGATGCTTTGACGGATACGGCTTCATTGCGGGCACAGAACAATCCGCCCCCCGCACCTGTTGAGAACCTGATGGCCGCGCCAACCGAGATAGATCAGGAATCAGTGCAGCGCTTCACCAGCAATGCGCTGCAATCCATTCTGTCACGGATTGAGCGTTTAGAGCAACGATATGCCCTTCAGCGATAGGAGGATATGAACCACATGCTGGCGCAACTGGACGAACGTTGTGCAAGATGGATGATGGGCGAGCATGACCGATTACGGACGATGGAGCAGCGACTCGGCCGTATGGAGTTGCCACAGGAACCGACGATTCACCCCGATTTGGCCAACCCGGCCGAGAATGTGCATAACACAGAGCTACATCGTGCGCCGACCATGGCCGAGATACCATGTCCTGTGGCATTCAGAAACCCACAGGAGGCAGTACGAAGCAACCAGCCGGAGGGAGGCGCCGGGGTCTACAGGAGGAAGTACAGGCGGGGGCAGTATAATAACAGTCCATTCGTAGACGACATCGTCAACGCTCGGTTCTTAGAAGATTTTGACGGATCTTTCCTAAACAAGTACGATGGGACACAAGATCCACAGGTGCACATAGATGAATTCGACATGCAGATGTGTGTTCGGGGGATTGAGGAGCCGATCATATCCCGGATATTCGTAACCACTTTGACCGGACCGGCTCAGACATGGTTTCATTCATTACCTCCTCGGTCAATTCGTAATTTTGAGGACTTCGGCCAGAGATTTTTGCTCAATTTTGCAACGAGCAAGAAACAACCCAAGTCCGAGTTTGTTCTGGGCAAGATCCGACAGCAGCCGGGGGAGACGTTGCAGAGTTACTTTGACCGATTTAAAGAAGCTGCCTTGCAAGTGCAGGGCCTGGAGGAAAAGGTGCATGTTCATTTGTTATCGGCCGGCCTGAATGGATCATCTCGACTGGCGAAATCTATATACAAGGACCCTGTTAGGGCCTTGCTGGATTTCAGAGTCCGATCTAAGAAATACCTGGAGCTGGAGAAGATAGAGATTGCCAACACCGCTCCCAAGAGAAAAGGATCACCGCCGAGACATCGCCCACACATGGGGAATGCACCCCCCAACAGGAGTTTTGAAGTCGGCCATAGACCGGCCAAACACGAGTCCAAGTATGACAGATATACTCCGCTAAACACCTCTCGGGCGCAGGTGTGGAGGGAAGTGGCCGTGACCGAGATGAAGAAGGTAGACCGACCCCGGCCGGTGTTCAAGAAGACCGGCCTTGACCATTCCCGTTTTTGTGAGTTTCACAACGGCCCGGGACACACTACCGACCAGTGCTGGGATTTGAGGGATGCAATAGAGAAATTCATCCGAGAAGGAAAGCTGAGGCGATATGTGATCAAAACTCAGGGGCAGCAGGGAAAGCGTAAGGGCAATCCCAATGATGAGGTGAAAGGCCGAGATGAGAAGAGAAAGAAGACAGACGAGGAGGAGTTCCCAGAGCCAGAGTTTGAGTGCAACGTCATTACTGGCGCTATGGGGGGTGGAGGCGACACTGCCAACCAGCGCCGGAAGTATCTCAAAGAAGTGCTGACAGTGAGAGAACAGCCCAAATTTAAAAAGACTGGCGATAATAATGAGAAAGATGAGCCGCCTTTGCTTTATTTTACCAGAGAAGACTTGGCCGACGTGATACCGGGTCATGAGGACGGTTTGGTCATCACTGGGACAATAGCAAATTATAGTGTGAAGAAGATATTTGTTGACAATGGCAGCTGTGCCAACGTTATGTCCTGGTCGGCATTCAAGAAGATGAACCTGGATGAAGAAGACCTGAAACCATGTCATACAGTGCTGTCGGGTTTTAATGGCGAGAATACTGCACTCAAGGGCTCCATTGAGTTGCGACTCACACTGGGAACAAAAGAGGGCTTCAAGTCGGAAAGAGTCAAATTCGTGGTAGGGGAGTTTCCTTCCCCCTACAATGTGATTCTTGGAAGGCCCACCCTCCATAGGTGGGACATCCTGATGTCCACCAAGCATCAGAAGATGAAGTTTGTGGGAAGTAACGGCAAAGTAATCACTATCTGTGGCGATCAGAGGGAATCTCGCCAGTGTTACTTCAATGCAGTAAAGGAAAGTGGAGCTGGCCCTTCCTCAATGCCGAGTTTCCCAGAAGGTCGAGAAGAAACAAGGAGAACCAGGGGGAAGCAAGTGAAGCCGGTAAATCTGGTGGAGCTTGATGTACGGGAGAAAGAGGAGGAATGGAGACCTGAACCAGCTGACGAGTTGGTGGATATCCAGATCGGCCCAGAGGTCACCCAAGTCACCAAGATTGGGAGGATCACTGACCCTGCCGCACGGGCCGAACTGATAGAATGTTTGAAAGATAACCGAGATATTTTTGCATGGAAAGCTTCAGAGATTCCGGGGATAGATCCCGCATTCTGTTGCCACAGATTATCCATGTACCCAGATGCAAAACCAGTGGCCCAAAAGAGAAGGAACCTCGGCCTTGATCGGAAGCAGGCGCTAGAGAAGCATGTCCTAGAACTACTGGGTGCTGGTTTCATACAAGAAATCCAGTACACCACTTGGCTGTCCAATGTGGTGATGGTTAAGAAGGCTAATAGCAAATGGCTAGTGTGTGTTGACTACACAGATGTGAACAAGGTGTGTCCCAAAGATTCTTATTCACTGCCGAGCATAGACCAGCTTGTGGACAACTCTGCTGGATATAAGTTACTGTCTTTTATGGATGCATACTCCGGGTACAATCAGATTCCCATGTATCCGGAAGATCGGGAGAAAACGGCCTTCAGGGGAGGAGAGGCCAACTATTGTTATAATGTGATGCCCTTCGGCTTGAAAAATGCCGGAGCCACTTACCAGCGCATGATGAACAAAGTGTTTGCCCAGCAGCTCGGCCGAAATATAGAAGTATACATTGATGATATGATTGTCAAGACAGCATCAGAGGCCGATCACATCCGAGATCTGCAAGAGACTTTTCGCCGATTAAGGGAAAACAACATCCGACTTAACCCGCTCAAATGTGCTTTTGGGGTGACGGCGGGGAAATTCCTGGGCTTCATGCTGACACATAGAGGTATTGAAGTTAACCCGGACAAGTGTGAAGCAGTTCTGAGCATGAAATTCCCGACCACAAAAAAGGATGTACAGCAGCTGACTGGAAGGTTAGCGGCGTTGACGAGATTTCTTCCTAAAGCAGCAGAGAAAGCTCTTCCCTTTTTCCGTTTATTAAAAAAGGAAGCCCGAGTTGGATGGAGTCCAGAATGTGAGGCCGCTTTCCAGGAGATCAAAAGGTGTCTCTCCTCACCACCGGTGTTATCTAAACCAGAGCCGGGTGAAACACTTATCCTGTACTTGTCCGTGGGTGAGGAGGTGGTGAGCGCCGTATTAGTAAGGGAGACCAGCAAGACTCAGCTACCAGTATACTTCATCAGCCGAGCTCTGAAATGTTCGGAGTTGAGATATCAGAAGCTGGAGAAGGTAGCTTTTGCACTCTTAATGGCAGCTAAAAGGCTACGCCCGTATTTCCAGGGTCACACTATCATAGTGCGGACCGACCAGCCGATCCGGCAGGTTCTTCACAAACCGGACTTAGCAGGAAGAATGATGCACTGGGCGATACAATTATCCGAGTTTGACTTAAAATATGAGGCCCGACATGCTATCAAAGCTCAAGCTTTGGCCGACTTCATTGTCGAACTCACCCCTTCGACCTCGGCCAATGAGGAAGTATGGACCCTCTTTGTGGACGGATCGTCCAACACCAAGGGCAGTGGAGCAGGAATCATAGTAGAAAACCCTCAGGGGACATCGGTAGAGCAGTCCTTGCGGTTGAATTTCCCGACATCGAATAACCAGGCCGAGTATGAGGCCTTGATAGCCGGATTAATCTCGGCCAGAGAACAAGGAGCCCGAAAGGTGAAGGTGTTCACAGATTCACAGCTGGTGGCAGCTCAGATTGAAGGAAGATATCAGGCCAAAGGGCCGTTATTGATTAAGTATTTGGCTAGAGTCAGGGAGATCATTGCCGAGTTTGATGAAGTCACCATTTCCCATATCCCCCGAGAAGAAAATGTGAGAGCCGACATATTGTCCAAACTGGCGAGCACCAAAGGTGCAGGGAACCATAGAACGGTAGTTCAGCAAGAGTTAGCCTGTCCGACTTGCATCATGATGATATCGTCCGAGTTCGACTGGAGACAGCCGATCATCAGATACTTGGAGCAGGGAATAATCCCAGATGATGGTATGGAGGCCAAAAAGTTGATTCGAGATGCTGTGCTATACACTACCTTGGAGGGCGAGTTGTATCAAAAGGGACCGCACACCCCCCTGTTGCTCTGCGTCGAACCTGACCGAGCAGAATATAACTTGGCCGAGATACATGAGGGCATCAACGGCCAACACATGGGAGCCAGGGCACTGGCAATAAAAGTTATTCGGGCCGGATACTTTTGGCCGACTATGAAGGCAGACGCCCAGGATCATGTGAAGAAGTGCGAGAGTTGTCAGAAGCACGCTAAGATAATATGGTCTCCCCCATCCGAACTGACGACTATCACCTCTCCTTGGCCTTTTTACAAATGGGGAATGGATTTGCTCGGACCATTCAAGGCTGCTGAGGGTCAACTGAAATGGCTGATTGTAGCCGTTGACTACTTCACAAAGTGGATAGAAGCCGAACCATTAGCCACCATCACCTCGGCTCGAGTTCGGAAATTCTTCGAGAGGAACATAATTTCTCGGTTTGGAATCCCGGCCGAGATCGTCACAGATAACGGGACTCAATTTACCGATAAGCAGTTTAGGGCGATGATGGCCGATTTTCATGTCAAGCACCACTTCGCCTCTGTCGAACACCCCCAGTCTAATGGTCAGGCCGAAGCTGCCAACAAAGTTATTTTGGAAGGGCTCAGGAAAAGGATGCATGATGCCG
>PYAF01004484.1:146770-185791 GCA_007407185.1 Glycine tomentella
ATGTAGCCGCAAAGCAGTTGACTGCCAGGAGATTCAACAAGAAGATCAGACCGAGATCCTTCGAAAAAGGCGATCTGGTCTTGAGAAGAGCCGACATCGGCAACAAAAATGCGCAGGATGGAAAGTTGGCGGCTAATTGGGAAGGGCCTTACCGAGTTGCTCAGGATCTCGGCCACGGGGCATATATGTTGGAAACACTGGATAAGAAAGTGATCAAACGCACTTGGAATGCCGACAAACTGAAGACATACTATAGCTGATTACTTATATGTTAAATGAGTAAAGTGGCGGCCAACGGTTTAGACACCCCCACTTCATGTAATCTCTTTTAACGACTTTGATGAATAAATAAGTCAGAAATTGACGAAGTTTCTTTCAATATTTCTTGATATCCATACAATAAAGCTCATTGAGCAATATCCATACTGTTCCATGCCGATCCGAGGTGTTTTCCGACCCTGATCAAGTCGGCACGGTCCGAAGCGGCTGTGATACACTAACGATAACATGGAATATGCAAAAACCGATGTACCTAAGTGTAAATCGGGCGATATCATGTTTGGTCGTTGGAACCAAACAAATATTTAAATGCGCATACTTAGACAAATTTTGACTAGAATATGGGAAATAACATAATTTCCAAAGATATAATTGTTTAAAGGACAAAGAAATTGTTCGAAATAAAAATAAAAGAAATACACATTAAGACCGGCATCCCGGACCCTCAAGCATCTTCTCTTGGAGCCGAGTCTCCTTCAACGCCGGCCTCCGGAGTATCCTCAGCCTCAAGGATGGAATCCTCTTGATCAAAATAAGGAACCACAGCTCCATCTCGCACGAAAGATTGGAAATGTAGTCCCTCTGTGTTCAGGGCGATCCCGGGGTTGAGGCATCGGATCTGCGCGATGGCATTGTTGAAAGAGTCCTCGGCCGCCGAAGAAAGGGAGTCTTGTAGATCGGCCACCTCTTTCTCGGCCACCAAAAGCTTCGACTTAACCTCCCCTGCCTCAGCCTCTGCACCCTCGAGCAAGGTTTTCACCTCATTCAAGTTTTGAGATAGAAGGGCGGCTTTAGCAAGGGCTTGCTCGGTCTCGAACCGGGACGCCCCTAGATCCCGCTCGAACGCTGCTCGGTCTTGATCAGCCTGTCCCCGAGCGGCGGTCAGTCCATCCTCGGCCACTTGAAGCTTAGTTGTGGCAGCAGCAAGCTCCTCCTTATACTTGTGACATCGCTCCTTGGTCACAACAAGGCAGTTGACCAAGGAGGCCGTTTGAAGAGCTTGCCTTTGCATCCCCTGAAGCAAACGAACGTCCTCATCCGAAAACCGAGCAGAGTCGGTGAAACGTTTTGGGGCCTGGATGAAGGGAAACAGAGCCTCGACTCCCCACTCCCATAGGTAGCCGAGCTCCAGTTTTGAAGCATCGGGAGGCAAGGCCGTGGAATATTCGTTGACCAGGGGATCGGAGACCGGAGCAGGAGAAGAAAGAGCAACGTCTTCAGCAGGAGGGGCAACCACGACAGGGATGGTAGAAATCGGAACTGCCGGTACAGCCGAAGCAGTGGTTACCTCGGCGGTCGATCTGGACACCTTCCTCTTCTTAAGGTTCTTGAAGAAGGGAGGGACTGTGTTGCCGGCAAGAGGAGGCCGAGAGCTGCCGGGATTCTTGCGAGATCGGGGGCGAAGGTTGCCGGTTTGATCTTCCATCTCGGTAGCTGCAAAACAGAATAAGGTAGCAGTAAAAGAGTAAATACCGAGAGTAAAAGGAAAATAAGAAAGAACAATTATAAATGACTAACAGTCGGGAAGAGCCGGGGGAATTTCACATAAGCCCTGACTCTCTCGGAAGGCATCAATTTGGATAACCAAAGAGGCGTCCTCGTCCGACAACGCGGTCTCATCTCGGTAATAAAAGGAAGGGTGAATATCATGGTGGGCACGATTCCAGTAAAGTGGAAATTTCCACCTCACCTCGGCCGACTCCGGCCCTTGAAGGAAGAAGGGTTGTTCGCCCGGATTGGCACTAACTTTGAAATAATTATTTTTGAATCTTGTGAAAGAATCGGCAAAAAGAGGAAAAAGTTTACGTCTAGAGCAGATCGGCACATGAGAGCCGGGATGGCGAACTGAAAAACCTACTTGATTTCCTACGGGGAGGGCGGCTATGCCCTCCGGACTCATAGAAGACGAGGTACTTAGAACCTCAAAGGTCACCCAGGGGAAACGGTTTATCAGAGCAGGAGACAGATTGTCGGAGCGAGAACCGCTGGACCGAGACTCCTCGACGACTTCCACAGAAGGGAGTTCCATGATAACCTACGATAACAAAAAAGATAATGATCAGCAAAAGATACCTGATGGGGAGTCGGCAATTCGGACGACATCGGCCGAGACATTTGCAGGGGATATCTCGACCCTAGGCGGGGGCAATGAAGGGATAACATCTACGGGATTATGCCGGCATGCATCTAGCACGTCCTCGGCGTCCTTGTCAAAACCCGCACTAGCTAAGTACATGAACTTGTCCATACACTTTGTGCACGGATCAAATCGGACTTCAGAAGGAGGTTTTGGAAGGTAAGACCTTAGAGGAAGAGCGGAAGAAATCGCAGTGTGAACCCTAATTTCTTTAGTGGGTTTTATACCAGAACTTTGCTTAGATTTGGGAGGAACCTTGACATTTTGTGAAGAAAGAATGCGACCTCTAGACTCCCTAACAAACCCAATCCTAGAACCTGCCTCAACCTTAGAAGGATTTGGTGTGGCCTTAGAGGAAGGTAATTTGTTAGTCGAAGGGTTTTTAGTAGATTTGGAGCCACCACCGGGTATCCGAAGGAAGCGTTTAGCTTTTTCTTCCTCACTAAGAGGCTTACCAAAAAACCAAAAAGCTACGCCAGGAGAGATATTGTTAGCATCAGCCTCTTCCTCAGGGGTGAGTTTCACCATTATAAGACTGGAAAGATTGAACAAAAAGGGGGGGGGGGGAACAGAAATGAGGATGAACAAGGGGCAGGAACCCAGAGACAAATCCAAAAGAGGATAAATGTCGCAGAGGATAAAATAAAAAGGGGTAGAAGATGGAAACAAGTAATACAGTGGAAGTATAGAAGAAAATACCTGGATTAAAGTGTTTTTTGAAGAAGAACAGGAAGAAGCACCAGAAATGCAAATGCAGGAAGCAGAGTATCAAGAGCAAGGGCTTTGCAACAGAAACGAGCCAAAGTTTTGAAAGTGAGCGGAAATGACAAAGTGCGGGTTGTAATAGTGGGAAGAAACCGCCGGGACCCACGTAATTAAGAAAAATGGTAACTGTTGAAAATTGGAATTAAAAAATAATAACTGATAATCGTGCCTGATTACTGGGGCAGTTATGACCAATGATGAACAGTTAATCAAGAGACAGGGGCATAAAAGACTTATGACAAGGGGAGGTCATGATTAGAACGTGCTGAGAAATAGCAGGGCATTAAATGTTATGGAGGCGCGTCATTTCGCATGTCCAAACGACAGCAAAAGGACCTCATTGTCTTGGAACTTGAGATTGAAAAAAGAAGGCCGGCATCATAGGAGAAAACGCTTCATTATCCCGGTGGGGATCGAAAAACGGGAAAAATCTATATGTCGGCTAAACTCAGAAAATAAGGTCGGTGTCCATGTCGGTTAAAAGATAAAGTCAGCAAGGAAGGTTTTGCATCGTGGCGGCTGCAGTCAGGAATGAGATCGGCGCTAAACCGAGAGATTCCTTCTCATCTCGGCTAACCTCGGATACGAGGTCGGCTTATAAGAAACTGGGCCTTATGAAATGCATCGAAAGGATATCACTTAGGCCGACTTATCGAGGAAAATTATCTCGGCCATAAGATCAAAAGGAACGCTATGATCATCTCGGTCATCCAGGCTGCTCAATAATCGAGATGAGGGGCAACTGTTACGGATCTTTTATATTTGGCCAAGATAAAGAAGCTCACGACCATTAAGGGAGCTAATTATGGAAAGATTAAACAGGATTGAAGAACCAAATATTTGCAGAATCAGAAGAAGATACAGAAAGTTATTTTCTACCATATCCATTCAAGATCGCGATCAAGAATAGGAGTAATTTCCTTATTTCACCACAGGTCAGTGAGTATAAGTAGCCATATACATCAAAGGTGAAAGGTACACAAATACTGTTACTCTCTCTTTTTCCATTCTCACAGTGCACACACCCCACGTCCAATTTGTGGCTTGTTTGTGCTGTGATCTTCTTCCTGGAGTTGTTTAAATCTTCATAAGCACCTTCAGAGAGAGAGTTGATCCCATATTGATTTCTGGCAAGTTGCTGGACATCCGTTTTTAAGGAACGGAACACATATATAAAGGATACTAGGAAAGGGAGGGTCAAAGCCCCTGCTTGCCCCCCTTGAATCCGTCACGAATCCCAAGTTGAAGAGAGTGGACAAGCTTCCTGGGTGTATATCAAAAAGATTTTAATGCTATCAACATGTGCGTGATCTCTTATTTCCAAAAGTGAAGACAGAATGTATTAACTCCGTTAGTAAATTAAACAAGATATGAAACCAGAAACATTACAGCTATGGAAATCATTGAAATTTTAATTACCCGATAAAAGCAAAAGTTTAAATTGAAGCATTGCACTAAAATAGACACGTTACGTATTTGGGCAAAACTCCCAAGTGTTTTCATTATGGGTATAAAAGCATTATTTATCATCTTACTGATATTTCTCATGCGTTGGAAGCATTGTATTCATCAACACTATTGAGGTCATAAAATAGTTAACCATTTCTAAGGACATGCATGGTAAAATCAATCAAGTAGTTTGTTAATCAAAATTTTAAAATATCCTTACTTAGTGTATGCAGAATTGGCTTAATAAACTCCCAACTAATTGATTTTGTTAGAATTGTCAAAATTCTAACATTTGTAGTAGAAAAAAGACAGATTATTTTTAACGTTTCTTTATTTTTCTTTTCTTCATTTTGTTTGTTACTATTTTCTTAGATGTTTATAACTACTTAATTTTTTTCTGTATCATAAATTTTTGTCAAATACAAAATTTAGATTTTTTTTGTTTTTACTATTTTGCTTAAGAATATATGTATACATTATGTGGTAATATATAACATTCAAATATATAATTACTCTAATATAACTTAATAAAAAATAAATTTATTAATAAGAAGATGACAAGTGTTAATATTTTATAATGAATTGTTATTTTTTGTGAAACATGTTAACCAATTGTTTCTACTTATAGTATTATAATATAAATATGGGTTGTGTTGTGCTTATATTGCATAATCTATACTTTAACAACCACCGACAGCTTTGAATGAATGGTTGTTGACTTGTTGTAATAAAAAAGATTTGATTTGGGATTATCTGTATTTCATGTATCCATATTGTAAATTGCATTTTATTTTTCCTGATGTAGGCGTTGCGTGCATCTATTGACAGTGATAAGCATGCTATTTTGTGTAATTGTTTTTTTTATTTTTTAACTTACACTGCATAAGGAGATAGTGCTAAACTAAATTACAAATTCAACGCTGCATAAGGAGATAGTGCTAGACTAAATTACAAATTCAACGCTGGAAGTGTAGTTATTTCTTGCGTATTGCTGGAAGTGTTTGTGATACTGGATGTGGAAAGAAAGTGGTCTCATTATAGACCACAAATACTCGATGAGCAGGTCACGACTCACGAGGATTGGTTGTAAGTGTGGAGAATATGTATATGATACCCAGAAACCATAGAATACATCACAAGATTGTCAATTCTCAGATTACTTTGGCTTATTTCTTTTCATTTAGCACTTGATGGAATTAAAAGTTATTATGAGCTTTTAAACAGGTCAATATTATCAACAATTGATTCTTACCCGCAACAACATGGTCACAAGCTTTAGGCAATAAAGCGGTTTCTTTTTATTGCCACATTGAATTGTTTTGAATTTGGGTACCAATTGTTTGAGATTATCAGCAAAAGCAGATGAAGAAAAGGATCTGATACAGAACGTGGACCTTTACACTACTACAAATGGTCCCTTCTACGACAGCCATTGCTCTCTAGCTAGCTCCCTCTCCCGCTGTCTGTGACCTTAGCTCTCTCCGCTCCAATCCCAATTTCAATTTCGTTCGCATTGCTATCCTCTAAGCGCTCGCTGAGAGAGAAGTGAAAGGGCGAAAGGTATAAACGCAGTCACACACTGCACTGCACTTGTCATCTGTCGTCGCTTAATTCGTCAATGTCATTTGGCATTCATTAATGGCGGCGAGTTCTAGAGGCTTCTCCACGACGCAGTTTGATTTCAAGCTCAGAGTAACGTGACTCAATGCCGCTCTGCTTCCTAAGAGTCACGTGCTCGAATTAGGTCCCAGAAAGCGCAGAAAGCTTTGTTTCGACGCTGACCGAGTTCGACTCGGTAATGGCGCAATACACTGTTGCTGTTCCGACTCGGTTACTCCGATTCGCAGAACGAGTGGACCTGGCAACGGCGATGATAAGAATGAGGAACAGAGGTTCGACACCATAGAATCTCTATACTGATGAAAATTGAAAAAAAAATGAAAGGATAGTAATAGTAAGAATGTGCTTATCTGCAGTTTTCTTATGATATTGGATCTGTAGTTGGTTGAATTGAAGTTACTTTCATTACCGATACAAATGTACTGACAAGTCTATTATCGCGATTTGACATGTTCATGCACTAGTGATTAGCGATAACATGCTCGTTCAATTAGTCAAATGTACCTGACAAGTTTATTAGCGATTTGAAATGTAACTTGTGGTGATTCCCTGGGGAGTGGAGTGTATAATAATAGCAATGCATGTAAAATCATCAAGATAGTTAATTAATTGAGAGATCTGCTATCCTTTTCTTGGCATTCTCTTTCATATTTTCTAACTTTTTTAGAACCAATAGGTGAGATGTTTGTCATGACCATTTCTGGTTTGTAATTGTACGAGTGAGATGAGAGTAGTTTTTTACACATTAACCCAGTCCAGTATGTAAGCATTGTGATGCATCGACCATATTGGGGACCATTTTTGGTTTTTTGCTTTATTTGTAGGTTGTTCCACACATAACAGATGCTATCCAAGAGTGGATAGAACATGTAGCAAAGATACCAGTTGATGGGAAAGAAGGGCCAGCTGATGTTTGTGTCATTGAATTGGGTGGAACTATAGGTAAATAATAGTCACAGAAAACTTTTAATCAATACTACCAGCAAGCCTTTTCCCACTTTTAATCACAGAAAACTCTAGAACTTATATATTCTGAAACAACCACCAGCAACCATTTTTACACTTGTGATTGGCAGCTTCTGAGATAGCTGCAACTTCATTTCTGTCACTTATCCGTAGGCTTGGCTAGCAATTTTTTTCCTGATGATGAGTTTTTCCCTTGTATCATGCCTTGCAGTATGAGGTCTTACTACAATAGTTGTAAAGGTAAGGCTGAGAGCAGCTTATGGATACATAAGTACAAGCCAACAAAGGCCTTTAAGGTCAGACATTTCTTCTGGTTCCTATTGAATTTATTTTACTTAATTCATATATCCTAGTTTGTTTTCTATTTGCTGTTATCTCTGGCTATTAATTATCTCTAAAAAGGTTTTAAAAAAAAGGAGGTGAAACTCTACCTTAGTTTTTAATAGCATAAAAAAACACATATGAGAAACAAAAGTGCCATAACTTTTCAGTGTAACTGCAAACACTTGTTGTTCATAACTTACTGGTTGCTAAAGCATGAGTTTGTTATGCTGCAGAGTGGCAAGTCTACAGCTGTCTATGGTTGTGCCCAAGAACATGGGTTTAAGATTTTACAGGTATCACTATTTAAAAATATATTTGTGGATATTTATGCATTCTATTGATTCATCTATGTAATGATTAAGGCTCTAAGCTATTCTTAGTAATTAATTAAGGATAGAGGAAAGTTACATAGATAGGATCTGACAAAGTGATGAGATATCGTATCTAGCCTAGTGTCAGTCATTTTTAATTTTGGCAAAGTTACTTAGATTGGATCTGACAAAGTGGATATTTTGAAGATTTTTTTTATTTATTTACAGGTATCCATATTTAATGCAGTGTTTTAATAAAAGCAAGAACCACCTACATAGAAGTTGATGTATAGCGATTTAAACTGATCTTGTTTACAGTGTTTTAATAAAAGGACAAGTGACAAGCCTATTCTACCTTGAGCTGGAATTCAGCTTAATATTAACTAGACTTAATCTGTAGGATGGAGGGTGGAATTCCACCACTTGTTCATTTGCTTGATTTTGCTGATGCAAAGGTGCAAAGAGCAGCTGCTGGTGGTCTTTTTCTAATTACTTAATAAATTAATAACTACCAGGTATAAAGTTCAATACTTTCTTCTTTTTTATATAGGATTCTTTTTCTAATTATTTAATATATTTTTATTTTTATATTTTGATTCTATCAATGCCAACGCCAGTTTTTACTCTATCATGCCTTAATATGCTTTAGCTGTGCAGTAAATATATGGATGTATTGACTGAAATAACATATATCTTTACATTGCGATTAGGTAGCTAGAAATTAGTAGAGCCTCCTATGTATCTCAGTTTTTTATTTATATTATTATTAAAGAGAATACTATACAGCTAGCTGTGGAATATTATTCATTATTGAAGTCAACCGCTTGACAAATACCAAAAAAATGGTACTATAAGCCACCGAGAGACAGGGGATTTATATAAAACCACGTACTATTTCTTAGATTCACATGTAACATTGACATGTAGGTTGTAGCAATGATATATTAATTAATACTATATATAAACACTTATAAATATATTATCTATATTAACATGTTTTTTTTATTTGATCTTGTTAACTAGTACTTTATGGCTTTGATTAAGAAATTAAAATAAAAAATATTTATTATATACATAAATCATAAGAGAGAAAAAAATCTTTTATCTTATTATTTATCATTCAATATCTTTTATTTCTTTATCTTTCTAAGCATATACTAGGATTCAAGTGTCCATTAGACATTCTGATGGGCTTCCTACAAAATAGGCTTTTTGGGTTTGACTTATAAAACCGAAGCATGAATTGGATCAAATAGCTTATTATAAAAATCAGTTTGTTTAAATTTATAAAAAATTAATTAAAATAATTTTTTAAGAAGTAGATAAGATTTATTTAAAATAAAAACTGTTTTAAAAAAATAGATAAACATATTCAAAAAATAAAAAACTATTTATTTTATTAAAAAACATTTCTTTAAAATAAAATAAGCTTAAACAAATTAACGGATTCTATATAATTCTAATGGTTTTACTTTTAATGTATGATTGTTAAAAATTATTTTTTTGAAGATTAATTTTTTATGTAAAAAAGAATACTTATATAACATAAGGTTCCAAGAGGTAACATTAGTGCTGTAGTAGAATTCAGAAACTCCTGTTTACCTAAATGAAAACAAAAAAGACTAAGGGCTGTAGAATAACTGAATCAAAAACAGATTGTCTACAGAAATCAAGTCTTTCAGTGGTTTAGGCATTACTTGCATACAAACACATGCAGAAGTTAAGATTAAAAAAACTCCAGTAGTTGTGGAATGAAACAATATATTGTTAATAATTATCTCACCTTTTTTCATGTCTGGCATGAACTTATTATTACTACTTGTAGCTTATGAATAACCTCTGCTAGAATTTCGTTCAATGTGTTGATTAGGTTGCGGTACTTATTTAGTTTTACAGATTCAAACTGCTGTTTTGTTCTTGCAGTCTAGCTTGTCCAATTCATTTGATGGTGTTTCCCCTTTTTAATTTTATGCTATATATAGCTAAAGTTTGAGTATTATATTTTTGTTAATTAAAGGCTGCTGCTTCACCCTCTTTATTTTCTCTTTCCCATGTATTATTCTTCTTGTTCCTCTTATCTCTCTCTCTCTCTCTCTCTCTCTCTTTAACTTTAATTTTGGTTTTTCACTTGAATTTTCCTTTGGAGGCTGCAGGACTGGCTAGGCTTTCCTTGGAGACATGCAGCGAACAATGGATGTATACAAGTATGTAGCCTTTTATGAACTTGAAGTTTGGGAATTTACAACTGCATTATGCTTGATTTGAATGTTGCTAAATTTGATGAGTGGAAGAACGATGAAGAGGATTTTTTATGATCAAAACAAAAAGGAAAAGCATTTGCTAGTAGTCTGGTACAAAAGATGGACTAGTCCTACTACCAAAAGCATTCTTAGCTCATTTTAATGTAGCAAGGTCATTAACTAAATTCTTCCTATATATGTTGAAGCTAAGATTGATTTGGGAAAGGCATAGCAAAAACACTTATTAGAATCCCATAACATCTTTTTATTTTAGAAAAGAGTCACTATATGTACAATTGCTAATTTGCTCATTTAGTTCTAAATACATAGAATTTCTACCAGGTGGAAGAAACTAACTGCTTGGTGGTGAAAATACTAAAGGTGACCTCAAAAGAAAGGTTTTTGCTTGAACATTGCAAGGAGTTTTTGTCCTCGTTAGCAGCCATGCAGGTAATCATGTTTGCTTGAAGCTATCTCATACTAATATGTTGTATTAATATTCTTATTGCTATTTTTTATCTAATAATTCTGGCAGGTCAAGGATTGTGGCTTAAACTTCCAGCTGCCTGACAACACATGTGTAGAACTGATCTTATTTGACAACTCACTCTTAATGCTAACACTACTCCAAGCCTTTTATTTTCCACGGGGTGGAGAAGTTGTGCAAAAGGTAATTAGAATGGAATGGGCTTAATAGTTGGCTTTTGGTGTTCATTTGACATTTTTGAAACCTGTGGTGGTCATGTATATCGTGTGCAATTGATATCTTTGTGTCAGAATATTAGAATTTACAAAGGAAAGAGTAATAATTAATCATATCACCACAGCTACTTTTATATACGCGTAAAAAAATTGGAAAAAAAAAATTAAAAAAAAAACATGAAACTACGTCGGTTGTCAAAAGAACCATCTTAGAAATGCACATTCTAAGACGGTTGTTAAATCACAACCGTCTTAGAATGCAGCTTTCGAAGACGGTTGTAGCTAACAACCGTCTTAGAAAATGACATTCTAAGACGGTTGGTGGTTAACAACCGTCTTAGAAAGTCATTTTCTAAGACGGTCATCAACCGACTTTAAAAATTTGATTTATTAACGACA
Organism: Glycine tomentella; assembly: GCA_007407185.1. NCBI lineage: Eukaryota > Viridiplantae > Streptophyta > Magnoliopsida > Fabales > Fabaceae > Glycine > Glycine tomentella. Next base: position 157,963 of record PYAF01004484.1, read on the forward strand.
CATATAACTACAACGGTTGTCCAACCGACGTAGAAAGGGCTAAATAACCGATGTAAAAAGCCTTTTTTGTAGTAGTGTTACTTCGATTAACAAATGATATAATATGCTTTTAATTAGTTGGTTTTGGAAATCTTTGTGCTTTTGGTGTATTCTTGGTATAGTTTGATTAGGGGGGAATGGTTAAGGAATGATACATTCTATTGTCGTACCAATGTTTCATTATATTTTGGAGATGTATTTTTTACTTGGTGGACCACGTATTGTGTGACACTCCGGATGAACCATATCGGAATGAAAGGATTCTAAAGGTTGTGTAAATTTGATATTGTACAGTTGAGGATAACTTAAAAAAATTAATTGATATTACCTATATTAACAAGACGCGTATACTTTTTGATAGTCTATCACTTAAGAAGTCCACAACTAATCGTGCTTGATTCGGAGTAATTATGAGATAAGTAACCTTTTGGAAAGTTTCCTAGAAAGCTTGTGAGTGAGGACAAGAAACACTAAAAAGTCTTGTATTGGTTTGTGAGAACTGTTATACCCTAATTATGCTCGGGTCCAAAAAAAAAAAGAAAAGAAAAAATGAAAAAAAACAATGTTTTTAATAAAAAAAAAGAACAAAGAACAGGTTTTTTTTTTTTTTTAAAAAAAGTCCCAAAGGGATTTAATGGGGCTCTTTGAGAGTCCATTAGGTCAAGTGGAGGCAATATAAAAGCACAAATAAAGGGAAACGTTGGAGAGCATTAATTGCACAAGGGAGGCATGGATCTCGGAGCACGAGGATTGACCAATCCAACAATGTCATTTGGCTCGCTATTAGAGAAAGCAGAGGGATTTCTCAAGTGACCCCTCATTCCTTCCCTCTCTTCCTCTCTCTTTATCTCCCTCCTCTCTCTTCTTCGTTTTTTTTCTTTACATGCGTCTTTTCGTTTCATCTTGCTAGCGGGCACCTTGGCCACTGGCGAGAGCCGTGAAGGTCACCATCAACCTCTGGCCATGTGGTAGTTTGAGGAGGTGTGAAAGATCTCCATAACCAGCTTGTGATTTCTTCCCTCATCCACCATCGCGCCACCAGGCCCTCGCGTCGGTGGCGTCAAGGGGCCATGCCTCCTTCGTCTTTCATTCCTTCCCTATGCCGTTGTTGGCTGCATGGAACAAAGGGTTTTCCAACCCTTATGCCTAATTGCGGGTTAGGCCGGGTCACTCTGACCCGGTTTCAATCCAGCCCAAAAAAAATGTTAAATAAATAAATGTTATTTGTACATTTATAACTACACCCCCTTACTTGTTGGGCCTGATCCATTCCGAAACAAATATATCATGCTATTATGCACCCCCATTTTTGTAACTACACCCGCTTCATGTTGGGCCTAACCCATTATGAAACCAAATAAATAATTCTATTTATAGCTCCCATTTTCATAACTCCACCCCTAACCTGTTGGGCCTGGCCCATTCTAAAACAAAATAATTTTGCTAGTTGCATCATCTTCATTAACACCTGCATCATCTTCATTAACACCCACATCCCCTTAACATGTTGGGCTGGCCCATTTTAAACAAATTCACGAATACTGTTTACACCCTAGTTGTCATATTTACACTCCTTTGCCTTTTGGGCCTGACCCATTGTTTAAAATAAAATAAGCACTGCTTGTTGCACTCCTTTTCTTCATGTATGCATCCTTAATTACGAAGTATACTCCCCATTTCTATTCTATCCCTTTCTATTCTCATTTGATTTATTTGGTTACATAATGTTATTATTCATTTATTTTTGCAATTACACTTTAGTTTTCTTTAGTACACGCTTACGTTCCTTACAATCCATGCTGGGTCTTCAACTTGCTTGGTGGTATTTCAATAACATATGGATAGATTTTGGAATGTCATGATGGGTCTCCGACTTGCTTGATTTCGCGGAGTTTACCGCAAATCCAAAATCTTTTCTAACATAGTTAAAGACACTTAAATAAAGGATCACTCAATTCTCCTTTTTTCCTCCATAGAAATTATAGATTACTCGAGATCGCTTCAAGGTCCAATACCTTAAGCGATTCTCTCCGTTTTTTCTTAAAATTCAACTTCGTTTCAAGGTCCAACGCCTTAACGACTATTTTTCATGCAATTAAAACAAATCTTTCAAAAATAAAAAAAAAAGGAGATAAAGTAACCCAACACACAAGCTGTTTTCTAACAAAGAATTACTTAAGTCTGATTTTCTCATTGCACTTGGGGATACGTAGGAGTGAGGGCAAACCCCTTGTCAACCTAAAAAACTAAAAAAAATATATAAAATCCTCTGTTATCTAAAAATAAAAATTTGATTTTCTTTTCTGAATAAACAAAAAATAAAACAAGCATAATTCATGTTCTCAAGGGAAGTTAAATAGTTATGAAGTCACTTTATTTTTAGCATACTCGATTAAAGGATACCATCTTCATGACTGACGGGTGGGCTGTTAACACCTTCCCCGTGCGTCAACAACTCCCAAACTTTTTTTCTCTCAAACTGTAGACCATGCCTTATCCTTTTTGGTTTTTCAATGTTTTCCTTAAACAAACATTGGTGGCGACTCCTCCTGAGTTTTCCTATTTTAGGAAAACTCATTTTTTTTTTATCTTTTTTTCATCGTCACCTCGTTGTGACCAGACATGTTGCGACAGGGACAATCAATAATCCTGAGAACAATCGAGCGATGTCAGAGCTTGTTTGTTGATGTCTCGGAAAGGACTACCTACAGAGAGTTCTAATCAATGGAGAGTTTTAACTAGTAAGGAGTTGAGTGAAGTGTCACTGTGTGAAGTGTCGTAGTGTGAGAACTGTCGAGAAGTCAGCAATCAGGGACATTACAAATGGTATCAGAGCATACGTATCTTCTAGACGATGTGGTTCGAGGATGAACCATGCAAAAGCTAGTGGACATGTAACACCCTGAATGAATCACACTAGAATGAGAAGGATTCATATGCTGTACAGGCATGAGATTGTACAATTGAGGATGACTTAAATAAATTAATTGATACTACATATACCAACACGATGCATCTACTTTTCATTAGTCTATTACTTAAGAATTCCACAGTTATATGTGCTTAACTTGGAATAATTATAGAATGAGTAATTATCTGGAAAATTTTCTAAAAAGGATATGAGTGAAAATAAAATACATTAAATTTTTTTTTGTTGATTTATGAGGACAAATTAATAATCTAAGAGGAGTCAAGTGATATTAGAACTAGTTGTTGATGTTTCCAAAAAAAACAACCTAAAGAATTTTTTACTAACAAAAAATTGAGTAAAGCATAATAAAGTATAAGTTGTCGAAACATCAATAATCAAGAATATTACGTCTTATAGTCAAGTTCATTTTGATCATCTACATGCAATTACTTCTGCAATACTAGGCTCACAACAATGGGGGACACTTTATAATTTTCCTTTCCTATTTTGTCCAAAATTGATATTGTTCCAAATTTTCATCTTGATGGAGTGGACAAGAGTTATGTTTTCCCTTCATATACAAAACTCTTGATATACGATGGTCAATATTATCGTGTTGGGAACGAAGGCAGTGTATGCTAATCCAGTTAATTCTTTTTTTAAATATGTATTTCATTTGGCTATAAATTTAAATATCTTATACAGTTATTTTAAGTTAATTATTTGATTAACATGTTCTAAAATGTAGCTTAAATAGCATGTTTTGAGATCCTTATCTACATGCTGCAGTAATAATTTAAAATATTAGTTTCTTTACACTGCACAACACATATGAAATTGCTAAAAGAATTTGATGTTTATAATAGATTGGGTATGAATAAAAGTAACCACTTTACTTTATAAGATAGTAAATCAGATGTGTTGAAATTGCTTATGTTCTACTAGGTGATATAGACTAAAATTATCAAAAATATGTCATTCTAAATCAATTTATTTATTATTTATTAAATCATAAATTATTTCGTTCATAAAATAATTGAATGAAATAAAATCTCGTACATTGCATGGGTTGGTAACTAGTACTACTCACGCGTAAATATGGATTGTGTTGAGCTTATATTGCATAATATTACTCAAATATTTACACAAAATATTGAAATCAAAATTTTCTTAACCCACGGGTGATTTTTTTTTTTTTTTCAATCACGGGTGACTTACTAGTATATATACAAAAGGACAGAAAAATGAAAATAAAAAGGAAAAATAGCTGTAAGGAGGGTTTAAGAACCAGAACTATTTCACCTTATGTTAATAATTAATAAAATTCCTAAAAGTGAATTAAAACATAAGAGACGCTTTCACAAAACCAATTGTTATAAAATCCGATCTTGGATTGGGAGCCGATGATTTAATTGGAGCGATTTGAAGTTTGGACCAGTTAGACATTTGATCTGGTCAAATCCGGTTGGGTTGGTCAATGGATCCTAATTGGATCGAAAAAATTATTTTTTTAAAAAAGTGATCTTTTATTTAATTTAGATTTTAGAGTATGGATGAACTTTTCTTATTCAAATAATGTAAGTTATATATTTATCTATATATATATATATAATTTTTAATTTTAATATATATCGAACCAATTGTTAATCCATCGATTAAACCACTAACTCACTACCTTAACCGGATCATTACCGACCGGATTTCACACCTTCTATATCACTATGTACACAGCCTCAAATCCTATAAAAAAAAAAAGTTGACACCTCATTAAAATATATAAATGCTAAATTAAAATTAAAAAAAAGTTTGTAAAATGAGGAGAACGAAATAGACTCTTCCTCTTTGCCTCCTTGCAGAGTTGAACTTCATACACCACAAATTTTTCCCATACACCATTATGTAATAGTGAATTTTCGCAATTACCCTCCACTATGAGGTTAATTATTTTATCAATTCATAGGCTTTTTTCTTGCTTCTTCATGCACCGTGCTTTTCGCTCCTGCGCCGCTGCTGCACCACTCCTCCACTGCATTTTGCTTGGTCCAACATTGTCCCGTTTCCTTCTCTGGCGCACCGTCGACATTCGTGGTGACATTGTCTTCTTCGATTTGTGGCCTTCGAGGTGCGTTCCTTTTCGTTGTGGTCTGTCAGAGAAAACGGATTCCAGAATCCGTAAGCCTCCTACGGATTGGCTAATCCGTATGAGGCTTACGGATTACCCAATCCATAAGCCTCCTACGAATTAGTCAATCCGTATGAGCCTTACGAATTACCCAATCCGTAGGAGGCTTACGGATTGGGTAATCCGTAAGGCTCGTACGGATTGGCCAATCTGTATGAGTATTTTTAAATTTTTTAAATACTTTTTAAAATAATTAAATAAAAAATAATTAAGTAGTAGTATAAAAAAAAAATATTAGAAAGTGAAAACACAATTTATGATGTATTGCTTTGATTAGAATTGGATTTGATTGGTGAGTATGTTTGTGAATCAAGAATTGGACTTGATTTGTGAGTATGCTTGTGAATGACACTTGTTCAACCCGTTATATGTTGGTTTTGTTAGAATTGGACTTGATTTGTGAGTATGCTTGTGAATGACACTTGTTCAACCCGTTATATGTTGGTTTTGTTAGAATTGGACTTGATTGGTGAGTATGCTTGTGAATCAAACTTGTTCAACCCGTTATATGTTGGTTTTGTTAGAATTGGACTTGATTGTGAGTATGCTTGTGAATCACACTTGTTCAATCTGTTATATGTTGGTTTTGTTAGAATTGGACTTGATTTGTGAGTATGCTTGTGAATCACACTTGTTCAGCCCGTTATATGTTGGTTTTGTTAGAATTGGACTTGATTGATGAGTATGCTTGTGAATCACACTTACACTTATTCAACCTGTTATACGTTGGGTTTGTTAGAATGGACTTGATTGGTGAGTATGCTTGTGAGTCACACTTGTTCAACCTGTTATATGTTGGTTTTTTTTATAATTGGACTTGATTGATGAGTATGCTTGTGAATCACACTTGTTCAACCCGTTATAGGATGCTTTTGTTAGAATTAGACTTGATTTGTGAGTATGATTATGATCACACTTGTTCAACCCGTTGATAATAAGGAAGTTATCTATCATTTGAAACGGTTGAGTGTTGTTGTTGTTATGGTTTGGTATGAAGTGATAGTCTAACATGTAAACAAATATTGTACAGATTATGGCTAGGACTAGAGGAGGAATGCATCAGCCTGTTGGAAGAGTTGTCGACCGAGGAGGGGGTAGAAATGTCAGCGGTAACGAAGAGGAACCCCCTGAGTGGAGTAGGCCGACAACATCCGTTCGTCGAGAAAGGGGGGTGTTAATGTTCCTGAGGATCCTCCAGTTGAGGAACCACATCTGCAAACTGATGTACCTATGACGGAGGATGTAGGTACTGAATCTTTTCCAGGAGGGCCAGAAGACTGTTCGGTGTTGACTGGTTATGCCAATCAAGTCGCTCCTAGAGTTTGGGCAGGAGAGGTATTTATATCATGAATTACATCTAGTTTAAGGTAATATGTTTGTTTCTCAGTCATTGTAAACCATGTCTTTATGTATTTATTGCAGGAACGTGCAGAGCTAAAGTTGGCTTCCCATGGACGAAAGGTTATTAAATTCAGGAAGCCTGTTACTGAGATTGAAGGCTTAGTGGCTGCTACTGGCCTAAGTCCATTGATCCCTTTTGCATATACTTGTCATGGGAGCGTTCCACTCCTATGATCAGATTGACGTCGACGAGGCTATTACATTGTTGGTGGAGCTGCTTTATGTCATTATCGATGAAGCTGAAGCTGAGACGACACAGTGTCACAGGGCATATGTTCGATTGCCATGCCTACGAGAGTTGTATTCTGGGAAGTGTGAGTCTAGGGAGTGGATATTAGCAGCCAGGGCATATTTGTTGCATCTTGTTGGCCGCACTTTGTTTGCTAACAAGTGTGCGACACATATAGGTGTTCAATTCTTAGAAGCTTTTTGCGACATGGATCAAGCTGCGGGATTTGCATGGGGTGCGGCTGCTCTTGTGCATATGTATGAAAATTTGAATTACGCATCTAAACACCACGAAAAACATTTGGTTGGATACATTACTTTATTATAGGTAATCTTGTGTGTGTGTGTGAGTGTGTGTGTGTGTGTCTGTGTGTGTGGGTTTGTTATGTTTTGAATTATTGCTAACTTTAATTGTTTCAATTTGCAGTGCTGGATATATGAGCATTTTTTCACTGTAGGCAATGTGGTTGCAGACGATCACTATGATTAGATGCAATCGCGTGCCTACCGCTGGAAGAGTGTGAAGGCCTTACCATTGACTACTTACATGCCTGAATAGATAGGTCGAGAGCTAATGATATCTGTTGGACACCGTATTGGGAGCATTGTGCCCACAGGGATTTTGAGTTGATTAGTTTATTTTCTGGTTTTATTAGATGGGGTCCTAACATTGTCAGTATTTGCCAGAGAGGAACAAATTCTAGAGATGCCTATGTCGGAAGCCCCCTCCACTGAAGATGTTGATGAGCAATGGGTCCACTTCTCGGAATACCTTGTACCAACCGGTGACTTGATACATTATCCAAGTCACTGTGTTGCTGGATATATGGAGTGGTTCTATCGTATTTCACATCCATTCATGACTCCGGTACAGTATGCACAGCCCCGTACACATGTTACATCTGGTCCCATTACTGATCTAGTTCCTTCCCCTGCACCAGATGTTCATCCCCTTGTACCTGATGTTCCTCCCGATGCATTAGACCAGTTGCCACCACATGCAATGGTAAAATAATTACTAGTTGGTTATTTATGCTTTATCAAACTTCGTACATTGGGTAATGCATTTATTTGTTTGATTGTAATTTCAGTCTGTTTGCCAATGGCTGGCTAAGGGCTTGTAAGCTTTTCTCGATGACGGGATCGTTACAGAGGGCACTGAAGCATACTCTAGGATGCAACAGTTGTTACTTCTAGCCCGTAGTGTCAGGGACCACGACATTGTGTATACTCGAGGAAGACGGCCAAGAGATGCACAGCGAAGGTAACTTTGATTATGATTGTCACTCATTTATGTACCTTGATGCACGACTGTTATATGTTTTTTCATGTTGGACAAACTTACCTGCTTATTTATACTTATATATTGTACAGTTATGGAATTAAACATGCATTGCATTGTTCAAATATTTCTATACATCTAGTAAGTCAACATGTTGAGTACGCAACTTCATACATTTAGTATACATTTGCATTCTACCAATGTAATGATTGGGCCACTCTTGTGCTTCGTTGGTATAGTGAGTAGCCCACAAGAACGCGATCGATGGAAAAGGACAATTGTCTGTTAAAAAAACTTGTTTCATACAATAAAATCACACAAATCATAAGTTTGATAGATGTATCTAGTTCCATAAAATAAAAAAATTAATGTTATATCTGAACAAAATGGTTACCAAACACATGACCGATGCACAGGATGCAATGAACTTGGGGATCTCTAGGAGGTTGACTCCTTAAAGGGAAGAACGTCATATTTTGCTGGAGTGAAAGAGAGACTACAATCACATTGTACCTTGATGCAATTACGTGACCCATATCAGTAATGTCCATCCACGTATCCATCGTTACTTGTAAGTAAACAGTTAATGACATATGTTACATGCCATGTGGAGTTGATTAGAGCAGTTAAAAGAATAGTGAATACAACTATGTTTTACCTTCGGCAATCCATCAACCAGTAGGGACCGCTTTAAGGTTTCAAATCTTTGTATGCCACCAAATAAGGCTATATATTCATCACTCCATTGTGTAAGTTCTTTGAGCAAATGATTACGTACCACAGACCAAGACTCTTCACCATAACCTAATAAGGCAGCAGTTACACGATATCCACAATTACCATCAACTTTTACATCAGTGATGCTTAAAATAAATTTATGCATGAATAGATGAAATTGATCGAGCATAGGAACCCTTCGGTTCTTCATTAGAACATCAGATGCCAAACTGAACTATTTTGGAGTGGAGCAATTATTTTGCACAGAATGTAAGTCGTCCACATACTCAAAATAAGATGGGTTTCTCGTAGACCGTTGGTGCTTTGTGATGTTCTTCTTTTGAGAACCTTTAGTTTTGACCTTATCAGGGGGCACATGGAATTCAAATCAGGGTACGCAATTTCATTAAGCTTAGACTTTAGTGTCATTTTTCCACACAAATCAAACATTTCAAAACGGTTGGATATGGCTTTCATCTCATCCGTTATGCTAACTTCGTATTCATGCATACCTTCGTCTGAAAAGTTTAATCTCCACCAAAACATATGAACATGTTAATTGGAATGCTCCCAACAACATACTTAGATAGCTCACATGCACAAGGCAAACCATGCGTTGTTCTCAGCACACATCCACAACGAGAAGGGTTTTTGCCAGCATAATGCACTCGCTCATACTCAGCAGCAATTTGATTTAACGCATACCTGGACACCATGCCAAGAAGTATCTTGTATAACGTAACTTTAAAAACATTCCCTACCACATGTGTACTTCTTTCCAAAGATGCCTTGATTTCAGTATGTTGCAAGGTGATCATATTGTTCATCGCATCCCAAACAGTACACAAATCACCAAGACTATTCTGTAGTAGTTGCTTTAAGGTCCAATGGGCAGACTCAACCCTGCAGTTTATGATATGATCAATTCATTTTAAATACATTAAACGTATGCAATTCATAATTTAAGCAATGTCAGACCTGAAAGTTACCTGTTTGTTGTTGTATTTCCAAAATGCATTACTTTGTTTGTCCATGCTATCACAAATTTTTCTTTGTGGGGATTCAACCAAGTGTCCTTCACGTAATCAACAAACGTTGGCCACGGTGCACATGCAACATCAAAATTCATAACACAATCATCAAATTGCTTCTCAGTAGCATAGTCAACAACAGTTCCCCATGCTTCCATGACATAATCTCATGCGTTCTTCTGCCGAATATAACTTTTACATTTTGCCTTGACATTCTTATCAATGTGAAACCTACACAATAAATTGGTTGACTCTGGAAAAACGGTTTCGACTGCACTCATCAATGCTAAATCTCTATCCGTAACAATGACCTTAGGGAAAAATTCACTTTTAAGAAAAATCCCTCTAAACTATTCGAGGGCCCAACCAACATTGTTTATACGTTCGGCCTCTAAATAGGCAAATGCAGCTGAGAATGTCATCCCAGTAGGTGTCACACCAACAATGTTAATTAAATGAAGTCTATACCTGTTTGTTTTGTATGTACTGTCTATCAATAATACCATATGATATGCATTGCTCAATTGTACTGCATCCGGATGTGCCCAAAACAAGTCACGTACAACATTTTCATCCTTCAATCTATGCCAATGAATATACATGTTGCGTTCAAGAAGATTCATTAGATGTTGCATTTCAGTATTATTGCCTCTTGTACATGTGCGGTATGCATATCTTGCATTGTATACTTGCTTCAAAGTTGTATAATTATTGTCATTGTGCTCCTTCAAAGTTAGAAGAATATTCTTTGGTTTCACCATCGACCTTGTCATATCAGCAACAATGATCTTCTCCTCCTCAGTTAGTCGACCAGCATATGGGTGTCCACCAAATGACTTAGCCAAAGCATGATTATGATTGCCACATATTACCTTCACCATCCAACCTTCACCTTCTGGGACTAGTTTGCCTCGCAACTTAAAAGGATACTCACATTTTCTAGTGCTAGTCGTTGAAGGTGTGAAACCTTTTTTCCATGCTATACTTTGCACTTCTTTCACAACCAATTAACGCAAATGATGTTCTTTCTATTTTTCCAGTTGATATGTCACTCCTAATTATGACAACCACAAAACCATTCTCATTTAAAACAGTATGAGCCCATTTCAATACCACATCACGTGATTCAAACACCTACACAAATGCATAATTCATCTTTAATCTTCTTAATTTAACCATTTAACAACTTTAACTACATTCAAAATCACATAAATACCTCAGTCGTGTTGAACGCTACAGAACAATCAATTAAACAATTATTGTTTTAAAATGCATCAGAGTCCGCTCCAATGTCTTCATTCATATTATTTTCTTTAAACATAATACTGTCATACATCCACTCATCGCTGTCCATCCTAACAACTAAAAAAATTTCATTTAATCATTAATAAAAACAAACACACGGATAATAATAACATTTACTAACATTAAATTTATAACATAAAAAACATTAAATTCTAAACATCACCATTTACACAAACAATCCAAAAATTAACATATTTTAAATAAATCATGAAAGTCTAAAGATCACCATTTACATAAACAATCCAAAAATTTATAATTTGTATTTACTCAATCAAATAATTTATAAAATTAAACTAAATTTTAATTAAATACATATTTTCAATATATTTTTAAATTTTTTAAAGGCATATTTGTGATTTTAAGCCATACGGATTGCCTAATTCGTATGGTTCTTACGGATTGTGTGATCCGTAAGAACCACATGGATTAAGCAATCTGTAACACCCATACGGATTACCGAATCCGTACGAAACAAAAACATCACCACTAACCTCTGCGTCTGCCACGATGCCACTCGACGACTCCGACGACCACCACGACACCACCACTCCGACGAAATCAAAACAATGGCACCATCTACCACCAATGCAAAACTGTTCCCAACAACTCAACTCAACCAAAATGAAGAAAATAACAAGAATAACCGTACATGAGCTGCAACCAACTAAAGTACAAAAGGAAACCTGCAGAGGTATTTTCAGGTTTTCAAAAAATCAAATGGTGTATGAAGAAAACCAAATGGTGTATGAAATACAAGCCCTCCTTGCATCATTAATTCATTAGTTGAAACTTTTATTCCCTTTCAAACCGAACACTAGAATCGGTTTTCTTTTTCAAATCAAATCTTGTCACTCTCTGAAACCTTAAAGCCCAATCTCCATTTGTTGAATTTGAGGTTCTCTTTTTCGACACCGAATCTGGATCGGTTGATACAGAGTAAACTCAAAGACTTGATTTTTGCACGGAGGCTGTTGTTCGGTGTGCAAAAAACATTACCACCGCTGCCGGAGAATGCAACTAACTCCCTAAACCGCACCACCACCAAAGAGGTGAGAGAGACACAATGTTATTATTTTCAATGAGGTCTCAGCATGTTATTTGATTTGTCCAATTAGGGTAGTGTCCATAGAACCATACAAGGGTTTCTCAGATTCAGAAAACAGCAATGTTGGTGATGGTTGATGAATGAATGAAGAATGGCAAAAAAAGTTGTGTTTTTTCCTCTTCCCCACAGAGCTTTTTCTTCCTTCCCACCAGAAACCCCCACCCTTTACTCCTTCCTCCAGCCATCAGTCTTTGCCCTAACCAAAAAACAACAGCAACCCATTTCAGAGCCCTCTCCAAAGCCCCCAACTTTAGTCTCCCCATCCCAACTCTCCACCCTTCAAACCACCCTCCTAAACTCCCTCACAAGCAGTAACACCGATGAGGCTTGGAAGTCCTTCAAGACCCTCACCAGCCACAACTCCTTCCCTCCAAAGCCCCTCACCAACTCCCTCCTCACCCACCTCTCCTCCCTTGGTGACACCCTCAACCTCAAGAGGGCCTTTGCCTCCACCTTCTTCCTTATGGAGAAAAACCCCATGCTCATTGACCATTATACCCTCTATCAATTCTTGCTCTCCATGAGGGATGCCAACACTGCTACACCAGCCTTTGCACTTGTCAGGTGCATGTTCAAGAACAGGCTCATTATGCCCTTTCATGTGTGGGGTCCTATGCTGGTTGGGATCAGTAGGAACAATGGTGGCCTTGGTGGTGCCTTTTTGAATGTCTTTGAGGAGAATTGTAAGGTGGCTCTTGAGGAGAGATTGAGTTCATGAAGCCTGATGTTGGTGCTTGCAATGCAGTTCTGGAAAGTTGTTGCTGTGAGCTTGAGTCTATGAGTGATGCTGAGAGGGTTGTTGGGGTGATGTCGGATTTAGGGGTTAGGCCTAATGAGTTCAGTTTTGGGTTTCTTGGGTATTTGTATGCACTCAAGGGGTTGGAAGAGAAGATAAGGGAGTTGGATTTGATGGGTGGGTTTGGTTGTTTGAACAAGAAAGGGTTCTATTGTAGTTTGATTAGTGGGTATGTTAAGTCGGGGAATTTGGCTTCTGTGGAGGCAACTATTGTTAAATGTCTTGGTGATGGAGGTGGAAAGGATTGGGGTTTTGGTGTTGAAACTTTATGTGAAGTGGTTAAGGCTTATTTTCAGATGGGAAATATCAAGGGGTTGGCTAGTTTGATTATTGAAGCTTAGAAGTTAGAGGGTTCAGATATTGTGGTTGATAAGTCTATAGGGTATGGTATTGTTGATGCGTGTGTTAGTATTGGACTATCTGATACAGCACATAACATTCTTGATGAGATGAATGCTATGGGGGCTTCTGTGGGTCTTGGGGTCAAAGTACCTATCTTAAAGGCTTACTGCAAAGAAAATAGAACTACTGAGGCTACTCAATTGGTGATGGAGATCAGTAATTTGGGTCTTCAATTAGATGTGGGAACCTATGATGCTTTGATAGAAGCATCCATGTGTGGCCAGGATTTTCAGTCAGCGTTTTCCCTGTTCAGGGACATGAGAGAAGCAAGGATTCTTGACTTGAAAGGGAGTTACTTAACTATAATGACAGGTTTGATGGAGAATCATTGGCCTGAGTTGATGGAAACTTTCTTAGATGAGGTGGTTGAGGATCCTAGGATTGAGGTAGGTACTCATGATTGGAATTATATCATCCGTGCTTTCTGTAAAGCTGGGAAACTAGAAGATGCGAGAAGGACTTTCAGAAGGATGATGTTCCTGCAGTTTGAGCCAAATGATCAGATATACTTGTCCATGATTAATGGATATGTCTTGGCAGAGAAATATTTTCTTGTGCTGATGTTGTGGAATGAGGTAAAGCGAAAGCTATCTGTGGATGGGCAAAAGGGGATGAAGTTTGACACAATTTGGTTGATGCATTCCTGTATGCTATGGTCAAGGGAGGTTTCTTTGATGCTGTTCTGCAAGTTGTGGAGAAAGCTAATGAGATGAGAATATTTGTTGATAAGTGGAGATACAAGCAAGCATTCATGGAGACTCATAAAAAGCTCAAAGTGGCAAAGTTAAGGAAAATGAGTTTTAGAAAAATGGAAGCACTTATTGCTTTCAAGAACTGGGTTGGCTTAAATGCATGAACTTTTAACACTGGCTACTTCGTATCCCAAGGATTAAACCACCATGCCTGAAAGAAGCAAGTCAAAATGAAGGTTGAGGAAGGTTTCAACCTTGCATATTCTTTCAAGAAGTGAGCTTCAATTTCACAAACATTGGAGCACTTCAATTTTTATTTAGTTGAATAATAACACTCGGTTTAGGCTTTTGGAGGGTTCTGTTCAACAAAGTCTTTTTCTGCTGTTTTTTTTGGCCCCTCATGTTACACAGTGTAATTAATTGACAATCTTTTGATAAGTTTATCCAGTTAATTCTTTCATTGGGGCTAATGTATTCATTTCTTCTACCATTTTGTTCTCCACTGTCCCCCAATTTTGATTGTTGTCTACTGTCTTCAACTGTGTTCAGCTGTCTTCTTGTACATGAGACTGGAAATTTGAACACACTGAATCAATGAAGTGCTTATACATACATGGTTTCAATTCAACATTCCCCAAAAGATGGTCAAATGTTTATTACTTTCTTGCTAACTATTTATGAAGGATGAAGTATCATGTAACTCTAGGACACAAATAAATACCATCACACATTCACACATAGTAGAGGCTAATTTTCTATGTCCTTGTTTTGTGCTTCTAATGAGTTGTCTTTATCTGAACCAAATTAGAATTACCACTAGAATCGAACCTGGTTTGAAACAGGAGATTGTTCGTCCCCGAGTCTTGTATCTTTAGGTTTAATATTTTGATTCAGCCTCATGTTTTCTTTTGTAGCTGAAAATTGTTCGATAGTAGTTGAGACTTTATATGCTGCATACTATATCAGTTACAAATAGTAAGGGCAAAGGTTTTTCACCTTCATCACAAAAATCTGACTTACTTAACTACTTTATATCATATAATATATAACAATATATAAATGAGACATCCCTTTTTCATGTACACATTTTTTATACGTTTTTGCCCCTAAAATATTCTGCAACCACCTATTGCAACTGCAATATATGCATCAATTTAACTATTAAAGGATAAAATGGAAAATTAAATGATTAAATAGGCAAAAAGAATGTGTACACAAAAAGTAACAGATGAGAAGGTAAATGTCCACTCCAATGTTGTTAGTATCGCACGATACGCAATACGTATCGCACGATACGATCCGATTCAGGTGAAAAACGATACAAATCAGACCAATGAATCATTTTTGAGTTGAATCGCAATAGTTAATCGTGAAATCATACGATTTGAAACGGAATCATGAATCGGTAAAAGTTTCTAATTCAAATTTAAAAAAAAAATAAAACCAACAGTTGTAGAGTCGTTTGGTTTCCAAAGAGCTAGGGACTTAAAATCCCAATTAATAATGAGAATAACCCACAAAATAAAACCGAAAAAAAAGAAAGAAAAAAGAAATCGAGATTTGAGAGTTTCTAAGTTCTAACCAGAACTCCAGAAGACGGTGACTGGGTGACACCTTGAAGTTGCAGAGGAGTGGCTTGTAGAAAGAGAAGAACTGAAGAAGGGTGACACACAGAAAAGGGCGATCCACATAGAAGAACAACAATACACGGAGAGACTTGAAGAACGGAAGAACGACCATTCACAAATATTGGGATTTTGAGTTTTTGACGCAGAGACTTGAAGTCTCATTGCAGAGAAGAAAGGTGAGTCACCTTAAAAAAAGAGCACATGTAGTGTCACTACTCACTAGTGTGTAGTGTGTACCTTTGTTACTTTTAAAGCTTTAATATTAAAATATGGCATAGTGGCTTTATTACCTGCAATATTTTTATGATGACAATATGGCATAGTTTCTTTATGACCTGCAAGGCTGCAACGTGACCCTGCAACACTTGCACAGTGCACAGCCTTTTAAAGTTTTATATTAAACTAAAGTGGAATAGTAGATATGGGAACGTGACATAGTGGCTTTATGACCTGCAATATTTTTATGATGGCAATATGGCATAGTTTCTTTATAACCTGCAACACTTGCACAATGCACAACCTTTTAAAATTTTATATTAAATTAAAGTGGATATGGGATGAGCTATTATTTTTATTTTATATTAAATTAAAGTGTAAATTGCAAAGTTGATATGCTTATTGTATATTTAATTTTTTTTCTAGCATAGAAACAACAAAAATGGCTCCAAAGAAAAAATCTCAAAAAGAACAGGATATAACTTGGAATCATTGTAAGTCCCTTGGCAATAGGTTGAATGTTAAATGTAACTAATGTCCAAAAACAATGTGAGGAGGAGCATTTAGAATGAAGCATCATCTTGCTAGAATACACAAAGAAGTTGCTTCATGCCAACAAGTGTCGGATGACGTAAGAGATCTATTTAAAAAAATATTAGAGGATGCAAGCAAAGATGATGAACTAGAGTGCTTTGATGATAAAGATTCACAAAAAATAGGAAGCATGGATAATTTTATGATAAAAGGAAAAAGTGAAGGTGGCTCATCTTCTATGAAACAACAAACTATAAATTCAATGGTGAAGGATAGAGATATGATGATTCGGGATATTTGTAGATGCATATATGGCAATGCATTGCCATTTAATTTAGTGAAGAGTCCATTATTTATTAATATAGTGAAATCTATTAGTGAATATGGTAGAGGCTTAAAACCACCATCTTATCATGAAGTGAGGGTGTCATATTTGAAGAAAGAAGTTGATCTTGTCCATGCTAGTTTGGATAAATAAAAGCTGGAATGGAAGAAAACTGGTTGTACATTGATGTCAGATGGATGGACTGATGGAAAAGGTAGATCTCTTACTAATTTTCTTGTTAATAGTCCTTAAGGGTCTGTTTTTATAAAATCTATTGATACAAGCAGTTTTATTAGAGATGCTGAAAAAATGTTTGAATTACTTGATGAGATGGTGATGGAAATTGGAGAAGAGAATGTCGTTCAAGTAGTGACAGATAGTGCTTTAGCCCTTGTATCTGCAGGACAAAAGTTGATGGATAAAAGAAAGCAACTCTTCTGGTCACCCTGTGCAGCCCATTGTCTTGATTTGATTTTAGAAGACAATGATGGCATTACAGTGTTCTATAATACCATTTGGAAAGCAAAGAAAATTACAACTTTTGTTTATATGCACACATGGGTGTTGAATTTATATAGAACATTTTCCAAAGGTAGAGAGTTAGCTAGGCCAACAATAACAAGGTTTGCTACATCATATTTGACAATGCAATCAATTTTAAAACAAAAGACTGCACTTCGATCTATGTTTACATCTGAAAAATGGGTTAATAGTGCTTATTCCTCTAGGCTAGAAGCCAAATTTGCAGAAAATGTTGTTTTGGCTGATAAAAGGTTTTGGAAATCAATACATTATTGCTTGAAAATTGTGTCTCCTCTTGTGAAAGTTCTCAGACTTGTGGATGGTGATTCAAAACCTGCAATGTGATACATTTATGAGGCTATGGATAGAGCAAAGGAAGAAATAGCAAAGAGTTTTAATCATGAGGAAAAAAGATATAAGGATGTATAGGAAATCATTGACAAGCGTTGGGATTTACAACTTCATAGGCCTCTTCATGCAGCAGCTTATTTTCTTAATCCAAAGTAAGTATATTTATTTTTATAAAATTTATTTTTATAAAATTCTTTGTATTTGATATTTGATTTATTATTAAGCCTTATTCTAAATTTATAATAATTATATAGGTTTCACTATGACTCAAATTTTAACCCAGATCGTGAGGTTAAAATTGGCTTATGGAAGACACTAGAGAAGATGTGTCCTGATATTGAAACAAGGATCACAATTGATTCTCAAATTGAGAAATTTGATAGGGCTGAAGGACTCTTTGGAAATAGTTTAGCAATTGCAACTAGAGCTAGGAAGCAACCTGGTAATCATTTAATTTTGTTTATTGATTAAATTGGTGTTTTGATTTTTTAAAAAATTAAAAATTAAGTCATCAACCAAATTTATTTATCAATCATTATTTGTTTTGCTAGCTTTATGGTGGAATAGTTTTGGAGATGACTGCAAAGAGCTGCAAACAATAGCTATTCGTATCCTAAGCCTCACTTGCAGTGCTACAGGGTACGAGAGAAATTGGAGTGTGTTTGATCAAATTTACTTTAAGAGAAGAAATCGTTTAGAGCAACAAAGGTTGAATGCTCTTGTGTTTGTTAAATACAACCTTCAACTTGAAACTAGGTAAAAACAAAGGGAGGAAAAAGGAGACACATATGATTCTATCTGCTTATCAGATTTAGATTTTGATGAGGAATGGATTACTGAGCAAGAGGAGCCTTGCCTAATGGATAAGGAATCCTGGATGGATGTTCATGAGTACTTCGACGTTGATGAAGGAGACCAAAGCAAAAAGAGAAAGAGAGGTATATTTGCATATATAATATTTTTTTTCTAATCAAATACCTTACATAATATATTTATTTACATTATGTATATTTTTAGGTCCTCGAAATCTTCAGGTTGACAAGAATGATAAAGGCAAAGGCAACTTCATACAAGATAATGTCAACATGATTGATAACAAAAAAGGATCTCAAATTGTTGAACAAGATATGGGAGATGAGTCAAATGACTCTACTAATGAAGAGGATGAAGGACTAGATATTGCAATACTAGATGCTGATAGTGATAGTAGTGATAATATTAGTCTTGGAATTTAATTATGAGATTAACTGATTTTAGATTTGGTTATTTATATATTTTGGTATTTGGATTTTTTTTAATTTGGATTTATATAGTATTATATATTTATATATTTTTAAGTTATTTTTAATTTGTTTCTGAATCTTATGATTCGATACGATTCACGATACAAAAAAATAGTCGAATGATTCATGATACTTATTGCGATTGGACAACCTTGGTCCACTCTCTTTGTGCTTCATGGTTTTTTCATCTCGCAAACGGACACAATTGTTCCATTTTCTATTCATTCAACCGTCTGACTACAGTATCGGAGAAAGAAAAAAAAAACTCCCGCCTGACTACACAATTGTAATCCTTGTAATTAATTTCAAAATTTTATATATGTACTTGGTAAATATAGACTACATGTCTATTTATTATCCATTTTAATTATTCAATTGCTAATAAATTTAATTTATTAAAAATTCATAGTTTAGTCTAAAATTTAAAAAAAATATTAAAATCGTAGATTTTTTAAAAAGTGAGATATACATATATTTTAATTAAAAAACTAAAATTTTAAATTTTTAAAAAATGAGAAACAAAATATCTCAATTTAAAAAATAAGAAAATTAGAATCATAAATTTAAAAAAATAGGAGAAAAATAATTACATTTTAACTTTTTTTAAAACTTTACTATAAGACTTTTGTAAGTAAGAATGTCGATTTTTATTAAATTTATGTGTTTATTAAAAAATTAGATGTAAAATATTTTTTTAATTAAAAGCTCAATGTATAACTTAGTAAGTTCAGCCTAATAGTGGGAGTTTTTATTTTTTTTAAAAGACAAAATATAAACTCTATACACAGATACAATGTTGATTTTTTTAAATTACAACAGATACAACAAAATGAAGTAGTTCTAGAGTAATAGAGTAGGTGTGATAGAGTAATAGAGTTTTTAGTCATCAATATAAAATAATATTTTAATCAATCTAAAGTGAGAGTTTTTAGTCATGTGTATATATAAATGATAATGGAGTGGGTGTGTTAGAGTAATACAGTGGTTAATTGGTTAAACTGAGCAACTCAACCTGCTTTAGGAATTTGTATGAAAAATAAAAATGCTTTTAAGATTGCTAGGCCAATAACTTGTATTGGGTTTTAAAAAGAAAATAGGTTAAACGGTTAACTGAGAACATGGTAGATAGGTTGATCCTATTTTTCTTTTTTATAGCATCTTTTTTAATTATTTTATCTCTTTTACTTCACATTTTCTATCCTTATATATATATATATATATATATATATATATATCTTAAGTACTATATAATACATTAACTTAAAAACAGGTGCTATATAATATATCACTTCACTTCTTATATTACAGTTTTCAATAAATATTAATATTTTTTTGACAAAAACTATTTCATTCTAATATCGTAAAAAAAATATCACTAAACAAGGTTTACACAATATAGACATAAGGCTGCAGGATCCTATTAATAAAGGTTATTAGTTCAACAATCTAATCTTAATTCTATGAATACCAAGTAAGATAACTTGCAATTTTCACATGAAAGTACTGCCAGAATAATAATAATATTCATACATTTATAGGCCAATAATTATATACTATCACATGCATTTTTACTTCCTTATATACTAGCTCTAAACATAACATACAAATAAATGAAAATCACAAAATAGGAAAAATAAGAATATAATTTTAGAGCCTGTAAGTGGTAAGTATATGCAAGACCAGTATAAGTGCTCACACTTCTTGTTAATAATGCTTCTCGATACATCCTGAAACATTCATTTCAACAATCCGAGGGGCAAATTGACTTGGTCTGCGTAAAAAACTGACAAACAATATGGGAACATAAATATTTTAACAAGGGTATGAAAGTATATGCATGATCATACACTGATTTGTAGGAGAAAACTTATTTTTTTAGGTAATCAGTCAATGAAAGTAGACCTTGTTTGTACTCTACTTTTTATAGGATTTGCAAGGATATAGTGGGAAAGCACTAGGTAATCAGTCTATCTATATTCTACTTTTTAAGTGATATCCACACCACTAGTCTCTCCAATCATATAGCTAGAGAGAGAAAAAAATGTTGTCAGTACTCAAAGAGAATGAATTTTGCTTCAACTGGAACAAGATTTCATGAAAATAGAATGAATTGAGCATGGACCAAGAGCTTGCCTTATGAATAAGACTATTTCACAAAAATAAAGAATTCAGTGTCAAGTAGGGATGCAGTCGAGCTAAACTTGAATGAAAAGAAAAAACAGCAGTTGAAAAATAAAAGAGCAATTATGTTTCAGAGTTAAGAATATGTAGAACCATAAGCCAAATATTGATGACCCAAACCAAACAAAAAAAGTTTAACAGTTTAAATATTTAATCAAACTATAAAAGTAACCTATAATGTAACCCACCATAATAGACAACAGTGATCTAGAAATTGAAATTCTTCTCCCAAACAAAAAATTATTCAACAACAAGAAATCTCACTTACCCTAGTGCTAAAGCACCAGACCACTGAAGCAAGAATCCAAGAATAACTGATGCGAAAATCACCATACTATTGCTGAAGTTCCAATTGAAGGAGAGAACACCTGGAGGGTCTAGGCAGGGTAACATGGCAGCCAGGAAAATCAAAGTAATAGACATTAGAAACAAATGATAAAGTCAACTCACACTTAGTACCATATCTTACCCATAATTGAAGTTCAACTCCACTGCACTCACGGATTAATATTGGCAATTTTGGGTTCAATGTCTTTAGTTCCTTATCATTCCTATCCACAATAGCCAATATAACTTTCTCAGTAGTCTGTGAGGCCAGTTCCCTCGTTGGTGCCAATATCATTGCCTGAACCCTGTCAAAAATTACAAAATGAACATCCTAAGTAAATACATAGACAGCAGTTTAAAACAGCTCCAGGCAAAGCAACCGCAATTGCGGCCTCATCCCTCCTATATATCAAACAACAAAACCGTGATCGCAGTTTAAAACTTTGGGCCCTGTTTCTTAAATCCACTTCCTACAGTTGAAAACCCCTAACCTAGAAATTAAACCTATTCACAAAGCGCATAGTAACAAACAGAACGCAAATAAACCTCGTCTCGAAGCCGTACTGGTAGATTCCGCATAGCAGATTCTCCTTGATCCCCATCTCCTCGAAGCTCGCAATGGCCTTCACGCCCTCCGTCGTCTGTAAGTCCATCTCCTCCGTGGGGTTCGCCGCGTGACCCCGATTCGCCGGGACCACCGACGTTGTCGCCATCGCCAATTTGGTGGAAAAAAAGGTTTGAAAGAGGAAATAGATTTGGGAGAGGTGAGGTGAGGTTACAGTGCTACGAGCCCTAGAAAAGGTAGCACCGGGTATTAGAATTCCTATAGAAAGGGGTTTTCGGATTTACAAAAGACACCTGTAAATTTCAACTTTCACAACATCGGTTTTTGAAAAGAACCGATGTTACCATAATAAATTCTACATCGGTTTCAAAAAAACCGATGTTACTAATGTTGAATATCTTTCAGCTACATCGGTTTTTAAAATAACCGATATAGATTATCTTCCACTAACATCGATTTTTCGTAGAACCGATGTTAACTACATCCCTCTATTTACAAAAATGCCACCGCGTTTTTGTTAACATCGGTTTTATGGAAAACCGATGTTAAATTGATGATGTTAAAAAGCTTTTTTCTAGTAGTGCTTCTACAGAGTATGGATTAGTGTTTGTTACCTCCAATTTGATTTCTTTCACCAGTTTTGTTGAAATAAAATTGTGGGTAGCTCCACAATCAATCAATATCACCACCCTCTATCCTTAATCCTGCCCCACAATTTGAGGGACTTTTTTGTAGTGAATCCCTCAATACTGTACAATGATAACTAATACAGCTTTTTACTCCCCTCAGCCCCATTCTCTTCTTGCAACTCGTCTTCCTCCCCTTCTTCCATAACCGTCAACCTCAGCTGTTTGTTTTTACAAACATAGGTAGGAAGATATTTTTCTTCACACGTGAAACACCCTCCCTTCCTCATCTTTTCATTCACTTCCATTGGGGACAGTTTGTGGAATGTCCTCCTTCCCCTCCAACTCTCATTGCTAGCCTTGGCTGCTATATTAGATTCAACGCCCTTCCCTGCAACTGATGGTCTTCCTTCCAATTCCTTTGGCTCCATAAACTGGGTTTCTGTACCACAAACCCCCTCTTAATGCTTCTGGGCAATTTTGCCAATACCCTAATCTTTTCCTCCACTTGTCTTGCTTTGCTCATGGCCTCCAATAAGTTTCTTGGTTCATGCAACCTCACCTCCGTACTAATTTCTTCCTTCAAACCTTTCAAGAAAACTTCCACCAAGAACACCTCACCCAGACCCTTCACAGTACCCACCAATTTCTCAAATTGGCTTATAAAATCATGCACTGCCTCCTCTTGTTTCGAAGCTAATAGAGCCTGAAATGGACTACCTATCATTGACCCTTGAAACCGTTGAATAAACACAGAAACGAACCTTCCCAAGATTGGTTTGGGTTTCTCTGCTCCCACCACTGGAACCACCCCAGTGCTTCACCTTCCAGCGCCATGAAAACCACCTCCATGTGTTCTTCCTCGCCTACTGCCAGCAACCGAAAGTAACGCTCCATCTTGGCCAACCACCCAAACACATCCTCCCCCACAAATGTCGGCATCTCTACACTCCGCCAATGAGTCCCATACTCTCGCTCGTTCATCCATAGCTTCCCCCCTATTTCCCCTTCATGCGCGTCAACTGGTGGCACTTGTTTCTCCAGAGCTACCGCCAACCTCTGCATCATCGCCTCCATCGATCCAAATCGCGCTTCCATCACCATGCGGCTATCCTCCATAGCCCTCTCCATGGCATCCATACGAGCTTCCATTTTCGCACTGCCTTTCGCCACCATGAACACCTCACAACTCCAGAATCTGAGCTCTAATACTAGTTGTTAGGAACTGGGTTCAGATTGAAAGAAAGAGCAGATTGTTATTCAAGATTGAAGTTGTTAGCTCCAGTGTTTACAGGTGAATTTGAGGCACCGACCTCCAAGTAATTTCCCAACCCCTTTTCCCTCTCTTTCTATTATATTTATACTCCTCTCGCTCAATTAACTAACTGACAGTTACTTAAACTAACTGTCAGTTACCCACTAATAGTTACAAACCCAACTTTTTTTTTTGATCGGCCAATGTTAGTTGTTAAATGTTAGTTTTTTGTTAGTGGAGGGATTCAGACCCATGACCTCTCCCTCCTTCCCTTCTTCCCTTCCTTCCCTTCTTTTCTTTTTACCACCCAACCAACCTCATATCTTCGTTACAGACCCAACTAACTGACTTTTCCCCTATTGTACACCTGCCCCCGTCTATTACTTCTATCACATCCTTTTCTCAAGTTGACTATGCATGTCATTATTTCAGCGACTATATTCACACATGTTTTTCGATCTCTTCCTCTTTTGAAGATCGAAATTCACTTTTGACTTGAAACACTTTAAGGATGCGGAAATTGGGAGAGTTAAAACCTATGTTATCAATAGCGGACGTTGTGCCCGTGATCCCGGCGTAGCGCAGTGGAGCGGACACGTGCCGCTACAATGGATAGAGTAGTGGTACGTTTTATTATTGCGGCTGTTGTGCCCGCAACAGGGGGTAGCGGATCGCACGCGACCGTGGTGACGCGTTCGCGATTCTCTATGCAAGGGAAAAGTGTCTGAGTGTGAGAGAAAGGTCGAAAATGCCCTCACTTTTTAGTCATTAAAGAGGGCATTTTCGACATTTGCATGGGAGAATCAGAGGTTACTACTTATCAGATTTCACTTCGCGCGGATTCTGATTCTATCATCCTTCTCGTATGACCTTTGTTCCCTCACTTCCTTGCGCACGCAAACCTCCAATGATTCTACCTGCTCCGGCCAGCGGCTCTTCCTTCTCCGACCACCTTGTCTGGAGTCGTCTCAGTCTCTGTCATCTCTTTCTTCTTCTCTGACGACTCTTTCTTCTCCTTCTCCTTTGAGGAAGAGATTTTTCTTTTTCTGTTTTTGTTTCTTACTTTTTTTTTTTGTCTTTTTAAGTCTGTTTCCTTTTTTTTTTGTCTTTTTAATTCTCCATCGGTGTCTCTTTCCATTTTTGTTTCCTTTAGTTACATTTGGCTTTAGAGGGTTCAAGACTTACTTTGTAGAATTGTTTATTTGACTTTTATTGACATCTATTATTCTACTTTATATTTTGCTTAAGAGTTTTATTGTTAATGATAATTAGTGCATGAATTTTTAGTTATATTTCTCTTTTTCAGACTATATATTTATATTATAAATTTTTAATACATATATAAAAACATTAAAATAGCCGCTATCTGCTATCCCGCTATCACAGTTTTGAGGGCAACCACTCCGCTCCGCTATCCGGGATTGATAACTATGGTTAAAACTACCACATTTCTTCAATTACCCACCTTACTTCATGTTCCCTTATTGTTATTTATGGTTATTAATTTATCCACATTCTTTCTTGCTATTGATCCTTTTGCATTTTCTTTTTCTATGTTGGAATAAACTTTAAAATAAATATTGTTTACAAAGTTTAAATTTAAAATAAAAGAGAGAATTATGTGGAGAGATATGTGAAAAGATATGGGTGAAAAGATATGGGGAAAGATAAGATATGGAGAGAGATATTGTGGAGAGATTTTGTTTCAATTTAAAATTTGAATTTTTTAGGTTTAGGTTTAATTTCTATTGCTTATAAATAGCATATTATGTAAAGGAGTCTGTGTGGCTTGACAGACTATTATCAATAGACAAAAGTTTTCTTCTCCAATAAATTTGTGTGTTTTGTGTGAGTGCACCAGTGTGTGTGAGGGGACCTGTGATACCATAGATACCACAAATTGGTATCAGAGCTTGAGAGAATGGAGAGTGGTCCAAATAGTAGTCTGCCATTACCCCGCCTTACAAAGGCTAACTATGAGAACTGGAGTATCCAGATGAAAGCTCTGTTGGGAGCTAATGATAGTTGGGAGGTTGTCCATGATGGTTTCGAAGAACCACCATCCACGATAGGATACACGGCGGCGCAGAACAAGACACTGAAGGAGACACGGTTAAAAGACAAAGGGGCATTGTATATGTTGTTCCGGGCTGTTGATGATTCCGGATTTGAGAAGATCGCTGGCGCAACAACGTCAAAAGAGGCGTGGGACATTCTTGCAAAAGTCTACAAGGGAGCTGATCGAGTTAGGCAGGTCTGACTTCAGACTCTCCGTGGAGAATTGGAAGGAATGAAAATGAAAGAAGGAGAAACGGTATCCGATTTCATTACTCAGGTCCAGGCCGTAGTAAATCAACTAAAGAGAAATGGAGAGATGCTGCCCGATACCAGAGTGGTGGAAAAAATTCTGAGGTCTCTCACTGACGACTTCGAGAATGTTGTATGTGCGAATGAGGAGTCAAAGGACCTAGCAACGCTCACCGTTGACGAATTTGCTGGCTCCTTGGAGGCGCATGAACAAAGAAAGAAAAAGAAGAAAGAAGAGTCATTGGAGCAAGCACTCCAGACAAAAGTTTCAATCAAGGACGAGAAAGCGCTCTATTCTCAGAATTTTCGAGGTAGAGGACGTGGCCGAGGTGGACGTGGATACGAAAGAGGTGGTAGAGGTCGAGGTCAAGAAGGATGGAATAAGGAGCAGGCTGAATCAAGTCAACAGAATTGGCGAGGCCGAGGTCGTGGAAGAGGTCGACATTCAAATGTAGAATGTTTTAAATGTGGAAAGTATGGACACTACTCAAGAGATTGCAACTCGGACAGATGCTACAACTGTGGCCGAGTTGGTCATTTTGCGAAGGATTGCCGAAGCGAAAGAAGAACAAATGAAACTGCAAATTTTGCTGCAGAAGAAGTAAGAGATGGAGGAGTTCTGATGATGGTTGGAGGTGAAGTCAACCAAGCATCTGAGATGGAATGGTTTATAGACACTGGTGTAAGCAATCATATGTGTGGGTATAAGCATTTGTTCAGTAATCTGAAACAAACAGAAGCCGAACATGTTTCTTTTGGAGACGCTTCAAAGGTCGGTGTAAAAGGCCGAGGTACGATTAGCTTCTTGCAGAAAGATGGACGAGTTGGGCGTATTCAAGATGTTTATTACGTGCCTGAACTCAAAAGTAATATTCTTAGTGTGGGACAACTGATGGAGAAAGGCTACTCAGTTATCATGACAGACCGAGTTCTCCTCTTGAAGGAGAAACAAGGACGACTGATAGCCCGAGTACAGATGGAGAAAAATAGAATGTTCAAACTAACCCTGAGAAGTGTGGAGGTCGGCTGTTTGCAAGCCGAAATGAGTGATGAAGCATCCTTATGGCATCGTCGGTTTGGGCACCTTCACTATGGAGGCCTAGCCGAGATGATGAATAAGAATATGGTGGACGGGTTGCCAAGTTTGAACTGTGAGAAGAGATTCTGTGAAGATTGTGTGCTGAGTAAACATGCTAGGAGTCCATTTCAGAGGTCGGCCAAATACCGAGCACGGCAACCACTAGAACTAATTCATACTGACTTGTGCGGACCTATCTCTCCTGGGTCCTTCAGTGGAAAGAGGTATTTTGTTACATTCATAGATGATTTCAGTCGAAAAACTTGGGTGTATTTGCTGGAAGAAAAATCCAAGGTGTTTGAAGTATTCAAGAATTTCAAAATAATGATCGAAAATTCGAATGGAAGGAGGATCAAGTCGATACGTTCTGACCGAGGTGGGGAGTACACATCAAATGCATTTAGAAGGTATTGCGAGGAGTACGGCATTAGAAGGTTCTTAACTGCACCATACTCACCACAACAAAATGGAGTAGCTGAGAGGAAAAATCGAACCATCCTTGACATGGTGAGATCAATGTTGAAAACGAAGAGAATGCCT
>PYAF01004484.1:192915-237097 GCA_007407185.1 Glycine tomentella
GCCTAAGTCCTAATCCCTAAACCTACATAGCCCCAGGCCATAAACCCTAATAACAATATAAACCCTAATCCAACACTGAATTACGTAAACCTAATCAATCGGCCACACCCTAAACCCTAATCACATCGTGAACCCTAAAACTACACTAGCATACCTAAAACCCTAACCCATAATCACTAGGCCAGACCCTAAACCCTAACCCATTTTGCCAAATATTGCTGCATTCGCCCCCTTTTGCTAAATATTAATTAAAAATGTATTATTTGTAAAAATTAGCCTTGTGAATAATATCATTAGAATAGAAATGGGTCTTTTTACTTTATGTCTATTTGTATAAAGTGGTTGAATGCAAAATTGGAATGTGTAGTGAGGGGTTACGCTGTGCAGTTAAAGGTTAAAAGAGGTAAAAAAAAAACTAATAACTTCCTTTGGTAGAAGTGACCGGTAAACTGTAAAGGATGCCAAAAAAATGTGGATATAAAAAAGGGTTAAGTGTTTGAATTAAAATATTAACATAGCTTTGAAGAATAAAATTTTCCTAATAAAAATGGAAAGCAAAGACAGTTATCTAAAAGGGGTATTCTTTTTATATAATGGTATGGATTATGTAATTATTTAAATTTAACTGTTAAATTTAAATTAATTGCTATATCATTTGTTTATTACTCTCTAAAATAAATTATTCACTTAGATGAACTGATCCAGGTTCACTTGTTTATTAATTACTGGTTATTCCATGTAGTTTAATAGTTCCAAGAATTGTAAACCATCAACACCACCACAACATAGTTGATTCCTGAAAATGTAAAACATTCAATGGTCAAAATTGTTGCCCTCTCAAACCTAAACTTTCTTTTTACAAGAGGAAAAAGGCTTGTATATTTTTATTTCTCAATTACAAAATAACATTTTTTTCCATACCATTTGTTATGCAAACACACAAGTCGGTCAAAATTGTTGCAAACACAGAATGACATTTATTTCATTTTTGCATAACAAAATGACATTTATCTCCCAAAGCTTGTCAAGGACCGACTCGTGTGTTTGCAAAATGGGATCGACAGTAGGATTTACAGCAGAATTGGAAACATTAACTTCTATCTTTCCATACTTCTGAATCAAACCAGAATGTTAAACAACAACATACTAGAACTGCATTCAAATAGTTGGAAGAAATATTCTAATAAAAGGTTACACAAACTAATGCACTGACGGAAACAAAGGCCAAGTCTTAGTCTAACCTCCAGATCAAGATGACAAATTATAGAAGGATTTTGTTAACAAATTGTGTATGAAACAGGGTACAAGACTAAACATAAAATAGCTATAAAACTTAATAGACTGAACAAATGAAGCAACAGACTGAACAGACAAAGCCTAAAATAAAATGTAGTAATTAGAAACCACCAACCTCACAAATACAAAAAGTTGAGCAAAAACTGATCTGATGTATTTCAGTGATGCATATATTTTGAAATGTTACAACAAGAGCTTAAATAGACAAACTATAAAGCCCCTCATTAGGCAAAGGTGCAGAGCAAAAAATACTCATGACCAGGTTAAAAAGAAAGCATCATTGGTCAGCAACTACAGGTAGTTTCTTTTTCTTTTTTTGAAACATAAGCAACCTTTTAACCAACTTTACAAGCAATCACAAAAGCTGAACAGACTTTTGATATTTAAATTAAAAATCTCAATTTCTAACAGAACTAATGAAATTTAGACTACAATAACTAGTACAATTTCTTTCGCCAATTGATAAATTGAGAGAATAGAAGATTGAATGCAAAGATGAAGTCAGTGAAAGCCTTCTATTGAGCTTGGACAGGATGATTAGTGAGTGAGAAAGCAAGGATACCACACAAAGGTATACTG
Organism: Glycine tomentella; assembly: GCA_007407185.1. Lineage (NCBI taxonomy): Eukaryota > Viridiplantae > Streptophyta > Magnoliopsida > Fabales > Fabaceae > Glycine > Glycine tomentella. The sequence continues at coordinate 194,791 of PYAF01004484.1, forward strand.
CAAATTTTAAAAATTACAAGATATGACAATTATTAATGTGTAAAATTGGTTTTTTTCCCTTTAGGGGGCTATTTTTTTATTTATTTACCATTTGGGGACAAATTTTAAAAAAATTCCTGATTGGGGGTAAGTCGTGTCACGTGGCACAACTTCTATTTTTTTAAAAAAAAAACATTGGTCACTAAAATTTGGTCATTAATATCAGTCGATAACACTTTTTGCGACAGAATATTTGTGATTTTTTTTTATTTTTTATGTTTGCATCACAATATTCTGTTGCAAAAAGTGTTAGCGACTGAATTAGCGACCGAAATTAGCGACCAAATTTTAATTTTTTAAAAAAAAGAATTTGTGCCACGTGGCATGACTTACCCCCAATCAAGAATTTTTTAAAATTTTACCCCCAAATGATAAATAAAAAAACCCTAAAGGAAAAAAAGCCCTGTAAAGTTATACTAGAATTAACATATTAAAAGAATTGATATTTTACAAATAAGGTAGACTTTATTGTAAAATAATAAAAATGTACACTTTATCTAATTATTGTGATATTTTCGTTAATATTGTTAAACGTTTAAAAACTAAAAGTAAAGTTATAAGATGTAGTTAAATAGAAGTATCCCAAGAACATGAACACATACGGGATACATCACACTAGGGGTTGATGTAGGTCAAGCTATCCATCAGGGGATGCTTATGGTCCGATCCATTTAAGGCCTGACTCAGCCCGCTCAAGCTTTCTAAGAAGTTGTTTAGTTAAAAAAGGTCAAGTCATGAATCTTAAGAAAAGTCTATTAAATCTAACAGGCTGACTCATTTAACAACAATTGTTTTGATTAAAAATATTAATATTTTTGGAAGGGAGGATAGGTATTAGTTATTTTGTGATTCATGTTTTTTTTTACCCTTGTCATCAAATATTACATGTACCAAATTTGGTTTTAATAATAATATTTTAATTTGTTTATAAAAAAATTAAAAATTAAAAGCATGTGATTAGAATGAAAGAAGAGTGAGCAACATGGTGGTGAAAGTCAAATTTGATTTGGAAGTGGTGATATGCACAAAAGATATGGTGATTGTTTTATTAAATTGTTTAGATTAGTTTTCAAAAGCAAAAGCAAAAGAAGTTATTTGATCCATTGACATGATTTAAGGCCTTAATGTTAAATAAGCTCATGGGCCAGACAGACTTATATAAAGGTCAGGTTAGGCCTAAAAAATAAGCCCATCACAAATAAGGAGCCTAGGCTTGGGCTATAAAATTATAAAGTAGACTAGGCCTGATTTAAGCAAGATTTGATTCAACAAAGCCCATTTTCATTCCTATATCACACTAACTTTACCAATACATGGTCTTGTAATTGGATAAAAGTGTAAAATCTATTTATATTGTTGGTGCATACAATGTTTACTCATTAAAAAGTGTTAGTGTTTTAGATAAATTTCATAGGTTATTGTTGCAAACTCGGCAGGTATACCGATCGTCCCAAGTCATAAAATGATAAATAGAATATCGTTCCCACGAGGATTGAGGCACCAAAATTATCACAACTATTGTCTCTAAATTAGATGACAAATGTTGATGAAAATGAGCATAATAATCGATTATAACGACATGTAATCGATTAAAGCAGCAAAGCATAGTTTTTTAATTGACTTATGTAATCGATTATGATCCAAGGTAATCGATTAAAGCAGCACAACATGTTTTCCAGATATAGCCTATGTAATTGATTACAATGAATGGTAATCGATTAAAGCAGAAATGCATGATTTTCATTTTACACTATGTAATTGATTACAAGAACACTGTAATCGATTAATGTGTTCTTCATGGCTTTTCCATATTTAAAACGAAAGAATGTAATCAATTACAATTCCAAGTAATCGGTTAAAACAACAAGTTTCATTTTTCAAAAACTTAACCATGAGAACATGGAGTTTTGTAAAATCATTTAACAACTTTAGTTTATTAATCAAAGACATGTATGCATGAGGATGAGAATGCAAGTGCAATGAAGGATCATAAAGAAATACACTTGAGCCACTTAGACAATTACAAATGCCATTAAAATGATTGGGCATGTAAAAAGCTAAAACTTCAAGTCATCATTGCTTCAATCTTCTTACAGCTTCCTTTAAATCCAACAATCAGATCTTGAGAATGATTTTGCATATATGCAGATGGGTTTACCAGTTGCACCCAAGATAGATAAAGTCACAATTTAATTAAACCCCTCCTTAGTCTAAAGAATCATCAAGTAAACAACCTTAGACTAAGGATTGGAAATTTGTTAACTACCACCTTCAAGATTAGATCATTGGAGATCAAACTGAAAGAGTTAGAACCAATTTATCATTCAAAGATCTTGCATCTTGCACTCTTATGTCTGAAATAGAACCTAAAATGATAGATGAAACACTAACTAATGATGACTAGATCATAATCTAAAATCATGTTCCATGAAATGCCATGCCATAATTCATATCATACATTTTTCCTAAAATTCAATCCAATTTGACTACTGATTTGGCACATCTAAATCTGAAACATGCTTCTAGAAAATTATCTAATATAAACTACTAAAATTTAAACACTAAATTCAAGATTAAACATAACAATTAAAACACTACTCGTTAATTAAAATTCCTGTTAGACATCATTTGTTCCTCTGAATGTGATTCAATGTGATTATTCAAATAATGCATATGTACCCCATAATTCCCAGATTTAGAAAATTGTTGTCCTCAGCAATAAACTAAAAGTACTTTTGCGCTAGTAAAATACTCACACATGTGTGCATTATTTGAAGACTCACAATCACATGCAGAACATTAATCTCAACAGAAACCAAACCAAATGTATCATAAATCCTAACAATGTTTTAAAATGTTCATAATTCAGCAAAAGAAATAATAAAAGCAAATGACAAAATAAAAAGAAAATAAAAGACAATTGTGATAGTTCAAACTGTAAATCATCACTCCTCCTCCTCCATGGTATCGTCATCAGCAGCCTAGGATGTCGCAGGGTGCTCCGCTGCTGGCTCAGTAGGAATGGAAAGCTCTGGAGAAGTGCTGGCTGCTGCGGTTGGTGGTGAATGATATGCAGCTGGTGGATGATAAGAAGGTGGAACAAGCGGATACTGTGGCTGATACGAGGTGTAATCAATGGCAAAATGTCTACAGATGTCTTCCATCATACGTGTCTGGTATGCTCCCTGAATGGTCTAGATATCACTCTGAATGACCACACGATCAAGCTGCGCCTGCATCTGCAAGTAGCTGGGAGAATCCTCATACAGTAGCTTATGACGTGGTGCTCTGAAAGTAGCAGAAGATGATGCCTGTGGTGGTGGTGGAGGCTGGAACTCTGGCTGGGGTTCCTCAGGATCAGCACGTGGTGCTTGGTGAGGACTCCTAGCAGCAATTTCGTTTAGTGAAAGTTTAGAGGCTCAGATGCCAAGCACTTTCCACCGCATCCAAATAAGTCTTATGGGTCATGACAGAGCTATCTTCACATCTTTAGGCTCCTCTTCTGGTATCTTCACATCGGCTCGCATGCATAAATGGGAAATGAGAGATGAGTGAGCGAGCAAGGATTTGCTATTATCGTCTCGAATCATGTGGAGGATCATATCAGACAAGATCCTAGCGATGTTGAGGTTGGCATCCCTCATCAAGACATACAGCAAAATGGCCCAGTCCACATTCACATCCGTCAGATTAGTAGAAGGAATGACGGTGTGATTATTAAACTGGTGCCAATACTCAGCCTCACTAGTCAAATCATGTTTCCTCAGCTTCTCAGGGACATAGGACAAGCTAGACTTAGTCTTCCATGATGTATACAAGCCAATGATGCCTTGTCTAATCTGATCAGCAAGCTGAGGCATGTCATCTCGATACATATTCTTACTGGTAGTGGGCTGCATCCTGTTGAATTTGTTGATAAAGTCACAAGAAGAGGTGTTCCTATGAGATGTCTCTAGGAAGCTCTCGATGACTTTATGATCAAAAGGAACTTTGACACCTCTTACCCAGATTACTCTCCTCTCATTCACTGTTTCTCTATCCACATTTGCCAAAAATTCTTTTAGAATGGCATTAGAACTAGGCTCAGGGTAGCTCACCAATTTGTGCCATCTTCTCTTGTTAATCACCTCCAAGATAAGTGAATCTTCAGGCAAAGATTCCCAAGCGATCTTCTTTTCCGGTATGATTTTCTTCGGTAAGTACCAGTTTTTGAACCTCTGTTGATGCTCAAGTGAACGAAACCTGTTGTTGCCAGATGTAGTTATGCCTTTCTTCTTGGCCTTCTCCACTTGTTTGCCCTGAAACTCAGAAAAGTTCCCAATACCATTTGTATAATCAACATATAACACAAAAACTAATGTCTCAATCCAACCAACAATTCTCATATTGAATAAAACTATATCTTAACAATGCAATTCTACAATTGTTATTCAATATGCTAGGAGATTTGCAGACAATTTCTTATTCAGAAGACAAGCATAAGACATGTGGTTCTACTAAAATCATGGTTAGGGAAATAAATGAAGCACTTACATAATGACAGTCCTAACTAAAATTTATGCATGAATGCACAAGACAAGAATGCTCCCATAATTCCCATATTTAATTTCAACAGTGGTTTAAATTCAAACATTTTGAATCATGGAGAACTAACTTTCTATGTTCATTAATAACCATTTCCTAATCAAACAGAAGCCACCAAAATCCATTAAAGCATGCATATAAAAATTATAGCCCAAACTGATGATATGCAACTGGCACGGTCAGCACCATACCCCACGCGAGTCGCGCTGGCTGCATAATATGAACAACACAAAAGTCCAGCCAGCACCAATGGTGCCAGCTTAAGCGCGGATCGCGCGAACTGCAAACTTGACCTAACATCTAACACCATTGTTCAATACCCAAAACCTAAACAGCATGCTCAAGGATATTCGTATTCTAAGAGAACATAACACAAAAGAACTCATACCTTGTCACCAGCCATTGAGAAATGTGAATATGAATGAAAAATGATTGTTGCTTCCAAAAGATATAGAAATGAAGTAATCCTTGTGAATTAATGTCTGAAGTGGTGTGTGCAGAAGGAGAATGAAGATGAATGGTGTTAGGGATTTAGAAATGAAATGAATTTATAGAAGGAATGAAGTTAATGACAATTAAGAGAAGAAAAGTAACTTAAATTTGCAGTTAATGGCAGTTATAAGGTTATAAAACGTAAATGAATGATATGGGAAGAGGTTTCTGGCTGCTGAGAGAATAGAGAACAAATGGGAAAGGTGGTTAGGGTTTATTTTGAATTTTAAAAACTGTAACTCAAGTCCCGCGCGAATTGCGCCACTATAGGCGCTAATGGCACGACTTGACAGTGGGGAATTTGAATTTATGGCGCAAACCGTGCCATTATCCATGCGCTTGACGTGAGAAATCGCAAATCATTCCCAGCCCACGCTACTTGCGCCAACCCTCACACCAGTCACACGAGATGGCAGAGAGTTGTGTATCCATTTAAGGAAATGGCGTGAATGGCGCCATCATCATCCATGCGGTTGGCATGAGAAGGTAGAATGACCCTTCCAAATTGACTTGTTTCACCAACCAACCTAATACTAAAACAACTTGTGACTTAACACTATTAAAATAAGACAAAAAAAAGGATATGAGAACATGGATTCTGGAGGAGAATGTGGTGTGTTGGCACAGACTATGTTCTACACCCCTGCTTTAAACAGGGCTAAGCTTTGGTATGGCAACATTACTTCCATGCATTTCTTCGTATTATAATCAATAAATTAACAAATTGTAAGATTTTTCTCGTGTAGCCAGTGTAGAAAGGTTATCTTTTGTTGTGCTTAATGATTTGCCATGATTTGAGCATGAAGAAAGTGAATTGCTAAGAATTACAAATGCCATTCAATAAAGAGTAAATAATCAAATTAGTTCTTGAAAGATCTAGTATTGAATCTTCGAAACAATTTTATAACAAAGTCCACCAATTCTTTTGGTATTAAAGCTTTAGGTAGAAAATACTCGACAGAATTAATCAGGTATTTGGAACATGTTACTTTTGTACACTCTTTCACCAGGTATTCAATTGACTATGGCATGTTCCACTTCTGTATTTCTGACACTGAACATGATTGGAGAGAAGGCACGGATCAATACAAGTTCCTTGAGCATTGTTTGGCATCTGTTGACAGACAAAAACAGCCATGGCTAATTTTCCTTGCACATCACGTACTTGGATACTCTTCTTGTATTTGTTATACAGAAGAGGGATCATTTGCTGAACCAATGGAGAGAGAGAGCTATCAAAATCTTTGGCAGAAATACAAGGTGAACATTTCCATCTATAGCCTTGTGCACAATTATGAGAGGACATGCCCCATATTCCAGGTTTCTTCAACCTTGTGCTCTTCTTCCATTCAAATTTTGATGAATGTAAGGCTAGCATGTACATTAACAACACAACATCCAGAATTAAGCATTAAGTAATCAAAAAGTCAAATTCCCTAATCCCTAATATGCTCTTGAAAAAATGTAACAAATACCATTTTACATGCCACAAATAGCATCATTTAAACCTGCAAGTTGCAATGAGAATGCATATTTTCTCTACCAACAAGAACCTTTTTCTTACATTTTGCAACAGAATATCTGCATCAATGAAGAGAAACACCACTGTATGGGAACCTTAAATGCGACCATACATATTGTAGCTGGTGGTGGTGGAGCAAGCCTTTCAACATTTACTTCCCTCAAAACCAAATGGAGCATCTTTAAAGATTATGACTATGGGTTTGTAAAAGTAACTGCTTTTGATCATTCAAATTTGTTGTTTGAGTACAAGAAGAGCAGAGATGGGAAGGTTTAAGACTCCTTCAAAATATCACAGGATTATAGAGACATCTTGGCCTGCACCATGGATAGTTGCCCGAGAATAACAGTGGCATCTTGATTGATGAAATGGTGAAAGCTTCAATGTATCCAGCCGTGTTGAAGCAGTGGGTTATGAGTAGATTATCTTCCACAAACAGATAGATGTTGTATACGGCCACAAGCTGTCACCTTGTCCAATATGGCTTTGGTAGAATGCACATTTAAGCTGCGAGCACTTTCTTGTACCTAAAATAGAATAGGAGGGCGAAATACAATGCTATACAAGCAATTCCAGTAATTACCAAAACCCAATTGAATCCCGATGGATAGTCAAAAACAGTGGTTTCAAAGTTCATTCCAAATACTCCTGCTACAGCAGCAAATACTGCAGCTACCAATGTAGCAGCTGTTAGAAGCAACTCAAACTGTATTAGCTGGTTTTGGATATTTCCCTGTAATAGATAGAGTGAAAAGTAACGCTGCCTGGTTTACACAGTTTAGAGTATCAAAGAAATAAAGGCATAGACAGAGAAAAGTGCAAATTATTAATCTTAGCATACCAATTTTATGCTGATAAAATCTTCTGTGTCATCAATGTATTCTTTGAGCTGCATTACCAGCAAAAAAAAAAAAAAAGTATACTTAGCATTTACATGAAGCACCATGCCTAAATAATAAAATCATATGCTATTAGTTTACATAAAAAGTCACTATGGGGACTACTCATTAGCAAAAATCAGAATGCAACAGCTGATTAGCTGAAGGCATGCCTGAGCTAATTTAATGTTATATAAGTACACCTTAGTTATATTAGCAAAAACTATGATATCCAACATACTGATACTCTGTTATATGTTATAAGCAACATGGGTAGATTCTAATGCTACAGCTGAGTAAGTCAAATTTCTCATACCGACAATATCGTGTTGAGAGTATTATCGATGACAATAAAGTATGCTTCAAGCAACATTTCCAGTGGCTCAATCCTTTCCCCATTATCAGACGACACCATTGAACTACCATGTTTACTAGAATTTCCAATGCTGCTGAAAGCCCTTTGCAACATCTGGACTCCACTAATTGTTCGCTCTGGTGAAGCAGGAGCCGATTTTGAAATCACTCTACCTGATGGTGAAGCAGGAGCCGATTTTGAAATCACTCTACCTGATCCATGAGTTTGAAAACAATCATTAAAAGTGTAAGTATCTGATCTTCTCTTTTTCTCAGTTAGGCACATCTCAGCCATGTCACCATCATCATCCATGAGATGTTCTATTTCATTACGAACCTGGGAATTAACAATAAGTTACTAGTTGTAGGTAATAGAAAGCTAGAAAAATGAGAAAAGTAATCAAGGATAATAATTCTATGTTGATCAACCTTCTGAACTCGTTGAGTCAAAGCAAGCAAGTGACCTTTAAATCTTCGAACACGTTCCAGATTTAGGGTACTGATAGATGAGGCAAGTTCATCCAGCACAGGATATATTTCCATTTCCAGTTCGTTTACCTATCAAATCAACACCCTTCTTAATATACGGGATTCAAGATGAAAATTTACTTACATATGGCTGGAAGCTTCTTCAACATCTTTTCTATGCATTTAGCAAGGCATATAAACACAATTACCTGAATTCCAACACTGAAACAACAATTTGCAAAATCTATGCAACTATACCTAGTCCAAAGCCATTGAAATTTGACACTACAATGACCTAGGTCCAAAGATAAGTATGAGAGCAGTGATAAACCCTCTCCTTCGTATTTCTTGAATTGGATGAGTTTAGATGAAGAATAGTTTAGAACATTTGATGGAGATATTAACAAAAACATTTTATGTAGATAACAACAAAGGATTTGATGAAGATAATCTTGGAGATATCTATTCTATGAGGTATAAATTTAAAGAAATTCTATCCAAACAAAATACATCTTATCTAAATCTCAAATTCATTGGAAATAATGAAGTATCCACTTTCCTTATAAAAGTGTAGGGAATTATAGAGTGGAGATGTTAGATTTCAGCTTAAAACCAATTGGCACTAAGTGAAGTTGCCCAACAGATAATGCTGCACCTCGAGAATTGAGGCAGGCGATGTGGGACTTCCTAACAGGAGACACTTATCATTGATCATCTATCATAATTCCTCAGTTTTGAGTCATCATTCACAATATTTCATCATCTTGGTGGATCTTGGAGCAACACAAACAATGGTCAATAGCGCGCAATAGCACCAGTGCAGCATTTTTGCAACCCCAAGTTGCAGCCACTATTACAGTGTTTAGCTAATGTAGCAGGAACAACAGGAAACAGGTGAAAAATATTTTTTGTCCACATACATTGCTTTGTTTTGGGGGGCAATCTTGCAATTTCAATCCCACCCCCTCATCATTGAATCAAAGAATTAAAAAATAAACCTATTTTTCACGCATCTCATCAAACATTTTCTCTCTGGACAAACACCCACTCTTCTCTGGCATCGTCAACAATTTCCAGCATTTTCAAACTAACCCAAGAGTTGCTCAGCTTAGTCCTCCCTAGTCTCTCCTTGTCAATCTCTCTGGATGAACTCCCACTGTTCTCCATTGTGTTCTCCAGAATTTTTCAGTGTTTCTCAGTGTTCTCTAGCCAACTCAAGACCTCAAACGCTAGCTCTATTCTATTCTCTACACTCATGCTCTGCTTTGGCCTTTCTTTATTGATGTACTCTATTGTTGATTTATATGTGTTTAGCTTTAAATTATAAATTTATAACTTTGGTTTATTAATTATGAATTACGAATATGCCTTTAATTTTGGATATTTTTTAATTTTTAGCATTTACATATGTTTAGTATAAATTATTTAATGTAACCGCAACTTCAAGCAAGCCTTCTTGAAGATTTGAGGTCATTGCTACATGGAAAAAGGATTTTGCTTCTCTGTTTCTTCTCCTTTTTATCATCAGTTAGACATACTATAATTTGATATTTATCATGCTAATGACCAGAGTACTGCCCATGCTACTGTACTAGTTGCTACCATGGATTTCTATTTTATATTCTATGTATGCGTATTAGTTTCTTAGTTTTTTAGATGCTTTGGATTTAGACCTAAGGGTTAGCATTTGTTTTCTATTAGGGCTTTCATCCTATACAAATGGGTCCTAAGGCTGTAATGAGAGATCTAGTTTCCTTAGTAACAGAAGTTTTCTTATACTTCCCTAAGATATTAGCTAGAAGATACCTCTCGCCCCCCTTTTGTTTGTGCTACAGATCTCCTTGCACATTCTTTTGTCTCCCTATATTTCTTTTGAGTGATACATTATTCCTACGGCTTTTACCAGCCTGAATCTTGATTGCAGTGAATGGTGGAAAATATTGCTTGGGCAGTCAATAAAGTTTAATCACGATCAAGTTTTATGGATTATATGAAGTTTCAGGTAAATACTTGGGATGGTTATGAAAATATTTTCAACATGACAAATCCTGCAGTAATTTAACCAAAATACTTGCAAGCATATAAACTGATTGTTACCATTTTCAATGTAAAATGAAAAATGTAGAAAATGTACTATCACAAATTCACAGCCAATAATATGGAAGATTCCCCAACAAATAAGAGGTTTTAGGTCAATTCATACCTGAGCATCTAAAGATGTGCATGTCAATTCTAGAGCCAACTCCAGTGCCCTAAATTCAAAAGGTAGATCATCTGTTCAAAAATGGCAGACAAAGTAAGCAATTCTATGGCTTGGAAATATAGCAAATATAACATTGCTTTTAAGAAATAAATCACAACAGCAGAAGAAGTCACATTTAATTTAGGCTTTCATAGTATTATCCAGACAAGACTTCATAGCTCACAACACTCAATGTCTATCACTTATTATTCTTAATTCATTCCCTAACAGTGCTACAAAAGAAAAGACCATTAGGTATGCTAATAAAGTCATAATGAACCTAGATACAAATGAAAATTTTTATTCACACAAGGCTTCCTTGCACCTAATTCTGTATACTACAGCAATATGAGCTGCAATCCTTCCTTACCCGCTTTTTCATTCTGAAGCCGGTTGCATAATTCTAACCTGTACTGACCAACACTACCATCCAATGAATTCATTAGGATGACCTCGTCAGCAGTGATTATACACCGGATTTGCTCAAGGTTGACTACAATAGCCTTCTCCCTTCCTAATATTGTAGAAGGATAAATGAACATCGGATCCAATAGCCGGAGATCTCTAGAAGGCAAAGAACAATATCTCATTATAGTTGCCTTGTCAAGTGTCACAGTCTGAAAATTCCCATCCTGACCAATTTTAACCCAAGAGCGAATTCCATGACCTCTTTTCTTCAGGCCTGATATAGCAGTCCCACGATTGATTTGCCCATTGAAATAAGACCTCCCGCCGCCATCATGAGACAAAGAAGACTCAGGTAGGCTGGAAGAATAATAGTGGTCTTGTGCTTCATCCATGGCAATTGTATCATACTTTTCCCACAAGCAGTACTGATACAGTATTTTTTTTAGCTGAGGTAGTATCCATCAGTATTCAGTATGCATTATTCAGCATTCATTTCCACCACAACCTTGATATACAGGTGATAACAAGAATCAAGAACCACCTCTACCACCTGAGGTGATTCATACTTTGTGCATTTGTCAAATTAAGACCTGAAATTGGAAGATAAGATAGAACCAATGTATTAGTTAGTTGAACAAGCACATATCCCAGAAGAAAATTACTGGACAATGGAAGGACAAATAAAAAAGGAAAGAGGTCATATTCATGTACTTCTTCTAATAGAAGAATTTAATGCAACCAAATCCTCAGTTCCCATTTCTTGTTCCCTTTCCTGTTCCCCCAATTTTAAGAAGTGACGCATGAACCAATAAGAAAAACTAACAAATAGGAAAAAGAATGTTCCATTTTAACCACATATCACTTTCACTTTGAAGGAACAACAAACTGAGACAATCTTCAATCCAATTGAATCATAAAACCTCAACCTAAATAATCAATTGATAAAAAAGGAAACAATCAAATTAAAGAAAAACAAAACTACAGGGGAATAAACCCAATATATCTACAAATTCAAAAAATCGAATTGCCAATAAACTCGTGTACTTTCCTTTGAACTTGTGAACACTAGTGCTGTGCCAAAAGAGCAATTCTCACTAAACAGTCCTTCAATCAACTTCAACCCAACTCAAACAAATTGAATCAGTTAAATTCTCCATAAACTGAACTAAATGTCACACTCAGAATCCTAACTTCAACATCATCAGTAATACCCATCTTCACACTCCTTAATCTTCCACTAACTCCACCCACCATTCCCCCGAGTCTCAAACAAGATTTCACCTTTTGATAAACACCGCCACCCCATTAATGATTTCTATCAAATTAGATTCAAAGAAAAGAAAAAATCGGAAAAATTGAAACCGCAGAAAGGAAAAAAAAGTAAAGTTACCTGAAGGTCGAGAATCAGCAGAAAACGTTTGATAGGTGGAGCCGTCAGAATGGGTCAAAGTAAGATGAGCGAAAAGGGTTGTATTCTCATAAAGATTGTGAATATTGCATTACCAAATATGATAGACTAAATTACACTTTTATCCTCTCTATTTTCCTTAATTTTCATTCGAGATCCTTTTTTTTTTATACATACAAAAATATTTTAAATGTGTAGTTCAGATTATACTTAGTCTTCCTTTCTTGTAAACACAGATTAATAATTTAATCAAAATTAGACACATACTGGTTACATGACTTTTAATGAAATTTTATATTTAAAATACCTTCATATTTTTTCTCTCAACTTGAAAATATTTTAAGACTCTTATATTTCTTCTTTTTTTCTCTAATTGGACGTGAATTCAGGTTTTTGTTGAACATGAACTCACCTTACTGGGACGGAGTGTTAACATTCTTCCTTCTTCTTCTTCAATTTTTTGGTTCAGTTTTTTTCTTTGATTGAATATGGTCATTTATTTCAAATTTTTTAGTATTTTGTTCGTGCATTTGTTTTTAACTCCTTTTTTTTTATATATATTTTTTTATGGTAAGGTGTTCGATATAATGTTTCAATCAAGAGCTACAAGGCACAACATAATGTTGAACTGAAAAGATTGAATAATTCGGTTCAATTTATTTATCACTCGTCCAATTTCATATGAGAAATTATACATTTCATTTGCCTTGATGATGTAACAAAGACACAACTATTTAAATCAGCAGGCAAAATTGATAATAACCCAAACAGTAAACTGTAGGAGAAAAATGTTATTTTCATTTGGAAATAGAGGCAAAATTATATTTCACTAGGAATTTGGTTATTGGTCAATTATCTTTTCCTGTGTTCTTGAAAATTCCTTGCAACTAATTATTTTATACAAATAAATTGTCAATAATATATTTACAATGCAGAACTAAGTATAAAACAGGATAGAAACATTGTCCCAAAATTGCACAAAACACTGGTTGAAATTCAAATTGGGTATATTGAGGACACAAAGGGCTTGACAGTTCGAATAGATGGATTCATAATTAGTTTAACCTCTTTTTAAATAGTTTCTTCTTAATTGCTTGAGTCACGTTGATTTGCTAGGAAAATATAACTAATCACAATACTATTGGAAATTTTGTCTGCTGACGTTTTAAAGTGTCTAAAATCTCAAATATAGACCTTATACATTGTCCAATAATAAAGGTAACAACAATAATAAAGCTAACAATTTCATATTAAGTTCATAAAAGGTTACTCCAAAAAGTATCAATATAGACCTTTTTACATAATTTTGTCATATAAAACCCAAAAAAAGCTCTTGCACAATTATATATCAAATTGTTTCTCAATGTGTATATCAATTTCACATTACAAAAAAATATGACCCTTCATAAGTATGTCTATATCCAAAAGTGATCCAATAATTCCCAAAAAAATAAATTAATAGCCAATCATGCATCATGCATCCTTGTCTTCCCTTTAGCTCTAAGTTTTTGCCTTTTTTTAGATCTTGCTCCTGTATCCTCTGTAGTGTTTACTATTCCGCTTGAAGATTCAATGAGCACCTATGAATGTATCTGTGTTTGCTGAAATTGAAAAAAAAAATCAATTATGAAAAGGTGAAGATATTTGTTGAAATTTAAAACGAATATTAGTTTTACATAAAAATATATACCTAAATGATTCAGAGTTTCCAGCACTTTTGTTCTGTTAAAGCAAAAAGATAATTCAAAATATTAAATACTAAAAAACTATAATATTAATATAATAAAGTTACAATATATATATATATATAACCTTTCCTGGTTTTCTTGGTTTCCCCACTAGAGCCCTTTGACATGTCCTATAACTATGACCAAACTCTTTGCTAGTTGAACATCGAACAGTATTGGACCTTCTTGCCTGTTGGATACTAGATTGTTCTTCAACCTCACTCTTCCTCCTAGCTTTCCTAGGCCTTCCTACTAACCTTTTCAAAGCAGGAGAATCAATATTGGGGTAACTTCCCATTTTCTTAACATCCAGTTCAGGCATGAGGTGCAATATTTATGAATAAGCAACCAACCATTTTGAATGGTAAAATGCCAAGTCACAATAACTCTCAACATTGGCCCTTTTGTGATGTACACATGCACAAACATGTTTACATGGGCATCCTGTAATCTACTAGTAATTACAGCCACAAAACTTGTCATCCTCATGGAATTGTCCATTAACATTCACAGGTTCATTCACAAATTCATTCACAAGTTCATTCATACATTCATTCACAATTTCATTTATATGTTCATTCACAAGTTCATTCATACATTCATTCACAAGTTCATTCACATTTTCACTTACAGGTTCATTCACATTTTCACTCACAGGTAGATTCCAAAACTCATCCTTTATTCTACTAACATACATATGAATATAAACTTAATTTTGATTCTCAGCAAACATTTTCAACACATCATAATCAGTCTTAAAGGGAAGAATTTTATCACTAGTAGTAGAACGAAACCACAAAATAAAAGGGTGGCATAGTGGCAAGTCTAAGTAATTAGCAATGTCGTTCAGACAGTCATGTGTGTCGAACATTCCAAACTTATCAGGATCAACATTGCATATCTCACTTGGTTCACCCCGTTGGTCCGTAAAGTGGACCAAAATATCCACGTTCAAGACCCATGTATTCCAGTTCATCCATTGTGTTCCGGTGGTCACTTACAAGCAGAACCCTAGCATGAACATAAATCGTGGAACAGGAAGAGAAACAGAGGCGCTTGTGAACATCAAAGAGGAAGACAAACAGAAGAAATCGTGAACGCTTGTGTGAAAGTCGCAAACTTGAAGAAGAACTGTGAAGAACTCATGAACGGCAAAGAGGAATGGAATGTGAATGTCGTGAGAGAAAGGACACTGAAGAAGAACTCACCAACAAGAGGAAGAGGAACAGTACTCGCTAATGGTGAAGAGGAATGAAACGTGAACCCTAAATTCTGAGACTAATTAGGAGGGGATAATTTAGGTTTTACAAATAAAATGTAAGGAAAATTTCGTCTGCTCACATATTTCAATTGACGTTAGTTTATGGGAGGGAAGTAAAAGTAATGTGCAAAAAGGGAGGGATATCAGGTGACATTTGAAGAAAACACAGGAAGTGCGAGTGTAATTTACTCAATATTATAAATTCAAATTGTACCGATAATTTTCATACAAAAAGCCTTTTTTAAATTAAGAAACAAGAAGAGTAATTTACCTAATATTTATGACTTTTTTATATATGTATATACTAATCACATTTTTTTATATTATAACCCAATGATAAGATAAAAATATTTCAATTTTAATGAAAAAATACGAAATAGAATTGTCTACACACATGCTTACCTTTTTTAAGGTAACTCTCTATTTCACTAATTATTAAACTTATGTATTTTTTTAGTACTAGTAAAATACGATTAGACTACCTGCAATACACAAAAAATAATATAAGAAGTAAGAAAATTTGTATAAAACAACATGTATTCAAAAAATATATTACACTAAAGTTAGTATACACATCAATTAAAAAAATGACAAATATAAAAATAGTATAACACAATAAAAATAAAAATGCAGGCATGACAACACCTATGTTTTAGTAAGTTTATTATAATAACCATATGATTTAGAGGTAATTCTCATAACTAGATAGTGACAAAACCATCTATGAAATATGTACATCAATTGAAATAATTGTGATTATAAATTTATAATAGTTATAGATGATAGATTATTCAAAAAGACAAATATATATATATATATATATATATATTCATTCAATATTCAATATATACTATATATTTATGAGTTAATCTTAAAAAACGGTCATTTGTCTCATTCTCTTTTTGATATGTGGTTTTTTCTATACAATTCTTTCTTTTGTACTTTAAAATTCTAAATTTCAAATGTCTAAACTTAAATATTTTGTTTTTCAGTTTTTTGCTTTAAATAAATCTGATTGGTATTTAATAAATGATAAATAATTTCAAATTTTAAAAAGAATGAGCATGATTTCAAATAATTCTTTTTAAAAACAACGAATCTGATTGGTATAAGAGGTTATATAAATTAAAAAAAAAAAATAGATTTCACTATTGTATCACATAATCGTTTTTTGTACCACTTAATTTTTTGTTTCTGCATACTCGAGTACGAATTTCTTTGTCATTCCTTATTCACTACAAAAAAAATGATATTTTTGTGGCGGCTAAAAAGTAATTTTTGGCGGTTAAAAGCCGCCACAAAATTAATTTCTGACGGTCAGGATTGGCTGTCAGGAATAACGACGTCAGAAAACATTGTGGCGGCTTTTAGCAGAACGCTGGTAAATTCATCAAAAATATTGTTGCGGCTAAAAGCTGTCACAAAATTTATTTTCACTTTTTTTTTTTTACTTTTTTCACGTTTTCTAATTCTGGCGGTTTAAAAACCGCCACAAAGTGGGTTTTGCTTTTCTTTTTTTTTTTTGCCAAAAACAATTTTTTTCCAAATATAATTTTTTTGGTAAAAAATTCATTAATATTTTTCTAGTTTTAATCATTTCCATCAGTTATATAATTATTTTCATTTCTATTTGATTAAGTATAAAAATTGAGATAGTGTATTAAATTTTTATTCTCTCAAATTTCAATACTATTTTAATTATTAATATTACAACATATGTCATTAAAAAATATCAAACATAATTTCAAACTTAATTTTTATCCAGGCTTACGCTCAAATACTTTTTTAATGAATATGAGAGGCAACGGTACATATCAACTAAACTTAATTAATAGCTTGGATATTATCCCTAGTACTCGGCCACATGCATCTTTGAAAAATGTGTATCATCCATAAAAATATTGTAATCCTTGAATGTATTTCACAACTTCAATAGGAATTTATGGTGATTTTTGTCATTAATTTAATGAAATCCAACAAAATTTGATCACAATCTTCCAACTTATAACCTTGTCTTTGTCAATATATTTATTTATGTAATTAAAATATCATACATAATTTCAACATGCATAGAACAATTTGCACACAATCCCAACCTAATGCCAATGACCAAATAAACATTGGCTAAACAATCCTAGAATAACAGGACAAAAGTTTTGTACGAATGAAATGGAAATAAATGAGCATAGGTTACTCACCAAAGGAATTCCTTTGGTAGCTCTTGCAGCCAAGTAGGCACAAGGCTTGAAGAATTCCCCGTACAACTCTGACCATTTCTTTAATCTTGAATATATCTACTTGGATCCAAGAGAATTAGCCCAGAATATCAAGGAATATCAAGATCTGCTGCTTTGACTGCGATACCTTCATCAAGGACCCGACAAGCCTCATTCACCACAGGAAAGAATATCATCTCTATAATATCCTTTTCTTGTGACTGCTAATACATAAACTTAAAAATTAATATATTTCCCATGGTTTTATTGGACCGTCAGAAATGATCAGCCACTAAACACCAACTTTTTTGTAGTGATTGTACATATTATTTTTAATTAAATATGATTACAATATATTTATTTTTCATAATATTTTTAATTAAATGATAAAAATATATTTTCTAAATTTTGTAATTAAATGGTTGACCCATAAATAATAACAAATATTGTATATTAAATTGATAATTATATTACTAAATTGATATTTTGATTTATTATAATAAGAATTTTAAAAGTTATGACAATTCAAAATTTAAGATACATATTGAATTAGAATAAATATGGATTCTATATTCCTATCAAATTTTCTATAGATAATTGTTGTTTAAATGTAAATAAATCTGAAAAATAGATGAGAGAGATCACACATACAATAAATATAATTGTAAAAATATCTATTTGTTTGAGTTAAGTTTAAATTATTAAAGTAATAGTTAATATAATTTATTATAATAAATTTTGACGGTAAAAAAAGTATAATAAATTTTGAAATTAAATATATTCAATGCATTAATTGATTATCAATCAAACAGTAATTTATTAGTATTGATTTTTTTTCCATATAAATCAATATATTTTCCATAACATGATTATCAATTCTTAAGAATATTTCAATGTATTAATAATTCTTCTACATATATTTTTCATATATATCAATTCGTAAAATACAAATTGATCAAACTAATTTATGTAATATACTTACCAAAATCTGGAGTTGACCCACGCCAGGATGAATGTGACCAAGAGGGACTCCTACATCTTGTATGTTGGACTATGGGTGTTCACGGATCGGTTCAGATCGGTTTTGGTCAAATTTAAGACCTAACCCAATCAAATTTGATCGGATTGGTTCGGTTCGATTTTTAGGAAAAAAATTTCGAAACCCAATCCAATCCAACCCGTTCATGATCGATTCGGTTCGATTCATCGGGTTACCCATTTAATTTTTTTCTTAGAACTACTATTTTATATCATGATTCTTTCAGATATCCAAAACAGTTAACACAATATTATCAAATGTATGAAAGTAGTAAAATTGATTCATTTAATACCATCAATATAATATTCTAAAATAGACTTATAATATAAATTAAAACAAAAGATTCTTGAACAAGATTTACTATAATAGTCTGAATCATAACTATTTCTTACAAACTAATCTTTGCTACAACCAAATTTGTTGTAACCAGGGTTGCTGAAACAAACAAATGAACAAAATATGATTCATTAATATTATAAACACAATAAACAAAATATAAAAAAAGGTGAAACAAATAATAATATACCTGAAAGTAATACATTAAGAAGTTTCAACACTTACAGTTTCAACACTTGGAGACCCAATAGTAGCAGTATTTAAAGTCAAACCAAACAACTCTAAAAATTTAAACACAACCCCGTTAACGTTAGCACAAAAATTAATTGATATTTTATACAAATATAAAAAAATGAAATAAGGGATTACACACCTGATTCAATCTTTTTCGCTTCATTTATTTCAACTTGCAAGTCATTAACATTTTGCTTAGTAGATCTAAGCCAATTTTGGGCACAAATGAGAGCTTCAACAGTAGTAGGACTCAAGGAACTACGAAATGAATCCAGAATTCTACCCCATGTACTAAATGCAAACTCAGATTATACAGTAGATACAAGAATGACCAATATATCTCTAGCCATACAGGAAAGAATATAATATCTAGATGCCTTCAATTTTCACCAATTCAAAATGTCAAACTCAAGGTGGTCATCTTCAACATCATCCTCCAAATACCTATCTAACTCAATTTTTTGCATCTTACCCTATTTTTTTCTTGATTTTCATTCTAAATTTATCATCCCAATCATCATCCTTTTCACCTTTGTCATCATTATGTTGTGAAACCATGTTTGAAGCCAATGTACTAGAATTAGCTGAATTGCTACTAGAATGAGAAATGGGATGTTCTAGTACATATTGCTGAATCAGTTTCTGAATGAGGTCTTTCAATTTTTTCATCATGTCCATGTTATTCTCAACATCATACATACGATTAAAACAAAATTGAATGTACTCACATTTATAACGAGGATCAAGGAAAATAGCAATAAGCAAAAGGTAGTTAATTCCACGGCTTTCCCAATATTAATTTTTTTGCAAAAGAAACAAATTAATTGGGCTATATGCTAAATTATGGGGAAAAGGAATTTTTAATTTTTAATATATATATATATAATAAAATTTATATTATTATTATGGATTCATAGATCGGGTCAACGGATCATCGAATGTATAAATCTAAAGTCGTGACCCAACCCGTACATTATCGATTTTGATCGATTCGGTTCGGTTTTGACCCAAATACATAAATGACCCAACCCAAAAAATTCGGATCAGTTCGGGTTCATGGATGACCCGAACCCATGAACACCCCTATGTCGGACACTGAGTTTCCTTTGTTAGGAGAACAAGAGGGGGGACCTGCAAAACAAAGGACTCTAACGCTCAAGTAAGTACGTGAGTTAGTGGAGAATGAATGAATAAAAAGTGTGAGATGAAACCTGGTACTTATAGAGTGAAGTAGGAGTTGCGGGTCATTGTTTGTCGGGGCTGTTACAGTGAGTAACAACCTTGCAGATAATTACTATCTTGTAGATAATAGCGAGTAGATAAGCTATGACTTTTAGATACTTGCTAGTAGATAATTGTATCATATAATAATGTGCACCTTATAGATAATTGAGTACCTGCCACTTGATAAGAATATTGCAACATTATTATTAATATTCAAATAGTGAGGCGTTAGAGATAACTTGTTTGGTCCAGTAACCTGGTTGCTAAGGACGAGATGTCCATGCTACTGTTCCAAGGCTGACATGAAGTGGCCGATGACATGCGTACTGCAACGTCATGTTACTTGTCACGTATATTTTGTGGACTCTTGAGAGTACATGTATAATATTTAATTAATAATTAACTTATTAGTAATTAATTTATTAACATCAATCTATTGATTAATTAGTTTACTAACATGAATTTATTATATCAATGTTAATTGATTATATTTAATTGTTAATTATATTTCTTTAGCCACAAACTATCACTTAGCCAAATTTCTCCTGAATTCTTTTCTTCCTAAAATTTGGTTTAGCCACAAATTGTCTCTTAACTAAATTGTATTTCTAGCAACTCGTGAATCCAAGTTTCCAACACCATTAATGGTTACCCAACCTTCCAAACTTATAATAAACACACAAATAATCATCCCTGATGCTTCCTAACACTAAACCCTAATATAAAAACTCCTTATCTAAGAAAAATAACTCAAAATCATCATCCTCCCTAAACCCCATGAGTAGTGTGCAAAAATGAAAAAAGAAAGGATCAAAGAAAACTATTAATAAAATACTCAAGGGAAAGGGGAATGGGGAATAGGGAAAGGGAAAACACTTACATCTGGGAACACGTGAAAATGAGCTCTGGGTAATGGGTTTCCAAATCTTTGTTCCTTGTCCTTCTTCCTCTTCTATTTCTCTTCGTCTCTTCTTTTCCTCTCTCTAACTCTCTTTCTTTCTTCTTTCTTTTCTTTCTCCCTCTAACTATCATTTCTCCTCTTAAACATGTGTGTGTACACTTTTGTGGGCCTTGGTCTACCTTGGTCCTCAACTCCTGATTAAGGTCCTGTTATCTTATTCTTATCAATTCCTAATATGAGACAACTATCATCAACAATGGTAAAGGATTTTCTTTAACCATTAAACATAAATACTATCTCATAAAAGGTCTCTATTTTATGTATTACTAATATTCATAAATTAGGGATGTTACAACATGTTCAATTGAGTTAATTAGCTACTGAGCTGTAAACATTACAAGTTAGGAATTGAACCATCATATTAACAAACCCTAAAACTTAGAATGTTCTCTTGAGAAACTCACAACTTGGCACTGCAAAATGAAGTAATGAAATCAACTGTACCTATGAAGTTGCTAGAGCTACCATGACGGTGGATGGTGTTGTCATTATGGGAGAAAGAGAGATTGCTCAAGAGTGACAAGCGAGAATGAGAGAATGCAGTGGGAGAGAAAATGAGTGACGAAGAACCATGGAGAGGTGAGAGACGAAAAAACCAAGTATGTAAGAGAATGAATGCTCTTTGTATAGTCCAAAATAGTAAAAATGACATATGGTCATCTCATAAAGGTCACCATACACGTGGACACCCTCCACGTCAACACTGCTATATTAATAGTGCTTATTCACTCTCCAAGTGTCAACCTGGACACATGTGTCTGCCCTCCATGTTAGCCCTGCTACAGGAGCACGGACGTGAACCTGCTACAGGAATACTAATGCCTACTTAACACCATATCAACTATGCTTGATTATTCAAAAAGGTGCAACCACCTTATCATATCATATCTTCACAAGTTATCTACAAGCTGTTATTTATTTACAAGTAACAATATATCAATATGGTACACATTATCTTATATCTTAATTAGACAATTGCCTGCTATAATCTGTTATTATCTTATCTATAGATTAATAACAAACAAAGGCCCAAGGCCCATACTCCACACTATAAATACAACCTTACAGGTTCTCTCTAAACATATATTCATACAGACTACACATCTGATTACATAAGACTTGAGTACATTACTCAAGATATTCATTCTCTATATCTCATACTCAGTTGTTCTCTTATAATTGATGTACTTACTTGAGCGTCGGAGTGTCTTTCTTCTGTTTTGCAGGTCCTCCCCCTAAACATGGTTGAATCATCATCCGATGTGCAGAATTTGGAGTCCACATTGGCCACACCTAACTCACACGTGGAATTTCTAGATTTTGGTAAGAACATTTGGTGCCCACCGTGGGGCCCCTGTAAAACTTACCCTACGGTCTCACACCCAAACAAATCATCGGCACATATACATGGTCAGTACATGCTCTAGCGTTAGACGTGACACGCTTGTTGAAGCATCTAACCCTCCGCAAACTGCCATGACAAACGCCGATACCATTCAAAAACTCCAGAACCGCATGACGGAGATGGAACAAAAATATTAGGAAGAAATTCGAAGGTTGAAAGCTGATCGCAATCAACAGGAAACCAGAGCAAGACATTCTCAGGGAGATGAATGCTCCCTCATCACCAGAGAAGAACAGACGCAAGGAGAATTGCATCCTTAACAACATGTCAACCCTCCAGGTATTCATAGTTCAACACAGGGCTACCAACTGGAAAGGCATAACACACGGCGTAGTCCTCTCTTTGACCGCATTAGGGAAGTCAATGGCACCACCAACCCCGACGAACACATGGATGTCTTCCTATCACACACAAGTCTTTACACCAACAACGACGACATATTATGTTGGGTGTTCCCTACCTCTTTGAAAGGGGAAACATTAGCATGATATGGTGGCCTCCCTGAATGGTCCATTGACAGTTTCGACACCCTTGTCAAAAAATTCAACGCACAATACGCGACCATCGGAACTCATAGGCTGACTTCCACCGCACTAGCAACACTGCACCAAGAAGATGATTGATCTTTCTTTATCTCCATCTTCTTCTTAAACTTCAGTTAATGCTTTCTCCAAGCCATCTTTATTGTGAAAAAAATTTTTAGAGTCAGAAATTACCTCATCTAGGACTTCTACTCTAAAACATTCTTTTTTATCTGTGGGATGCTTCATGGCTTCGAGGACATTAAACTGCACTTCATCATCTTCAACTCTCACAGTGAGTTTTCCTTCATCAACATCAATTAAGACTTTGGCAGTCTTCATGAAAGGTCTGCCAAGAATTAATGGAACTTCACTGTCTTCGTCCATATCCATGACTACAAAGTCGACTGGGAAGAAGAATTTGTCAACTTTCACCGACACATCTTCAATGATACCATAAGGATGCTTGATGGTTCTGTCAGCTAACTGCAAAGTCATCCTAGTTGGTTTGATGACAACTTCCCCTATTCTTTTGACCATGGATAATGGTATGAGGTTGATGCTCGCTCCTAAGTCAAGAAGAGATTTCCATACTAATAAATTTCCAATTGTCACAGAGATTGTGAAACTACTAAGATCTCTTGACTTTTCTGGAATGGTTTTTTGGATGATTGCACTGCAACCTACATCGAGCTCTATGGTCTCCTCATCCGTGTATCTTCTCTTCTTTGTAAGTAGATCCTTCATGAACTTGGCATATGTTGGCATTTGCTCCAATGCTTCAGAAAAAAAAGAATGTTTATTTGCAGTTGCTTAAAAATATCTAGAAAACGCTTGTACTGCCTTTCTTTTGCTTTCTTGGATGGAGCATGTAGATAAGGCATATTTTGGACTAGTGGAGGAGTTAGCATGGCTTTGCCTTTGTCAATTTTTTTCTTTTCTTCTTCACTTATCACTTTTTTTTTTCAACTTTTTATTTTGTCTCTACTACCTCATTTTTTTCTTTTTCTTTTTCCTTTTCATCACTATTTTTTCTACAACTTCATTTTTCTTTTTCTCATCATTTTCCTTCAAACCAACACAGTCCTTCTTCTTGTTGTAATAGCCTTGCAGTATTCCTTTGGATTGACTTGGGTGTTTGCAGAAAAGGAACCACCTCCATGCTTAGAGAGTTGTTTTGCAAGTTGCCCTACTTGGACTTCAAGATTTTTAATGGAAGCATCAGTATTCTTTTGATTTGAAATAGACATTTGAATGAACTGAGTCAAAGTGTCTTCCATTTTTGTCAATCTATTAGGCTGAGCTTGCCGTTGAGGATTCCTATTTGAAGGACCTGCATAAGAATTAGAAGGACCTGCATAGGAATTGTTAGTGGTACCTGCAAAAGGAGGGTTAGTGGGAACATTAAATGCATTTTGTCTCCAACCATAAGGTTGATTTAAACCTAGACCGCCTCGATAGCCTTGATAATTTCCTCGGTAATTATGTTGAGGTCTGGTCTGATTCTGCATGTAATGAGCCTCCTCTTCTTGTTGACATTCTACAGGTGCTGAACAATGGCCATTTTGATGATCTCCTCCACAGAAATCACATCTTAGGATTTGTTGAACTTGATGTGCCGTGTGTGTTTTTTGTGATCCTCTTTGCTGGATTTGTTGAGGAAGTTGGCCTATTTGTTTGGTCAAGGCCTTTATTTGTTGAGTTAGGAGCTTATTTTGTGCTAGAATGGCATTTTGAGTATTAAGCTCCGTTATACCTTTCCTCTGTATCAGAGATCTATCATAGTGAGATTGATAATCACTGGCTGCTATGGAGTCAATGCTTATAATGGCTTCCTCCGGACTTTTTGACATCATCGTACCTCCAGCTGAGGCATCAAGGATCATTTTGGTCTAAGGCCTCAAACGACTATAAGAGATATGTAATTGTGCAACATTATCAAAATTGTGTTTCGGGCACCTTCGTAGTAATGACTTGAATCTCTCCCATGTTTCACAGAGAGGTTCATCTGCTCCTTGGAAAAATGTAGCGATAGTTGATTTGACACTGATGAATCTTGATGGAGGAAAGAATCTAGCAATGAATTTCTCTTCCAATTCTTCCCAAGTGCTTAGACTTTTGTTTGGTTGGGACTGAAGCCAAGTCTTAGCTTTACCTGTCAAAGAAAAAGGAAAAGCTTTGAGGTAAATAGCTTCAGCATCTTCGTCTTAGGCTCCCATAGTACTGCATATATCAATGAAAGTGGATAAGTGCGTGTATGGATCCTCATGGTCTAGCCCAGCAAATGGATGTAAGCCAATAAGACTGAGTAATGCTGGCTTCAGCTCCACAACTTTATTATTGAAAGAAGGGATGACTATGTTGTTGTAGTGCTTGGGACCTTGTTGGTATGCATAGTCACCAAGACTCCCCTTTGGTGGTCTATTTCCTTCTCCTCCTCGATCAACCACATTGTCACGTACAATTGGTTTTTTGGGTGAAGGAGAATCAATAGACGAAGTTTCCCCTGGTGGCTTGTTGGATTCTTATTTCTTTTTCTTTCTGTTTTTCCTTTCTGTCTTGGTAATCTCTGGATCAAATAAAGGTTTATTTGTAGAAAGCTTACCTCGCATAAAGGAAAAGGAAGAAACTACAAGATTCCGTAAGTACCAAGGTTAACAAAATATAACTAGAGAATTTATATACAAAACTTAAAAATAAATAAATAACGAAAAAGTTCTACTAAAATTAAAAATTATATTTACACGAACTAAGTAAACGAATCAAATCCTCGGCAACTGCGCCAGAAACTTGTTAGACTCTTAGCAAGCGTACCGATTTGTCGTTGTAAGTTACAAAATTTATAAAGATTCGTCTCCACAGGGACTTGAGTTTACATTAGTTAATTCAAATAAAATAAAATTTAACAATTTAATAGTTTATGTACAAAGAGTGTAAGCGAAAATTCATTTGATGTGATAACGAAACGTAAAAAAGTAACGAGAATAAAAATCTAACGGATGCGAAAACTACTGAAACAAATAAAATGAGTTTAATTCAAGAAAATGTAGGATTGAGTTTCGTCTTTCTTACCCCCTTTAGTATTCATTTAATGTTGCCTATGCATAAATCATTTTCTATCCTTATTGTTGCACACTTTTAATAACCCTAAATCGATTCCTCGTGTCTAAGAGTCCTAAGGATATTTACTAAATATTGATCCCTCGCATATTGAATAAATATCCCAGCATTAAAATTATCTTTGCATGTTTAATGCAATCAAAACGTTATGCTCTATTCCTAGCAACGTAACGTAATGAGTGAAATCATTCGGTTCAAACCCTAAGATTACTTTCCAGTCTCACTTAGAGTTAATTTCATGAAGCTAGTGATCAAGTAGCATCAAGTATTAAGAACAAAACGATATCACCAATAAGTAATAGAACGATTCATGCATAGATAAATATTAAAAGAAAGACATAGGGATAAGAAGAGTACGCCCAATCCTTAGAGAAGCTTGGGCGATCATGGGGAGAATTTCCTCAAGAGAAGAATTAATGAAGCAACTCATCATCCATCCTTTTCGGCAGATCCTTTCCACTATTATAAAATATTCTTACAAGCTTTTACAAGAACCTCCCCTTTATCAACCCTAGATAAAGAACAGAAATCCAAAACCTATTAGACTTCTAAGGAGAAAGATTCAGAGAACACTACTCTAATCTTTAAGCTAGAGAACCCTTCTCTAGTCCCAAGCTAGAAGAATCCAATTACAATAGCCAATTTCAACAAAATATGTAAACAAAATTACAATGAATGAGTTAAGGAAAGAAACAACCTGATGATCTAGTGAATGACATGCATATGAATGAACAATTCAGGTTGAAAGACAGAAACAAACTCAGAACATTCTTCTTCCTTAACCTTTGAAAGAAACTTCTTCTTTTAAAGAATCACTCAAAAACCCATGAGTGTTTTAGTTGATGCAAGAACTTATGAAACTCAAAAAATCACTTTGGAAGTGTTTAGAAAGCTTGTGTATGCTCAGAATACGAATTGATCATGTTACAAAACAAGATGAGCTTTGGTTCTATTTATAACAAACTTTTGTAACTGTCAGTAATCGATTAAACGCGCCTAATAATCGATTAAAACGCTCATGTAATCGATTAAATCAACCTTGTAATCGATTAAAGTGTTCTACAAGTTTTTGGACATGAGCAACGAGCAAAATAATCGATTATTCTGTCTTGTAATCGATTAAGACAACAAGCTTCAAAATATCAAAATACACTATGTAATCGATTACGATATTTGGTAATCGATCAAACTAAGAAGCTTTAAAAAACAGAATGAACTATGTAATTGATTACAACATTTGGTAATCGATTAAGACATGAAGAAAACTTTTTCAACTAAGCCTGTGTAATCGATTATTAACTATTGGTAATCAATTCTTCCAAAGAGTCTTAAAATCATGTATAGCAATGTAATCGATTACTACCTATTGGTAATCAATTAAAGTGTTCAACAAAGCAGTTTATATGAAAACAAAGGTCAAATAATCGATTATTTCGATAGGTAATCGATTACATTGTTCTTGAAAGCTTTTCCAGAATGAGCTAAGAACAAAATAATCGATTATACCTTTAAGGTAATCGATTACAACAGTACAGAAACTATTTTTCCAAAAAAAAACCTTTGAATCAAATTAAAACCTTAGTTAAATGTTAAAAGCTTTGTTTGATTTTCATGAAAAACACTTAGTTAAATCAATGAATGAATGAGTGAATGCATGGATCAATCAGATAACTTTCCTTTTACATAAAATTCCAAGTCTTCAAGCATGTTAAAAGCTCAAACCTAATCTTGTGTCAAAGACTTCATGAAGCTCCCCCTGTATCCATCAAAATGCACTGGGGTTGGTCGCCTGGGTGAGTTAATTGCTTAGTGCTGAAGATTTCTTTTGGGTTTGGATGGATTTTGGGCTTGATTGCTTGTAACACCTCCCCTGTTTGCCTTTTTAAGCCCTTTTTGCTTGCTTTGCTTGTTTGGAAGCTTAGGAATTCCTTGAACTTATCAAAATGCAAAATAATATTGGACAATTCTTCCCAAAATATGAAAACAATGTTTATCCAAGTACAAAATACAAACTAACTAGGTTTTAGGGTAAATTCATTAAATAATTTTGGTAAAAGCAAAGGATAAGTGCCTTCTTTGAAGTCCTAATTTTACTAAGATAAGGCACTTATCAATGATAAACCTCTCTGCAAGTTCATGGAATGATTTGGGCAACTGACTATTCAGATTAGAAACCTCAACCCTGAGGTAGCACTACATTCCATGATGCTGCCTCTGCGACCTGACAAGTTCGTAGACAATCTATGCAAGAAACCTCCCTCTAGCATGGACAAAATATGCGAATGAGTCAAAGGTTACATAAAGATGGAAGAAATGTCAAAGTTCAGAAATGAAATCCGACAGATTGAAGAAAAGCGAGAAAAACACAAAGTATCCACCAAAGTCGACATCTGGAGGTCAGACAAGAGGCAAAGGTGGCACAAGCCGCAGCTTCTCTCGAAAGGACCTAGGTATGAGAGATATACTCCCCTGACGGTCAATCAAGCCATGATCATGGAAGAAGCCTTCAACATGGAGGTACAGGTGACACTGCCAGCTCCCTCAAAACAAGGAGGAAACCCTAACAGGTATTGTCACTACCATCGTGGCAGTGGCCACAACACCGAAGGTATTGTGGCATTGAAGGATAAGATAGAAGAACTTATCCAAGTGGGATAGTTATCATGGTTTGTTAAAAGACCTGATAATCCCCCAACACAAAATAGACATGAAGGATGACAAGGGGATCGATTCAGAAACAGAAACAATGATGACGAAGAGATGGCGCAGAAGATAGAGGGAGGCAAAGACAACCGCAACCCAGACGCAACCGTCAACCCCTTGTCAGCAGGAAGAGGAGCCTGCTCAGCACATTTGTGGTGTGATTAATACCATCGCAGGTGGCTTCTCATATGGAGGATCGTCCAGTTAATCTCGGAAAAGACACTTGCACTCCATTCGAGACATCGATATAAACTATGTCGACGCTCTCCCACGGCGAAGTTTACCTCCCATCATTCACTGATGTAGATTTCGAGGGAGTTAATCCTATTAACTAGGACGACCCCATGGTCGTGTCCTTTATAATTGCCAACTTTAAAGTGACAAAAGTACTCATTGATCAGGGTAGCTCTGCTGACGTCTTATACCTCAAGACCTTTTAGAAGCTGGAAGTCTCAGCAAGTATCATTCAACCTCACTCAGGACCCATCCTAGGCTTTGCAGGAGAAAGGGTAGAAACCCTGGGCTATGTCGACCTAATGACCACCTTTGGTCAGGGTTCACTTTCAAGGAGCTTTACTCTCAGGTACCTAATTGTGGACGCCGACACGTCGTACCTCGCCTTGATTGGTAGAAAAACACTGAATGAGCTGGGAGCTTTTGTCTCTACTCCTCATTTAAAGATGAAATTTCGTACCATGACGGGGAAATTGTCACTGTGAAAGCAGACCAAAAGCAGGCTAGACAATGTTACGTCGAAAGCCTTAAAGTGGCACCATATTCTCCTGACAAGAGGTCAGACAGACATTGTACTTTGGGGGCACCACTCAGGTCATGAATATAGACAATAAGTCTACCCTTTATATGCTGAAGCTCTATACAACTCACTATGATGATACCTTCGACGTGGATCCACACGATGAAAACATCGATAAAGGACCAAAATTGATCGAAGAACTAGTCAAGCTGCAACTCGGGCCCAAACCCGGACAATGGACATAGCTTAGCAAAGAGCTTACCAGCCATGAGTACAAATATATAACTGACGTACTCCGCAAGATCGCATCTCTGTTCGCTTGGCAACCATCCGATATGCCAGGTATTGACCCTAACTTCATATGCCACAAGCTGGCAATATGTCCACTGGCCAAACCAACAGCACAGAAAAAGAGGAATATGGGAGAAGAAAGACGAAAGGCTATAAAAGAAGAAGTAGACAAGTTGCTTAAAGCCAACTTCACCAGAGAAGTTAGGTACTCTACCTGGCTCACAAATGTTGTCATGGTCAAGAAAGCCAGTGGCAAATGGCATATGTGCACAGATTTCATAGACCTCAACAAGGCATTCCGAAGGAGGCATACCCATTACCCAACATTGACAGACTGGTCGATGGAGCGTCTGGGTTCCAAATTTTGAGCTTCCTGGACGCATATTCTGGTTACAATCAAATTAGAATGCACGCCCAGACGAAGAAAAGATGACCTTCAGTACTGAAGATGCCAACTACTGCTACAGAGTCATGCCTTTTGGTCTCAAGAATGCAGGGGCCACATACCAATGGCTGATGGATCACATCTTCAGAAAATAGATAGGACATAACGTCAAGGTCTATATAGACGACATGGTAATTAAGTCCTAAAATGTAGCCCAACATGTAGCAGATGTGGAAGATGTATTCAAAGAGGTTTGGAAGTATGACATGCGTCTCAACCCTGAAAAATGCACATTTGGGGTAGGTGGCAGCAAATTCCTTGGTTTCATGATCATTCACTGAGGAATTGAAGCCAACCCGGACAAATGCTCGATCATATTACAAATGCATAGCTCGACCAACGTTAACGAAGTTTAAAAACTGAATGAAAGATTAGCAGCCTTGTCAAGATTCCTCCCGAAACTCGCCGAGAAGGCAAAGCCTTTCTACAAGCTGCTTAATAAGACAGAACCATTCCTCTGGGATGACACTTGTGAGCAAGCCTTCGAGGCATTCTAAAAGACAATTGTTGCGCAACCTGTCCTGAGTCGACCTCGACAGGGGGTACCAGTGCTCTTATACCTATCAGTGGCAGATGAGGCTGTTAGCTCAACACTTGTCCAAGAAGAAGGGAAGCGCCAACTCCCAATCTATTTCATTAGTTGCATGCTACATGACACTGAGAAACGCTATCAAATGATCGAAAAGATAGCC
Source organism: Glycine tomentella (assembly GCA_007407185.1). Lineage (NCBI taxonomy): Eukaryota > Viridiplantae > Streptophyta > Magnoliopsida > Fabales > Fabaceae > Glycine > Glycine tomentella. The sequence goes on from PYAF01004484.1 coordinate 226,115, forward strand.
TTGGCACTAGTCACCTCTGCTAGGCGCCTTCGGCCTTATTTCCAAAGTCACCAAGTGGTAGTCAAAACTAACTATCCCATCAAACAGGTATTGTGGAAGCCCGAATTGGCAAGCAGGATGGTGGCATGGTCAGTCGAACTGTCAGAATTTGACATTCGATATGAACCTCAAAAGATCGGACACCTCAAAACAATCATCGAAGAAACACTCCATAAACCCACCATTGACACCTAAGCGGTAATGGCTGTCGAATTGGAGGAACCCAATTGGATGACCCCTTACAGAGACTTCCTTATAAAGGGAACACTCCCCGCAGATGAAAACGAAGCCCAACGTCTAAAGAGGAAAGCTAGTTACTACGTCATCATTGATGGCGAATTATTCAAGAGAGGGCTGACAACACCTCTACTCAAGTGCTTGGACACCCAACATGCAAATTACGTCCTGAGGGAACTTCATGAAGGAATATGTAGCCTCCATACAGGGGACGCTCCCTCGCCACCAAGGTAGTACGAGCAGGATACTATTGGCCAACACTCAGGATTGATGCCTTTGAGTTTACACGAAAATGAAAAAGGTGTCAGGAGTTTACAGACATTCCACGGATTCCCCCTGACAACCTTTATACCATCTCTTCCCCATGGCCCTTCACTATGTGGGGGATGGACATCTTGGGACCATTCCCTAAAGCTCCAGGGATGGTCAAGTTCTTGCTGGTGGCAATCGACTACTTCACCAAGTGGATTGAGGCAAAGCCACTATGAGAAATAACGGCCAATGAAGTCGAAACCTTCACTTAGAAACATCTCATATGCAAATACGGTCTATCCTATGCTATCGTTACTGAAAATGGTACACAGTTCAAGGCACAGACCTACGAGGACTTCCTGACACGAATGGGTATCAAACACCTGGTCACCTCTGTTGAACACCCCCAGACTAATGCTCAGGTGGAAGTTGCAAATAGAGTCATTCTCTGAGCCCTTCGCACCAGACTGGACAAGTGTAAAGGTCTCTGGAAGGAAGAACTCTCCAGCATACTTTGGGCTTACCATTGCACACCTCAAAGCACTACAAAGGAAACTCTTTTCGCCTTACATATGGCACTGATGCCATGATCCCCATCGAGCTAGGGTAACCTTCGACAAGAAGGATGTTATTTCAGGAACAGTGCAACAAGGAGAACATGAGAGTTGAGCTGGAAACCAATGAAGAGATTCGAGACATAGCCAGAATTAATGAAGAAGTGGCCAAGCTCCGCAAGACAAGAAGATACAATTCTAAAGTTCAACCTTGAACTTTTCAGTTAGGCGATCTAGTCTGGCGTGTCCGGGGTAAAGCCAGAAAAGATCCCCGTGTAGGCAAGCTTCGACCAAACTGGGAAGGCCCATTCAGAGTCATCACCAACCTAAACAGTGGCACCTACAAACTGTAGGAACTCAGTGGTAAAGACATTCCAAGAACTTGAAATGCTACCCACCTGAAGTTCTACGTCAACTAAGGAGTTCAAGACTGGATGACGTACTCTTTTTCCTGTTCAAGTCTTTTGTCCCAATGGGTTTTGGCTTGAAAGATTTTAACGAGGCTCATCCAGGGAATCACAGAGGGAATATGTACATTAAAGGCCATATTAATAGAACATATAACTCTTTTCCTTTCACACATACTTATGTCAACCTTGCAGGATTTTGTCTAATTTCAGGAACTATCGCCTGATCACTCTCCCAGGTCTAGCCTCGATAAAAACCCCAAACCATGTCCTGGTACTACTTGCCAAGGTCTACCCTAGTCAAGCCTTCCTAAAATCCAGGGCGGACGCGTCCTGGTACTCTCTACCGGTTTGTAAATCCAAACTACACCGAATCGTCAAGGTTTGTAAGCCTAAAACTTTGGTCGACCCTACAAAACCCAAGAATCCGTTCTTGGTCATGAAGACCCAAGGTTTGTCCTTGGAAGAAGGTTCATAATTTCAACTCCTTGGTTGACCTTATTAAGCCCAAGACCTGTCTTGGCAACCCAAGAATCTGTTCTTGATCATGAGGACCCAAGGTCCGTCCTTGGAAGAAGGTTCGTAATTCCAGCTCCTTGGTTGACCTTAATAAGTCCAAGATCAGTCTTGGCAACCCAAGAATCCGTTCTTGGTCATAAAGACCCAAGGTCTATCCTTGGTAAAAGGCTCATAATTCTAACTACTTGGTTGACCTTATTAAGCCCAAGATCCATCTTGGCAACCCAAGAATCTATTCTTGGTCATGAAGACCCAAGGTTCGTCCTTGGAAGAAGGTTCATAATTCCAGCTCCTTGGTTGACCTTATTAAGTCCAAGATCCGTCTTGGCAACCCAAAAATACGTTCTTGGTCATGAAGACCCAAGGTCTGTCCTTGGTAGAAGGCTCATAATTCCAGCTACTTGGTTGACCTTATTAAGCCCAAAATCCGTCTTGACAACCCAATAATCCGTTCTTGGTCAGGAAGACCCAATGTTCGTCCTTGGTAGAAGGCTCGTAATTCCAGTTACTTGGTTGACCTTATTAAGCCCAAGATCCGTCTTAGCAACCAAAGAATCCGTTATTGGCCATTTACAGGTCCGTAAAACCAAACTACGGTAAAACATCAAGGTTTGTAAATCCTTAAGCTTTGGTCGGCCTCTAAAAACCCAGGACGGTCGCGCCACTGGTACATTTTCAATGAATCATGGATCCAAGACCAACTTTTAGGACCACAAACCCAAGGCCACACTTTGGTGAATCTCGACAAAACCCAGCTTGGATGACTCCACTGGTATCAGCCTTGAAAAATATAAGGTACAACCATGTCTACCCTAGACATATGTTATTATTTCCATATTTTCCTCCTTGCAGGAGTACAAGTTCTCAAGAACATAAAGCCCAAGATACATACTTGGCACACAAAGGCCAGGGTCCGCCCTTGGTCTCCTAAAACCCAAGAAAACTATCTTGGTACTATTACACACTATGGAACCCCGACATGGCGGACCATAGGATTGTTTGTTGCATAAATAGGTGTTCAAAGTCTATCTTTGACCTACATAGTTATCGAATACACTTGGTAACTTGCAACTTTCAAAGCTCGAGGTCCACCCATGGTCAACCTCATATTCACCAAGTTATCCATCACGGAAACACAAGGTATTTGAAGAGTGACTTTGATGATTTCATTGCTCATAAATTTTATTTGCGTAGGAATACGAGCTGCACAAAAAAACCCAAGAAACATTCTTGGTACTCAATCCAAGGTCCGTCCTTGGTATTCGAAACCCAAGAAACATTATTGGTACCAAATTCCAGGGTCCGTCCTCAGTACTCTAAATTTCTATGGAACCTCGACACGCAGGACCATAGGGTTATTCGTTTTGCAGGAAAAGATGTCCAAGGTCTACCCTTGACATTCCAAATTTCATTTGAACCTTGACACAATAGGCTAAAGACTTAGCCAAATTGCAGAAGCAAGAGTTCAACACAGATTTCCATGGTCAACCCTCGACATTTATAAACCTAAGATATATTCTTAGTATATACTATTAACGGGAGCCTCGACAAGAACCCAAGATGTAATCTTGGTACCTTAGTCACTTAACAATTCAACATGCAATGTTCATACATCAAACCACTCGAAAGTAACAAGACAACGTTACAACGAAGCGTCTTAACTGGTTCGATGACAACATTATTCAAGTGACTTATCAACGTAAACCTTAACAAAGATAGCATGCAACATAAAGAAGATTGATGAAGATGGAGAAATAAGGAATACTTTCATTAAATTTGAAAAATAACTTTACATGGCCACCAACGGCCAAAAGTACAAAAGAAGCAAAAAGACAAAAGCAGCCTATACATCAGCTGCATCAACGGTCTCCTCAGTGGAACCAAGCTCTTCCTCATCAACCAAGGCACCATCCTTCACATCCTTGAAAGGATCAAACTGACCCAAGTCAAGGTCCTTCACAAAGAGGCCAACTTGGCACACCATCTTGAAGAAACCTTTCTCGTGTTGCTCCACTACTTCCCACATGTACACCTTCAACTCCTTGTCAAGCTCCTTGCTGACTGCCATCTTAGCCTTAAGCTCAACCTCGGCTTCCTTCAGCCTCTCCTCCAGACTCGCCACCTTCTCAACTAAACTCCTCCTTTTCAGCAACAGCCTTGGCAGTAGTTGCCCTGCCACGAATGACCAGCTCATCACCATCAAGCCTAGTCTACAACAACTTTGACAAAGCTTCACTAGTCTTAGTGGACAGCTGATGGTTACACCTAACTGCATCAACAAGTGCCACCACAACGTTGTTCAACCTGTTGCGCTCCAAATGCCAAGCACTGCGAACAACGCCTCTCAGCTTGTTGTACTCCTACTCCAAGGAGGCATCCTTGCTCATGGCCTCTTGATGCACTTGTCAATGCTCTTTTATGATGGCAAGGCTCCTCTGTAGAAAGAGCTCAGCAATATCAAGTGAACGATGGGTGCCCATCGACCTAATCAAATTCCTGTCAAAGGGGGTCGAGAGTCCTTGATCAAGCCTGTGCCCGACACTCCACAAAGAGTCGACCTTCCTTGGAGCACACAAAAACTCTAGGGAGGTGACAGGACGAGCAGCAGGTGGCGGCATTGCAGATGGAGGAGGCGAAGAAGGAGACAGAGTAGCAATAGCAGGAGAAACAGGTCGAGAGGTGGGTAGAGTTGAAGCGGCAGCCATAGAAGGCATAGTAGCAGCAGCAATCGGAGCTGAAGCCATGACAACAGGGGAAGCAACATGACGAGCAGTGGCAGCAACCACCATAGACGTCGAAGCCCGGACAGGAGGAGAAGTGGGTAGAAGCTCGGCAGCCTCCCTCATCGCAGCAGACTGCGAGAGGCATAGATGGCTCAAGACTTCTTACGCCTAGACGTCCCAGCACCCTCATCTCTCTTCCTCTTTGGCAGCTCAGAAGGAGAGGGGCTTAGGAAAGCAGCAGCTACATCAGCAGGGCCAACCCGGACAGTGGGTTGACCCTCTTCTCTAGCTGGGGGAATGGAGGGCGGCACAACATCGCCACCCACATTCCTCACCAGTGGCCTCCACTGGAAGTTACTCATGATACCTGCAAAAATACAAAAGACACATAAGTGTCAAAGTTCGCACATCAGGAAACAAAGAAGTTATAAGGCAAGAAAATTATCATCTAGTGCGACAGAGGGGTCATCGGCTGAAGGCAGTGACAAAATGGTACGTGCATCCAAGCATGCCGGCAATAGCTTCAAGGTTTCCTTGTCAGACCTCTCCACAAGGGTTAGCATGTCCTCATCAAAGGACCTGAACCTGGCCGGTCAGCCTGCAAGTAGAAGGGGAAGCGAGCCTCCCCATCCCTGTTGCGTATTAAAGGTAACCCATCAGCCACGACACCACTTTCGTGGACCTCGAAGAATAGGTCCTTGAAGCGGCGGAAGACGTTGGTGTCAACCTCAAACAGCTTTTTCGAGACACTGTGCAAGGAGACCCAAGCGACTTTCCTGAACAACTTGGTTTGGAAAAAGAACAAGAAAAGAGGAACAGTATCACCGATGTGCAAATGAGAACACAAAATCTCAAAGGCTCGCACCACTGCCCATTAGGGTGAAGTTGGGAGGGAGCCACACTCAAGTACTCTAGCAGAGCACATTGAAATGAAGAGAAGGGGAGAAGAAGACCCAACATCTCTAAGAGGCAACGGTACATGAAAAAGAAGGACAGAGCGCCCGGCGCCGCCCTCAAGCAGGGAAAGTCATCTTCCCTACAAGGCTCGACGATGACTTTGTAGGCGCCCGAAGGAGCCGTCATCTGCAACGTCGAGCGAATGACATTTACGGAAGCAAAGGAAGTTATGGAGGAACGATACTTAAAAATGGCCTCCCTTACCCATTCATAGCCACGAATGACTGGAACAGCTGATGGCGACCTAGCATTAGGGTTGCGACACACACGGGAGGAAGCTCTAACACCTCCCAGCTATTTTGTTTCATCCCCCCGAAGAAGAAGCATGGATGATGGTGAGCGGAAGAGGTTCATTCACCCTTGTCTGCTGACGAGGATTAGAAGTGCCCTCATCAGCCTGACGGGAATTCACGTTCCTCTTAGAGGAAGAAGACAATCCGTCAGAATCTCCGCCATGGGTATTATCCTCCGAAGAGTCACCCACGGAAATGACTTCACGCATTACATGCTGCTTTATCAAGCCACCAAAGTCACTACCACCCATGAAGGGTACCTTCATGAGTTACTTCCAACATCTCCCACATCTCCTTTGCACTTTTGCACCTAACAGTTCTAAAAAATTCATTTGAAGAAAGTGCAGAAGTAATCATGTTCTTAGCTTTGAAATCATACTGAACAACTCTCTTTTCAACATCTGTCATTTCATCCCATTCTTTAGGAATCATATCATTACCAACAGTTTTTATAGGAATCAAAGGACCTTTTTCTATGCATTCCAAGCACCTGGGTCATTTGATTGAATGAAGATTTTCATTCTATTTTTCCAAAAACTGAAATGCTTTCCTTCAAACATCAAAGGACGATTGAAGGAGGCACCTTCCTTGAAGGTAATTTGTGTGGTATTCATTTTCTTTTTAAAGAAAGATAGTAATCTTGAATAACACTCAAGAACCTACTCTTAATACCAATTGAAAACAATAGGAATACACACAATAACCAAGAGGGGGGTGAATTGGTTTAAACTTAGCCTTTTAAAAAAACTTTAGAAAAGCAGAGTTATATTAATCACAATTGAAACAAAAATGCTTCAAATCAATCAGACCACTCAGCCCAAGAAAACAATTGATAAAAACAGAACTAGTTGAGTAATGTAGATATCACGAAGAACCATAGATCAAGACAGCAATAAGAGATTAAGAAATAGAAAACAACACAAAAATTTATACTGGTTCACTTCTCAAGAGAAGCTACATCCAGTTCTTCTAATCAACACTAGATTAGAGTTTCACTATTATCAAATTTCAGTTCTTAAGCTTTATAACAATCACTCTTTATCAAACCTAGATAAAAAAAACAAAAATCTAAAGCCTATTAGATTCCTAATGATCAAGACATAGAGAACCCTTCTCTACTCTTCCCTCTAGAGAAACCTACACTAGAAAAAGCCTTCACAAAAGTTATAAACAGCCAAGAATTCAAAAACGAATTTACAACAAAAGTTAATAGAGAGAGACAACCTGATGATCCAATGAATATGAATGAATATGATTTACCAATTAGAGTTGAAATGCAGAAATCAATTTCAGACCTTTCTCTCCAAAAACTTCTTTGAAAAATTTGTCCAAGAAATCTTTCAATACAACATGAAGATTTAAAAGGTGGACAAGAACTATCTAGCTCAGAAAATCCTTTCTAACTTTGAGAAGGCTTGGTGAATGCTTTGAAATTTCAAAGTCAAGAGTTGTTTCTTTCAGACAAACTCACATTCTATTTAAAACCAACTTTTGTAACAGACTGTGATCGATTAAATCGTCGTTATAATCGATTAAATTGTCATATGTAATCGATTAATCTTCCAGATAATTGATTAAAATGTTCTTAGCTCAACCTGGAATTTATAACGAAAAAAGTAATCGATTAAACTAGACATGTTTTAGTTCTGAAATAAGCTAATGTAATCAATTATAGAATGTGGTAATCGATTAAGGCAGTCATGTACAATTTCAGAATAAGCCTAGGTAATCGATTAAGGCAGTCATGCATATTTAAAAATGAACTTGTGTAATTGATTACAGTATAATGGTAATCGATTAAGATGGATAATCATGATTTACATTTTGTGCTATATAATCGATTAAGAGTATCTAGTAATCGATTAAAGTGTTCTTCATAGCTTTTCCAGAATCAAACAGAAGCTGGTAATCGATTATATCCTCGTGTAATCGATTAAAACAGTGATAGTTTGTTTTTCCAAAAACTTAACCATGAGAAATTAACTTCTTTACAAAACATGAACAACTTTAATGCTTTAGTAAAATCATGTATGCATGTTAATGATCATGTTCATGCAATGCAAGGATAAGATTAGCCTCTCATACACTTAACCCATTACAAATGCCTTGGCATGTGAAAAGCTAAAATCTTCCTTCAACAAGCTTTATCTTTGACTTGATCTTCTTCTAGCTCCCCCTATATTCAACAAAGCATTGGTCAACCTTATATTTCTTAACAAACCTATTGACCTCGACACACGACATCACTTGTCCACCCTCGGGAGCTGGTAGCACTCATCATACTACTATGACACTGGACATGCTGCATCGATGCTTTTTCACCTTCTTTCACCCATAAATTGGCTCAGAGGCTGGGGGGCTTATGTACAGTCCAAAATAGTAAAAATGACATGTGGTCATCTCATAAAGGTCACCATACACGTGGACACCCTCCACGTCAGCACTGTTATATTAATAGTGTTTATTCAATTTCCAAGTGTCAACCTGGACACACGTGTTCGCTCTCCATGTCAACCCTGCTGCAGGAGCGCAGACGTGAAACTGCTACAGGAATACTAATGCCTACTGCGCATATATCTTTATTAACAACATATCAACTATGCTTGATTATTCAAATAGGTGCAACCACCTTATCATATCATATCTTCACAAGTTATCTACAAGCTGTTATTTATCTATAAGTAACAGTATCAATAAGGTACACATTATCTTATATCTTAATTAGATAACCGCCTGCTATTATATGTTATTATCTTATCTACAAATTACTAACAAACAAAGGCCCAAGGCCCATACTCCACACTATAAATACAGCCTTATAGGTTCTCTCTAAACATATATTCATACAGACTACACATCTGATTACATAAGACTTGAGTACATTACTCAAGATATTCATTATCTATATCTCATATTCAGTTATTCTCTTATAATTGATATACTTACTTGAGCATCGGAGTGTCTTTCCTTCATTTTGCAGGTCCTCCCCCTAAACAAGGTTGACTCATCATCTGGCATGCAGAATTTGGAGTCCACATTGGTCACACCTAGCTCACATGTGAAATTTTCAGATTTTGGTAAGAACACTCTTATTTTTAAAAAAATACAAAACACCAATGCAACATCAGTTTCGAAAATGCTATAGTATTGTGTTAACTCTATCAATACTAACATTTTCTTTTTTTAAAAATGTTACAATAACTTTGTTAACTTAATCTATAGTAACATTTTTAACAAATGTAAAGTAGCAGATGTTGCTAAAGACATTGAATGAAGGAATGGCCTATTCTCTTTAATTTACATGTCTCTTACCTTTGTATAGCTAACTTGAACATTTGAGTATCTTTTGTAGGTATCTCATTGTCATGCATAAAGGAGATGTGAAGGGATACGTAAAAGCAATGTCTTATAACAAGGGTTCTGTCACTTTTGATAAGAACAAGAATTTTACAAATTAACAAAAGCCTATATTGATGTAAAGTACAAAATATGATTTTGAATCGTTAGTAATGGAAAATAGGAATCATGGGATTTGATAATGAGACACCTCACATACCATCACGTGGGAAGCATTGCCCTAGTTCTATGAAATCTTTATAGGTAAGTCTAGCACGAAAAAGGTACGCACACTCAAATTCTTTTTTGTTTCATCGATCATTTCCTGCGCATATTCACTTAAACATCAGAATCTTTGTAGGTGACCACATAAGAGTTTGGCTTCAAGAAGGCCATTGAAGGTTCCAAATTCTGCCATAAATATTCCTCGTCTTAAGCTAGTGAACATCAAGAAGAGAGTTTAGCTAGAGAGAAAATGAGAAGTTTATAATTATAAATATTGTGATAGGGAAACACAATATTTTTTTTTTTTATTGATTGTTGACCAAGTGTCTTAGTTATCAGTATTTGTTTATCAATTAATTGGATTTTATAAAATTATATGAACTTATTATTTTAAGGCGTAGATAAAAAATAAACTTTTTTTTAACATTTTAAATATGTAAGGTTGAAAATACAATGAAATATTCTTAAAAAAAATAAATCAAAATTAATGGAAATCTTAGTTCTAAAAGAATAAATACAAATATATCTATAACTTCTACAACTTGGGATGTTGCTTTTACTATTCATAGCATTTTGTTATATTTTAATTTTAAATTCAGATAATTAGAGGTTGGTCAAAAGAGAGTATGTACTAAACTGTTGGTAAAGAGAGACTACGTGCCAACATTGTATTTAGAGAGTACATGCTAACTAACATTGTATAGCGCATGATTTTTTAAATTTTATTAAATATTGAAATTTATTTTATTATAAAAAAGTTTAAATCATTTCTTAAATAACATTATATATTAATAAAAGGTTTTTTAAATTTTTCCTGCACTATTGTTAGAGTTAGTTTTTTTTATAAAAATATAATTATATTTATATATCAAGAGAGAAATTATTCGAGATTTTTTTTATTTGATAAGGTATTCTTATATGAATAATTAAGAAAACATTTTTTTTGACATAATTAAGAAAATAATCCTTGGGTTCGAAATGACACTCAATTAAAGTTATTCTTAAATTAACAATGATTGAATTTCTAATATTGAAAGTAAAATTTGTACAAAGTTACGATTTTCTTCATTTACAATTAGAAATAATTACATAGATAATATAATAACAATACTTAATATATAATGTTCAATCCTGTAGATAATATGATAAAATTAATTCAGATATAATGGTTTATAAAGTGATATGTACTTTAATAATTTTAAATTCAAATTCTGTATGTTCTTTTACCATAAATAAATTCTAATATATACAATTTGATGGGAAATAATTTTATATAAAGTAATAAAATTAATAAAACAGACTTTATGAGTCATTGAATTTTTCAATATTTTAAATTGGCTCATTTGATAAGTGTTTTATAATATTTAATATTTCAGGATATTATAATTAAAATTAAATCATTATTTATTAAGTATTGTTATTATATTATCTATGTAATTAT
>PYAF01004484.1:237197-251356 GCA_007407185.1 Glycine tomentella
TCTAACTATAGAAAATATTATATGATGCAATTTACTTAATATATATATATATATATATATATATGTGTAATCTTTTATTTATGCTATTTATACTTTATTGTATTACAAATAACTTTAATTTTTTCATAGTTAATAGAAGAAATATTACTTAAAAATTATGATGTGTAATTAAGTAAATCAAAATTGTTGAACAAAAACAATAGTATATAAAAAAGTATTCCAAAAAATATAATTAACGTAATTTATACTATTTATTTATATGTTATGTTTTTATCTTATTTGAGATTTTTTTTATATTATTGCATGTCAATCCTTTTAATATTTTCTATAGTTAGAAATGAAATTAAAATTAAAATAAGTCTCGTACATAGGTAGAAAACTAGTATCTTGCATATGCTGGAAATTACCTTACACGCTTTTAGTTGTCAAATACGATTAGTTGGAGATTTAGCATGAAACAATCAAATAATTAGTTGCTCAGAGAATGGCATCAAAACCTTCAATTCCTATAATGTCGCAACACATCTCATCACTTAATTCTCTGACAAACCCTAATTTCTAGTTTCATTTCGCTTTTTCTTCCTCAATTTCAATTCCTCTCTTTGCCACCACCTTTCAAATTCAACCACTTTTTTTATGCTAACTGCAATCGTCAACACCAAACAACAAGCACAAATTTCTAGGCACAAATTTTTTTCGCGGTCGTATGATTTTTCAGGTATATTTTTTATCCAGACAATCAAACCCGCTTATTATTTAATCCGTGATTTTTTTCATTTTTTAAAATTTTGACAAATACTAAATTTTTTATGTTTTGTGTTTTGTTCTTGCATTATGTTTACATGTTTTTATCGTATTTTATGTTGGGATTTTGTGTTTAATTTTATTTTTACCCATGAATGAATCAACATAGATATCGGGGTAGAAAGAATTTTGAAAAGGGGTATCTAAAATTAAACACATTTCATTTTGAGCATGACTAATGTGAGAAATGAAACCAGAAGGTAACATAATGGAATGATTAATATTTGATTGCATTTTATGTTCTTGAATCATTGAAATATATATTGCAAATGGTTAGTGGGTTAATGAGATTAAGGATTCAAGTTGCGGTCATGGTTTTGTTGCAATCCATAATATTGCGGAAAATTGCAAGAAAATACGGCCGATGCCATTGCATTGCAGTCGCGGAAACCCCAAAAACCTTGTGATCGACCAAAATTGCAATCGTCGACCACTTTTTAAATCATCGTATCGCTTTTAAAACTATGGAATTCGCATCAACTTCTAGACGTTGAAGGTGTTTTGTTAATGTGACTCTTAATCCTTAATTCAAAGGTGGATCTACACTTAAGAATCTCCCATATATTTTTTTTGTTGATATGCTATGAAAACATTAAGATTTAACACTAGACTGCAGACAGTGACGGATCTAGAAAATTAACGACGAGGAGACACTCAATAACGGAAAGCGTAAGAGTTAGTTGGAAGATTATAATGGAAATTAAATAAAAAAGATCATGGTCATGGCTGCAAACCTGAGATCAAAAGCTTTAAACTTGATCCTCCCAATACTCAACTCCTCTGATGTTGGATACTGTGTAGGCTGATGTTGAACTAGTCTCTCCCAAACCAGAAAATAATTGTTGAGAAAAACACATTTAAAGAAAAAAACTGATGTTAGATAACACTAGATATTCCTTTTTTGCTTTCTCCTGGAAATTAAAATTAAACAAAAGAAATATATCATAACGAGGAACAAATTGCATGTTTGATTTTTTTTTTTCTGTAAACATAATAATCAACATGTTTCAATAAAGTAATCATAGCAGCAAATGTACAGAATTTGCAATTTTTCTCAAGCTGCGTGAAAGAATGCTCGAGAAAGATCATGGCACGATAATACATATTAAAAGGGAAAACAATGTACATTATATTGAAAAAAGTATAATTTGAATACCAATATATCAAATTATTATAAGGACTGCAAGAGATTCTCCAACTCAAATGTAAAAATAATCAAATTATTGGAAAAACAAATCATGTTAGAGAGTAGAATGAATTACCAACGATAAAATTAGTGCATCAACATCTGCAACATCCCGAATATAGTGAACACCAGGTAGGTTTCCCCCAATTTTCTCTGGAAACCTAACAGCAAGATAGTCTACAACTTAGATTTTCTGCACCACTTCTTACATAAACTAATAAACTAATGTAAACAAACTGATACCTTGATGTCGTACACTGAAACCTCGTCTTTGAGTATGTGAAGCATGGTGGTCTTTTCGGCATTATCGAGACCTAAGAATAAGATCTCGGCCTCCTTCTGCCACAATTTGCATCAACAATTCAAAAAAAAAAAAAAAAACAGTCACATTTCAAGTTTCCAAATCATTCCAAATCAATGATTTTGAAAACAAAACTAAAATCATCAAAACCCTATCGACGAAAGGGGAAAACGAAATCCGCACGTGAGGGGATGAAAAAATCAAGAGCAAAAAGTGAATTCACCGCAACATAAATTTTGAGAAATTGAAGGCAGTGGTTATTTTCTGCGAAAGTGGTGGTGACTGGTGAGTGAGGTCGTGAGGGGAATTGGGGAAGCCGTTGCCGATGATGACAGTGCAGCGGACGAGGTGTGCGGCTCAGAGGTGTTGCACAAGGAGGCTCTGGCCTCTGATGGGCGGTGGCCGACGCTGACGGTGGCAGAGGAGGAGCAGAAGAGCTCGTGGGCGTGGCCCCACGGCGAGAGGAAGGAGAGGTTGAGGTTTGACGTGCTTGAACAAGTTTTGACAAGGACTGAGTGGTTATGTGTATTTTGTAAAAAATTGTAAAGGGGAGAGTATTTTGGTAATTTCACTTGAAAATTGAAGGAAGCCACTTGCCCTCCTTCTCCTACACTTGGATCCGCCTCTGGCTGCAGAGATATATATTATTCTTAAGGTCTTGTTTGTTCTTTAAGCGTTAGGTTAAATATAAAATTCCATTTTTTCAATGTTTAACGTGTCATAGAATTCATTATTTCTTCATATATTATTAATAACCATGTGTCATTTATTAATCATGAAACACCTTATATTCTTTGTTCTCTTTTTGTAATATCTCTTTTTTTTTTTTTCAGAAAAGAAAAGCTTTAAAGCCCCTAAGTCACGTAATTAACGTGGAAATATACTGCAAGTTTACATTTCAGTTTCCTATCACTGAAATGTAGAGATATAGTATGATGCAAAGTCAAGTACTCAAGTAAAAATTTGTAAACGATTTAGGATATAGACAACTAAGTTCTAAGCATTCAAAAACTCGTGCGGGAAGAGAATCGGCAAATGTTCAAATGCATGAAGAGACATTTGATGATAGCATAAAAGATAAGAAAGCGAAAAAAAAATATAGGAAGAGAAGCACCAAGTGTTCAAATGCATGGAGAGATATTTGATTATAGCATAGAAGACAAGAAAGCCAACAAAAAATCAAAAACTAGCGATCACCGTCAAAGAATTAAAGATTTAAGCCGTGAAAGTGGAAGCAATAGTGATTCAGAAGGGCAAACAGATGTCATCATCAGTAAAGGTGAGCAAGGTAAGAATAATAATCACTCTACCATACATATCAATGGCACTAAAAGCATACCTTCCTCAACTAGAAGGACAAGTTCTTCCTCTTCGTCAGAATCATCCTCGGATAATTTCTTTAGAATCGAGGAAGCATTTAAGTATACCAAGTCTGGAAAAGATTATGTTTCTAGCAACAGTAGTGAGAGCTCTGAAAAATTTAAAGTTGACAACAACCTTCTAGGTCCAACATCAACATATCAAGTTTATGATTTGAGTCACAGCCAAAAGGATATGTCACCAACTTCTAGTCCTCCTATCCAAGTGATGGATCGATCTGGAAGATATGATGCTTCTATTGTTCCATCTTCAATCTTTGAAGCAAATACTAATAATCCATTAGAATGGAGTATTGCTTCTGATGATTCATTGTTTAGTATTCAAATAGGGCAACCTAGTTTTGCCAGAGAAAATGCACTTATGTATGCTGAATTAGGCCTTTCGGGGGAATTGACCAAATCTGGTGAGTTGAATAGTTGCGCCCCTTTAGTTATATTAGAGGAGATAAGCACTGTCGTAAAGAGTGTTGATGTTGAGAACCTGCAAACAATAGAAACATCATATGGATCTTTGAAGTTGGAAGGAGAAAATCCCAGTGAAGGCGATAACGAAATAAACACTTCACATCAAACCACAAGTTACGAGTCATCCAAGTCCAATGTGTCTATTCTTTCTCATAGTAGCGACATCGGCGTGTCCTCTATTGCTTTCCCAAAGTGAGTTTATTTGTCTTTACTCTTTTTTAATCATATGCATTATATATACTACATGTCCATAAAATGTTTTTTTTATATACATGCAAACAAATATGCATATTCCATGAGGATCAAGGTCCAACCAAGAATATACTAATTAAAGACAAACTTTATGCTTATCAACAAAAATATTTTTCTTTTAGTGTTTTATAAAACAAAAGGGTCACATTTATTAAAAAAATGTAACATATATTGATAAAAAGGTCCAATATATAATTTTCTCATTTAAAATAAACATTTCTCTTAAAATTTATTTTATGCCTCACCTATTATTGGATCAGCCCTTACGAGAACATATTTATATTTGTTTATAACTAGGTTTTGCACATGTCCTTTACAATTAATTTATAGACAAGCAAATGTCTTCACTATTAGTGTGGTAGCTTACAAGGACATTCATCTATAGATATATAAAATCTCAGCTAAATCTAGTTAGTGATGAATATCCGTTTTTATGCATTGCAGAAAGAAGCGGACACGAAAATTGGCCTACTTCTATAATTGTAGATGGGTGTTCTGCCATTTATGGTCAAGCTGCGAATGTTCAAATTGTTGTTGGGGGTTGTCTTGCTGTTGGAATTGTAATCGTGCAAAATATCGTCATCGCATCTCCCCAATGTATGATTTCTCGTCTTCACCTATATCACATTTATTATTTAGGCATCAAGTTAAATAACTTAAAGATGTTCTTTGGTTTTTGCTATATGGTTCCTTTTACATTCAATATACCCTATTTATTCCTTCCCCTTTTGATCATAATTATGTATGTCCTTGTTATCTGTTTTGATGTTTGCACATGCTTTAAGACTTTATAATTTTCTTGAGATTCTCTATAAGTTCTGTGAGTTTCAGCTCAAACTGTACAAGCACATTAATTTGGACCTGTTTGGAATTATTATAGTTTGACAGAAGCAGAAACAAATGATTCTATGAAGATAGATATTCCTCGACAACAATCAGATAAAAAAGATTCAAAAGTAACTAGTGACTCTAATTCCAGTTCATGCACTTGTTTCCAATCTAAACAAGAACCCGAAGTGACTTCCAACTCAAGTGACAATTGTAGCAATTGGTTTCATTGGTTTTCTTGTCCTTCTTGTTGTACACAAGACCTTTCTTGCACTAGTTGCAATTGTTGTTGTTAAGGGGTTGAGTTTTACATAATTCAAATATCTCATTTGTTTATAGTTACCACCACCTTTAGGTACATAGTTTTGATAAGATGCTAATTAACGCACACGTATCTTTGAGCTTCATATGTGCCCCCCTTCCATTCAACGAAGTACCAATGAAATTGTCTACGGGCTAGATTCATAATGAGTAAAGAGAAATTCTATGGGATCCTCGAAAATTATGATTTTTTGGTATTATTATTGAAAATTTCTCGTTCTCTATTTCTACTTTAGTGTGTCCAAAATCATTCAACTATTGGTAAAAAAAAAAAAAAAAAAAAAAAAAAAAAAAAAAAAAAAAAAAAAAAAAAAAAAAAAAACCATTGTACCAAAACCCTTATATTTTTTTGGGTACCATAGGAACTCTCACCATGAACCTGTCATTCCCTAAAAATTGAACTACATGAAGATTCTACAACTTGTTTTGCAAGGTTTATCTAACAAACCATTCCTTAATTGTAGACGAATTACTTTGAAGATAGATCAAGAGATTGTTCTGATGTTGTATATCAATGAAATCCTACAATTTGGGTCATAGAGGCATCAATTGACATTAATTAGTGTAAGGTTTAACACACTTATACCAACAAAATAACTTCAATTGATCTTAATTACCATTAAATTTTAACCATCATATATTTCATATTCAATATATTTAAAATGTGTAAATTATGTTAATATTGATGAATAGCCAATCTAGTTGAACTATATTCTCGTTAATTTTTTGCAAACCAAATTTTGTAATATTCAAACAGCTGCAAGTTTATAATTAGGGTGGTATATATTTGCATCTACCTGAAAAGCATAACACACATTAATTTTAACATGAATTGGCGAAGTTGAAAATAAAATAACATAAATAAGCATTATTATAAGCAATTGTACATGATGTGTGTAGTGCATAATTCTAACTTGTGAAATATTCATCTTCATAAGAGATTCTTTAATTTTCTCAATGTAAGTATTCAAATCTTAAATTTAAAGTGGGTATTCACCATATAATATGGAGCAAATTATATTGACTTTCTCTATGGTTTCTTTGAAATTTACTTAGCATCCTTATTTTTTTTCCTTACAATAACTCTTTTTTATTGTTTGAAATATATTATATTGACGTTTTCTATTATACAAGAAATGCATTACACTATATACTCTTATAAAAAAAGGGTTACTGCAAAGTTTAAAAGACATGTATTATGGGAATTAAAAAAAAAATCACAAGAAATGTCAATTTAATATGCTCTAGAATATAACCTCTGCAGTTTAGTTGAAAGAAATTCTACCTCAATACCACTTGTGACGTTGCTGATAATTATGGAGTGCATATATGTAAGTAAGTTTCAATTACTAGAAATTAAAAAGTTTGTACAATGAATTTGAGGGTTTGATATGTTATGTATTCCAGTAAACCTATTTAACAACAACAACAATTCTTTAAAAAAACTATTCTATTATATTCTAAATTAACACTTATTGAATGATAACTTATTTATAATTTCAATAGTGAAATTCAACAAAATAAGATGGAAAATGTATTTTGTTAAAACTTATAAAAATGAATAAGCCTTTATTTATATTCAGAGAAGATATTACCTAGTGTAAAGAATTAAAATTGAGTGTGACTTTCAGCACCAAAAAAAGAAATTGTGACTTCCTCACTAGGTAGGCAATATAGTATATAGAAACAATCCTTTGCGATACAGGTAGGTAGTTACAGTATTTTCTATCTATATTAACTTTTAATTAATTATCAAAATTTCATATTAGTTGTATGGTCTTAGTAGTTTCTCGTGATTTTTGAATTTGAATCATGAAAAATCTTCTAAAGATCGGCCTACATCATGTCATCTCTCAAAGATGCTATGGTAATTGCAGCGCAATGTGCTCCAATCTTCAACCTTCGGGTTGCTTGTCTTGAGTCAAAACTTGTTGCACTACTACACAAGCCACTTTTCACGACGTACAATCTACGTCAGTTGTAAAATAGCCGATGTTGTAGCATATGCAGTGGCAATTTTGTAATTAATTGAATTGTAGCTGCAGTTCAATGTCGGTTTTTACATGACCGTCCTTGTTTTATGCCTATTCAAAGTCGGGTTTCATAATAATCGACTTTGTTTATTTCTAAATTTTAAATAAAAATAAAAATTACACTGAAATTACATACAAGTAAAAAGCCTTTCCTCCACCACCAGCAACAAAGTAAGGGTTCACCCGCAATCGAGTTATCGGTGTAACCTAGCGTAAAAGAGAATCGAATCCCTTGAGTTAACCGTTGGAAAGGAATCAGAAATGGAACCTTTGGCGAGATACTTCCCCTTCGCATGCGCCCCTGTCTGAAAACACCCCCAAATTGGTCGTGTTCGAAGAAGCCGGGACACCGCTCTGGAACAACAATTAGAACTTCATTGCATCCTCAAAGGCAAGTTTTAAGTTTATCGGGAAGTGATTGCTGATTATTCCTTCATTGTTCACTCATTGTTGTTGTTTGAGGTTACACGCAGAAGCTTCTTCGAAGACATTAGCCTGGCCACCGCGACCACGAAAATCACTTCCCGGCGACGGCGACTGGTTCCGCCATTTATTCGCCGCAAGTGAAGGTTAACGAGGTCAGGGAGCTAGCGGTCAACTTGATTCGACCTCCACTTGGAGTTAGACGTCGTTCATTTGAGGTATTATATGCATTAGTACTGGAATCAAAAGTTAGGTTTATAATGTCCACTAATTGTTGATTGTGCCTCGTTATATTTTATTTCAAAAAGCTGTGTACTTTAACTGGAGCCACTTTTGGTTGGACACTCATTATATGCATCTGGTTCATGCTCGAAAGAGATCCCTTGAAGTAGCTTTGATGTGTTTATACTCGTTCGATGCATTCATTCCTGCATACAACTTTACAGACTTCTTTAGCAGCTTTGATGTGTGAATCATAATATGAGGATCAACTTTGCATGTCCTTTACAGACTTGTTTTTGTTTAAAGCAAGACTATTCCTAACTGGTTTTTGTGTTTTCCTCGGAGACTCATTAATTTCCTGGAAATCTGTGAAAACTTTGTTCTGTTTCAAAATCCTCAGCTGAGTCAGTGTATCATGCCTTATCTTCAATAGGAGTGAAGTGATTCGGTTACAACAATTGATACAACTCTTTGAGGTTTCTATTGATACAGTCATGCTCTTATGTAATGTTATGTGATAATATGTCTGCAAGTCATTTACCTCTGTGAAGTCTTCATCAGACAACTCAGAAATGGGAATAGCCTTATCCATGAAGGAATCTCGCAAGAGAGTTCCATTTCAGATTTCATCAAAGACAACACCTAGAAGTTAAACAAGAACAAGTCATTTAAGATATACATGGAGCCACATTAAGAAATATAAAGTAACTTAACAAAAGTAGAGAAAGAAAATGGTCATCACACAGTATCAGATCTGTATGTAATTTTGTACCTAGGACTCTCGTGAGATGGTAAGACTTCGTTTGCCTAGAATCATCGGAATCCACTTTGGCTCTGACAAAAGTTCCAACAGCCTCAACCATAAAAATTTCAGGCTGTTTTGATAACTCTAGCACCAAACTTCGTTTTAGGTAAATGAGGTTTATATTATTGGCAGTAATGGACGCAAAGAGGCTATGCTTGATAAAAAAAATATCCCTTTTTCAATGGAGGTTTTCCAATTAAGCTTGATTTCTGCTTCCCATGCTTGTAGTCTGATCATTGAAATGCTTGTCTGTAGAATTGTTTTCTATTTTATCATTATTTTTCTCATCTGAATTGTACCTCTTCTATCTGGCTGGCTTATAATCTTCACCACTATGCCTTGACATCGAATCATTTTGTTTTTCTTCTTCACCTTTACAAAAAAAAATTATGATGCAATAAATGTTTGCCCTTTTTGTAGTTGGGCTGTGCAGCAAAGATATCATCACTAGTCAATCCTTTTTTTTGTCTTTGAATAGTACCCCTTCCTTTTGGATGGCTTATAATCTTCATTAATATCTGATTCCCAGGACATCAAATCATTTTTCTTTTCTTCTTCACCTTTACAAAAAAATTTAAGATGCTGAATTTTTTACCCTTTTTGTAGTTGGGCTGTGCAGCAAAGATATCCTCACTAGTCAATCCTTCTTTTACCTTTGAATTGTACCCTTTTCGTTTGGCTGGCTTATAATCTTCAACAATATCCCATTCCGATGACATCAAATCCTTTTTCTTTTCTTTTTCACCTTTACAAATTCTTTTGTGATGCAGAATTTTTTTACCCTTTTTGTAGTTGGGCTGTGCAGCCAAGATATAATCACTAGTCAATCCTTCTTTCACTTCTGAATTGTACCTCTTCCTTTTGGCTGCCTTAGAATCATCATCAATAACCCGTGACATCGAATCGTTTTGCTTTTCTTCTTCACCTTTACAAATTTGTTTATGATGCAGAATTGTTTTACCCTTCTTGTAGTTGGGCAGTGCAACAAGGATATCACCATTAGTCAATCCTTCTTTTACCTTAATAATTTTCCAATACTCCTTGAGTAGACATTCATATGTTTCTGTGTCATCTAAGGTTCTCTTGTTCTGCAATGAACAAACAAGTTTTAAAGGAGAATATATAGATAGTCTCTTTTTAAAAATAATCTGAACATAAAAAGAACATGGATAAGCAATACGTGTACTACCATCTGATTAAATCAGTTTAGCTATTCCAACAACAAAAAAATGGACTCTAGAATTTTGGCTCTATACTCATCTGTAGCACAATGACTTGACCAACCACTTTCACTTTAACTAGAAGATTGAAGCTATGTTTCCGCCGTACACAATCCCTGATGTTGCACATTATTTTTACATTTAGAAACTGAAAACATCTTTAGCTTCCATAAAATTATAAATGCTGACATCACCCAAATCTTTGTCTTCATACCATTATCACCTATTTTTTTCCCCCTTTTTCCCTTTAATCCATAATGGTATTTACATGTCTCCAGCTTGAAAATGGATAATTTAGCCCTTAGGAATTTGTTAATTATTGTGGAAGTGAAGATAACTAAATTAAAGTGATTATTTTTTAAAAATATATTTTTTGTTGTATATTAATATCGATAAGTATTGTTTATATATATATAAAATAGAATTTTTTCTTCACAGACATTAAAATATTTATTTGATTGAATAACTAAATTAAATAATACTATTGGGTAATAAATTGAATTGAAAAAAAAATAGAGGATTGATAAAGTAATTTAACCTAAAAAAATATTGAAGACTAGGGGGATTCAGCAAGGTACATTGACCGGGAAGTATGCTTGAAGATCATATTTAATTGATTTTAGCATTGACCAACCAAAGCTCTCTGCACCACCAGACCAGTACTTGCTTTCCTTTATGTGAGTTGAAGCAGTAGCCATAAATAAGCCATCGGTGATTACAGTAATCAAACTTCTCCAAATTGAGCTTTTGTTTCCTAATGCACATGCATATTGAAACTTGCACTTTTTTCTTTAGCTTACGCATATGATTTGTCGACTGATAAAAAATATGACTTTTGGTCTTTTTCTCATTTTTTTTGCATTTTCTTTTTGTATTTATTGAAAGATTGAATTTTTATTTTTCTATTTTTTGTTATGGGTATATTCACTGCTCTTTTTTATTTAAATTTTTCTCAACTTTTTGCATTTTTATTTCTATTTTATTAGCAGCTTTGATGTGTGAATCATAATATGAGGATCAACTTTGCATGTCCTTTACAGACTTGTTTTTGTTTGAAGCAAGACTATTCCTAACTGGTTTTTGTGTTTTCCTTGGAGACTCATTAATTTCCTGGAAATCTGTGAAAACTTTGTTCTGTTTCAAAATCCTCAGCTGAGTCAGTGTATCATGCCTTATCTTCAATAGGAAGTGAATTGATTCGGTTACAACAATTGATACAACTCTTTGAGGTTTCTATTGATACAGTCATGCTCTTATGTCATGTTATGTGATAATATGTCTGCAATTCACTTAGCCTCTAATCCTTCCCATCATGAGAGGTGTAATCATATTGATATTCATTGCCACTTCATCCGTGAACTAGTTTAGAAACCATTTAACATATTGATATTGATAGTTAGATTGACATTTATACCCTATTTTAAAGCAAACAGGTAGCACGAAAGCTAAGGAGGCTAATAAGGTGGATGATGTTTCATTAGTAGTATCCACTACTCTTGATTAAAAATTAACATCATTGGAAAAAAGTAGGTGAAGAAGGGGATTTGAATTCGAAGTCAAGTCTCCATTTTTTCTTTACTTAGCCTCTGTCATGTTGTAGAAGAGAGAATACGAACAAGTTTTCCATTTGGCAAAAAAGGTAAAAGGGACACGAAAGAAAGAAATAGTATTAGCTAGTGTGTGTGTGTGGATAAAAACGAGAGCAAGTGGAGAGTGGAACACAAGGGAAAGGGTCACGTGTTGTGTTAGTGAGTAGCGAATAAAGAAAACACGTCGTCGGCAGCACACATATACAAAGGTTTGGGTCTACTTTAATTTTTCAAACCATAGCATAGAATAATAATAGTATCAAAAAGTTATTTACACAAACAATTTAGGCACTTGGGTCTTTTATTTAAGATTTACAGCTTGGTTTTTAATTAAGGAATGGAGTCGTAGAGATATTATTTTAGCGCCAAAATAGGCTGATTCAGCAAACAGAAAAAGACTAATCCATTGTGTGTTAAATAAAAAAATTTCTATCCATGTTAGTACTCAAAGTCAGCCACAAAATGCCTGCTCCAACTGGACATGTTCATTCATTTAACAAAAAAAATAAGTGCATAAATAGTACAACTCTCATGTCCAAGTCCCATTTAAGTTGTGACATACATATCAAGTGATCTGAATGTCTTTATTTATTATGACGATCAGTAGTCTTAATCTTCCTAACTACTCCATGGTTTTGTTAAGTGTAGCATAAAAATATTCATTTTAAATAATTTATGTTTTAAATATTAATTTTGTTAAGTGTAGAATACAAAATATTAATTTTTAAATTCTCAATATGTTAAATGGTTTTTTTAGTTAAACACTCAGATAATTATTAAGAACATACAACAACAATAGTATTATTATAAGGGGATTAAACTTAGCCTAAACTAGCTCATGGTTTGTCCTTAAGTGTTTACCAAGGCTCTGCTTACTACAGCTTTCCATGGATTCATCTGCAATTTTTTGGTTCATTAACATATATTCTCCAACTTGAGGGGGATATTAGACTTACTTAAAGCAGTTGTAATAGTAGTTATTTAAGTTAGTTTATTAGAAAGTTAGTTAATTCCAAGTTGATGTATATATAGTCATCATTGTGTAATCAATAATCAGTCACTAATTTCAATGATTTTCATTTTCTACTCCTGTCATGTGACACTGGCAACAACAATACAAGAAATTAAAAAAGAAAAAAAATGTTGTTTGACCTTATGTAATTCATTTATGGTCCATTTTTTGGTTCAGGTTTATCTTCTATGATTTTTTGTGTTTGATGTTTTCATGATTATGAATGCATTTGAATTTGTGTATTATGCTGAGTATCATCTTGAGCTAGTCAAGGCACAGATAGCAAAAACTATTAAAATATTATTGTTCCAGTAATTAAAGGTGTATTATCTTTGATTTTAGACCAGGAGGAAAAGCACTGACTATGAAACTAGCAGATGATAGTTCCCCCTGTTGATATAGAAGCCTGTGGGTCAAACTTCTTAGCATAGATCTTGCTGCAAGACTTATTAAAGGTATAACAACTCTCCTCTTATTGCTTTTTATATGCAATTCACTGTCAGAAGTGAATCATCCATGCCCAGTGTTATTCCAATTAAAGATTATATTGAGTTAAATTATATGAGATTAACAGTAGCTAGTCTTTCATTTACAAGGTTTACCCCGGAAGGGAAGTATAGTGTACTAGGGAAAAAAGCAATGTCTATAAAACATTTGAGATGTCAATCACTGCTCTTACTTACTATTGATGTTTCTATTATTCTGATAAAGGTCAGTGTAAAATATGAGTCATGGGCCCAATCTGTAGCTCCATTAATTAACAAAGTAACATTTATGTGAGTTGAATGCCAAGTGGTAGCGCGACATCTTGCATGGATCGATACTCTTGGTTGAGCCACCTAGCTAGCTTATCAAATATCAATGAATCTCATCTCAAGATCGATCACATGTTAGTGGTAACTCTTATTAGGCATCACCAACACAACACCAATCTCAAATATTTGTTTGTATCTTTTTGTCCTTTTGCTTGTAAGTACCCAACTAATTAATATAGCTATTATCTTATCCACCACACCCTCCAGGTTTTTTCACTTTTAAGCACACCTGACCTGGAACCCTAATATCTGTCCCCAAATTCATGCATGTACATGGCTTGCCCAAAAATGGATTTGGTCTATAAGTTGTAATATCTTGAATTTCAAATACGTAACTAAGCCTAGGTTAAGCCCATGCTTAAAGATAAATGATGAAGCTTAGTATATTAGAGGAAGGCTTGAGGAAGAGAGGAGGAAAATTGGTTCTGGCCTATGGCGCTAACCGCGTGGCGTATGGCGCGAGTCGCGCCATATGCATCAGATAGGCAGATTGGCTCTGCCATG
>PYAF01004484.1:251456-316712 GCA_007407185.1 Glycine tomentella
CTGTGTTGTCAGTGAACCAGGGGAAGGAAATACCTTCAAGGACCCTGAGTTTACTGAGATTTTATATCTCACCCCGTTTGTGGGACTTATGATGCAGGTGATTCACCAGGGGGAGCAGATAGATCCCAAGGCAAGAGGCCTGTGCAGGGATAGCTGCTGTTTGCTTACTTTAGGCTAGATGACGTGAGAGCATGTGGCTATGATGTTTTGTACCTAGTCTTTAGTTTTGCTTTTGTTATACCCTGAGGGGTTATTTGTACAGTTTTGTACCTAAACAGATGATGTCTATTCACCATATGATATGTACAGTGTATTTGATGAGGACATTTGTTGATGTCACTCTTATATATATGTGCTTCCAAACTGCTTAGAACTCTGATTGTTTATTTGCCTGTCCGTGATTATATGTGGTAATGACCCTCATGAGGAAGGGGGCGTTACATAAGTCAAGCCTATGCTTCTTAGGCCGCCTGAAATGTCTTAGTAATCTTTGGGTTCCATCTAATCACCTCAGCTATACCTATATACACCTCAGTAATCTTTGCAATATATATATATATATATATATTAAAAAATAAAATAACAATTATTCTAAGATATTGATGTTTTTGACGGATAATTATAATGTATTTGAATTGGAAATATGAATTTTAATTGAAGAGTGAAGAATGGCATGAATGATAGATGTAATTGGTTATGTAAATAGTTCAATTTTGTCCAATGAATGATAGTAAGTGAGCATGATTACAAGTAATGGTTATTGTTTATATATATCATCCCAATGACCTGATGGAGTGGGCAGTGGCTGTGCACTTACAAAGTCGCTTTGTAATCCATCATGCAGCTACATCACAAATTTGTGAGCTGCAGACTCTAGAATGCCAGTCAATGTGGTCCAAACAAGATGTGGTCACCAAACATAGAATCCAGTGGCCTGGTTGTGATTTTGGCCATGTGCATCACATGCATTGTAATGCCCTACTTCTGTTTTGTTATAATTTTTTGGGGTTGAACCCTTATGAGACCTTAGGTTGAAATGTTTCTATGGGGATAGTTTGGGAATGAAACCCTAAAGGGATGGAAATGTCATTGATGCAAAAATAGCAGACTTGGGTTTAAAGGGGGATTCTTCTGTGCTTACTCCTTCCTACATAGATTTTGTGTTTGATGTTCTTGTTTTCTCTTGGGTTTTCTCCATGACCATGTTTGAGTATACTTCTTTGTTTGTAAGATTAGGCATAAACCCTTCATGATTTAATGGACTTATGATTTGTTTTTTCTTTATGTGAATATTGATTCTCGTATTTCATTCCTTTCTTATCATGCTTCGCTTACGATTATTGACCATCTATTTTGTTTCCAGGTACAAGTAACTGACATTGTTACTTGGGAACTTACTCACTGGTTGAAGGCGAAATTCTTTGAGGAGTCCATCACGTTTGTTGATTCCATTCCGTTGCCATCACCAAAATTGCTCAAGAGTTTCTTGTGCCCACTGTAGGACGTATGTGTGACTTTCGTACACTTATTTGCGTATGACACTTACATGTGTAACATGTGTTATAGAATGTTTTAAAGTTATATGCATTTTTAGTGAACCTTAGTGTCCCTTTCGAGCTTCAATACAATGATTAATACGGATAGTTTGGATTAATCATTGTATTGGACCTTGAATTGTCCGTTTGGACAGTTTGGGAATGTTTTATTTTTTTACCTAATTCATGCGTCGAATATAAGTATGGTTTGTTTATTTTGATGAAATTTTGGCTAAGTGCATCTTGCTTTTATCTCTGGGTGCACATTTGAGATGTGGTGACTTAATGTCACTAGTTTCACTTCGTGTACTTGGAGATGGAGGCGAAATGCTGCCAAAATTTTGTCAGATTAAACAACACATACTTAACCTCAACAAATGAATTAGGTAAAAAAATTGAATGTTCCTGAATGGGATAGGGCCACACCTTTAATGAAGTAGGTTGAATTTTTACGCATGTTTGATAACCTTGTTAGTATCACAACAGACTAAACATGGATCGTAGTTGGATGAAAAAATCACGTATAACTGACGAGTATGAGAATGGGGTTGAATTTTTCTTGCAATTTGCTGAAATTAATGCACCACCATTGGGTGGCAAGTACTTCTGCCCTTGTGTTAAATGTGGAAATGGATGTCGACAATCATTGGATGAGATTAGGTCACATCTTATATGTGAAGGCATAATCCAAAGTTATACTACATGGATTTGGCATGGAGAAATGTCAGACATGCCGTCAATATCTGAACCTGTATCTGGTGAGGAGGTGTTTGGGTGTCGCTTAGAAGAAATGATACGTGATATTGGCCAAGAGGGTTTTCATCAAGCACATGCACCTTACTATGAACAATTAGATAGTGATTCAAATAAGCCATTGTATGCAGGGTGCACAACATTCACGAGGATGTCAGCCGTGTTAGGTTTGGTGAACTTGAAGGTCAGATATGGGTGGAGTGACAAAAGCTTCACCGCGTTGCTAGCAATGTTGAAAATGATGCTCCTTGAAGACAATGTTCTCCCTAAAAATCACTATGAGGCAAAGAAGATATTATGTCCTGTGGGTTTGGAGTACCAGAAAATTCATGCCTGCCCTAACGATTGCATCTTATACAGAAATGACTTCGCGACACTGCACAAGTGCCCCACATGTGGGGTATCCCGTTACAAAGTGAAGGATGGAGACAATGGTGATGATGCAACGCAAAAGAACGCCTTTTCCGCAAAAGTTTGTTGGTATCTTCCAATTATTCCAAGATTCAAGCGGCTATTTTCTAATAAAAATGATGCCAAACATCTTAGTTGGCATGCAGAAGGAAGAGTGATTGATGGGTTGCTGCGACATCCTGCTGATTCTCCTCAATGGAAGACAATTGATTCTTTGTATCCTGATTTTGGGTCCGAGCCAAGAAACCTAAGGCTTGGTCTTGCTTCAGATGGTATGAATCCTTTTGGTAGCTTAAGTACCAACCACAGTTCATGGCCAGTTTTGTTGATGATTTACAACCTCCCTCCTTGGCTATGCATGAAGCGAAAATACATTTTGCTTGCTATGATGATAGCTGGTCCAAGACAACCAGGCAATGATATCGATGTCTATCTGACTCCGTTGATTGAAGACTTAAGGAAATTGTGGGTTGATGGCGTTGATGTTTTTGATGGCAATGTGAAACAAACTTTCTTGTTGCGTGCAATGGTGTTTTGCACTATTAATGACTTTCCAGCTTATAGGAATTTGAGTGAATATAGTGTCAAAGGGCATCACGCATGTCCTATTTGCGAGAAACAAACAAGCTACCTCCAACTGAAGCATGGAAAGAAAATAGTCTATAATAGGCATCGCAAATTTCTCAAACTTTGTCACCCGTATCGCTGATTGAAAAAAGCTTTCAATGGAAGCCAGGAGACTGAAATTGCACCTAAACCGTTAGATGGAAAACAAGTTTATGACCGGGTGAAGGACATTATGACTATATTTGGGAAGACTCAAAAGAAGGATGCGATGCAAAAGAACATCTGGAAGAAAAAGTCAATTTTCTTTGATCTTCTGTACTGGTGCGATCTAGAAGTTAGACATTGTATAGACGTGATGCATGTTGAGAAAAATGTATGCGACAGCTTAATTGGAACCTTACTGAACATAAAAGGCAAAACTAAGGATGGTTTGAAAAGTTGTCAAGATTTGGTTGACTTAGGTATACGTCAACAGTTGCATCCCATTGCAGAGGGTCATCGAGTCTATTTGCCACCAGCATGTCACACCATGTCAACAAAGGAGAAAAAAAGTTTTTGTCAATGTTTACGAAGTTTGAAAGTCCCACAAGGATACTCTTCAAATATCAAGAGCCTTGTGTCAATGCAGGAGCTTAAATTGGTAGGGTTGAAGTCTCACGATTGCCACATTTTAATGCAACAATTGTTGGACGTAGCCATTCGAGATACCTTGCCTGACAAAGTAAGGGTTTCCATAACTCATCTATGTTTTGTCTTTAATGCTATTTGTAGCAAAGTTATTGACCCAAGACAGAAGGATGAACTACAGCACGAGGATGCCATTGTGGTTTGTGAATTTGAAATTTATTTTTGCCTTCTTTTTTTGACATAATGGTGCATTTAATTGTCCATCTTGTTAGGGAGATAAGGTTATGTGGTCCGGTTTTTTTACGATGGATGTATCCAGTTGAACAGTACATGAAGGTGTTCAAAGGTTATACCAAAAATCAGTACATACTAGAAGCTTCAATTGTTGAACGCTATGTCGCTGAAGAATGTATTGAGTTTTGTACTGAGTATGTCGATGCACTTCAAGCTGTTGGGATTCCGCAGACACGACATGACTTATCGCAGGGAGGTTGCGGTACACGAGGTTTCAATGTGGTCACTATGTCCCAACAACAAGTTGAACAGGCACATTTTTGTATATTCTGAATAACACAGTTGAGGTTTTGCCGTACATAGAGATTCACAAACAATACATTATAGATACTAACCCAAACATGAACATGATGAAGGCACTGCAAAAGCATAACAAGACTTTCGTTAAGTGGTTCAAAGAGAAAATTGTTGGAGATTAAACAACATCAAGAAAATTAACTCTTTTAGCGATTGGGCCAAACCTTAATGTCCCAACTTGGAAAGGATACGACATCAACCACTACTCCTTTTACACTAAATCGCAGGATGATAAAAGTAGTGTGCCAAACAGTGGTGTCAGTGTTGAGGCTTCTTCGGAACATTTTTCTAGTGCATCAGATAAAAAACCGATTCGAGCTTCGATGCCTTACTTTGGTGTCATTGAAGAAATATGGGAACTTGATTATAATGAATTCAGAGTGCCTGTTTTTAAGTGTAACTGGGTTAATGGAAACACTGGTGTTTATGTGGATCAATATGGTTTTACTTTAGTTGATTTTGATAAACTGGGTTACAAAGACGAGCCTTTCATCATGGCTGAACAAGCCAAACAAGTGTTTTATGTCCAAGATCCTTGTAACTCAAGGTTGTCTGTGGTTATTCAAGGAAGAACAACTTCCATATGTTATGAAACTCAAGAACCTCCACCTGACAAACATGAGTTGGCGCCTGTGTATACGCGAATACCTGCACTTGGTGAAGAACATATGCAGGATGATGAGCATGCAAATCGTACTGATCACCAAGAAGGCTTGTGGGAAAAGAACAAGACTTAACTAATGTATATCAAAGTTTCAACGGTTATATGTATTATGTATAATAAAGCAGCTGCACTTCAAACAAAAATGTATAATAAATCAGCCTGTCATATAATTACTTATTTGTTACCTTTGCATTTCTTTTTAGCATACATTGTAAATAATGACAACTTAATAGAAATTATTTTTTTTGTTTACAGAGATTAATGGCAACACCACCGCTTTCCCCTCCTACTACAGATGCACCTTCAGAATGTATATCGAGGAAGACAAGGCAATCAACGAAACTAAGATGCTTGACAGTAAGGAAGTTGTACGAGCGTAGACCATTCGTTGTAGTCAATCCTCTAACTGGGAGAGGATCTGGTCCCCACAAACATAAGTTCCACAGCTACCTAGGTGTTGTAGCACGCGAAAAAATCCCTATAGTCCACGAAAATTGGAAAAAAGTTTCGAAAAATCTAAAGCAGCTAATGTGGGATGACATCTTGGTATTTGAGATTCTGTTGTTCTTTTCTTAT
This sequence comes from Glycine tomentella, assembly GCA_007407185.1. Classification (NCBI taxonomy): domain Eukaryota; kingdom Viridiplantae; phylum Streptophyta; class Magnoliopsida; order Fabales; family Fabaceae; genus Glycine; species Glycine tomentella. The sequence continues at coordinate 257,181 of PYAF01004484.1, forward strand.
TTGGTGAAGGCCATTATTATACCTACAATGTAATAAACTTATTGTGAGTTGTTGTTGGTGCAGCGAAAATTTGAGATTTCGGAACCAGCTGCAGTGAAGAAGAAGGTGATGTCATCGGTGGCCACAAGATAGAGGCAATTTAAGTCTTCCCTGACATGCAAATACATATATGGTGATAAACAGGGGCAATATAAAGGACATCCTTGTGTTAAGTATGGGTTAGATCATGATACTTGGGAAGCATTTACTGCAAGCAGGAATAATCCTAATTGGCAGGTTAGACATGTGGTTATAGGAACTAAACATATGGTCTACCATGAGTCAATGACATTTACTTGTATTTTTAATAAACATGATATTTTCATATTTTACACAGGGAGTTAGAGAAAAGGCTCAAGAAATTCAGAAATTCAATGATTGCCCACACGTCCTATCTCGACGGGGTTACGAGTTGCTTGAAAAAAAAACTAATGGAAGAAAAGATGAAGAAAAGACAACAAGATGCAATGAACACTGAAAACCCTACCTTGATTGATGACCCACCATCTCCAATACCAAGACATGTTAAGTGGAAGATGGCTCGAACAAAGAAATATGGAAGAATGACGTCTACAGCGGCATAAGAGATATCAGGTAAAATAGTGAGTTAATGTTGACCTCTTATATTTAAGTAGCTAATATTTTTGTGTTCAACAACCTTATGATTTTGTGGTTGTCATGTGCTTTGTCATGTAGGACTCGTTAGAAGAACAAACAACACAAGGAACCTTTGTTCCGCATGGTCGAAATGACATTCTTAATACTGCATTAGGGTGACCAGAGCACCCTGGTCGTGTTCGTGTAGCAGGTGATGGTGTGACAATACAACAATATTTTGGACAGGCATCCCATGGTTCAGGTTGTTCTAAGCCATGTATCAGTCAACATGATTTGGCTACCCTTATTGAAAATATGAAAGAAGAATGGAGAAGAAAACAAGAGGAAGCTACAAAAAAAAAAACTGTTGAGAAAATAACACAAGAGGTTAAGGAGACAATGAAACAAGAGTTGAAGGAGACCATAAAAATGGAGTTGTCCCAAATTGCATCACCAGCGTCCCCTCCGATTGACGAATAGTTTTACAAAATAGTTGCACGTGTCAGCACAAAGGGGAGTTATGCTGGAAATGCAAGTAATCCATCAGTAGAAAAGAATGTTACGTTTGCCGTACCTACTATGGGACTGTATGTTGTTTGTTAACATTCGACGAAGCTGGTTGCCATGGGAAAAGTTCAGCATGGGGTGGCCATCGTACACAATGTGGCTTATGCAGATGATGTTGTCAGAGTTAATGTGACTGAAATTATTGATCCAGACGCAGAAGTTCCTTTCCCGTCGTCTGAAATCCAATATGTGAGACAAACTCTTCACACATTTGTTGCATGACCCACATATCTTGTGAAAGTTGTACCTCCCCAGGTATTCATCTATGGAGTTTTTCCATTTATATTGCAAGTTGTATGATTTTGAAAATAAGTTGTTTTTTTCATGACCCTTTCAATAATTAACATGACTTTGTTATTCACAAAAATAGGATTCACAATTGTGTACTACAATACCCAGTGAACCTATTCAACGGCAGACACTGATTGTGGAGATGATCCATTGGGCGAACTGATTATGAATCTCTTTCATTTTTACAAGAAGCCCGTTGAGTTGTTGTGGGATGGATCTAAATTTGGTCTCAATAATGTAGTGACACCATTGTTCATAACTTTTAATGATGTCAACGAAATCGTTTCTGGCGACAAATGTTTGAACATATCTATCCTACAGTTGTGGATGATGTATGTACAATTTTTATTACGTTCGCTTAAATAAGAGGCTTTGTTATTGGTTAACATTTGATTAGTTTTTTTTTTTGGACTTAATGTGTTAAAATTAGGTTTATGGAAGACCAATGTAGAAGCTTAGGGCATAATTCGGTCTATGGATTCCTTGAGCCTCAGTTGTTACACTGTGCAAAGGAACCAAGTCAAGAGTGTAACGCCTCAAATTTCCACTTTATGTTGTATTGATTTTTAATGAAAATACTTTTTCCTTTTGTAAATAAAATAGCAAACTAAGGTTTACTAATGAACGATTTCAAATAAATTTCATCACTAATTAATATTTAAAAGTGCAGGATAATATAAAATACAATACAGTCCAATATTTGTTCTAATTCATATTACAAACAACTCAAATATTTCATCATAACAAAACATCTTCAATCAGACATCTTCAATACAGCCTTTCATCAGAACAATCTGCCAATCCCTCTTCACTGTTCATCTACTCACCCAAATCAAATCGGGGTCATAGTAGGTGTCAGCCACAAACACAAAAATACAGGGTAAGTTTATGATAAACATAATTTAAGCAAATAAAACATATGACAATATCCTTAAAGATGCATGATTCTTTTAGACTCTTATTAATTGGTACCAATAGTCAAGATAGCCCCATCTCTGTTGCACAGAACTGAAACGATCAGTCAGGGTCTCACAGTGTTGCAACAGGATTCTCACCCACACTCATGTGATCATCATGGGTGATTATGATTTCCCCACTGCCAAGTAGCCCCCAGCTCAGACTTCTCTTATCTGAATGCTCGAACTCAGTTCCTGCAGCTATCTGACACACCTCCTCTTTGAGGCAACTCTTATACTTTCTCTCTGAGGTAACTCTTATATAAACCTCCTCTGTGAGGCAACTCTTATACACATAAGACATATGAAACTGATTCACTTATTTCATAACTCTTTTCATCAACTTGTATTTATTTTACTCAGAAATTCAATATAAAGTATAGAACTCAACTTTATATTCATGTATAGAATCTCAGCATATTATTCATGTACAAAGATTTTTTTAGAAACACTCAGCAACACATGAAATTTAGAGAAACTCATAGAAACTTGTAGCAACATATGAACTTCATAAAGATTCATGGAAACACTCAACAACACATGAACATTCAAACACTTATTCAAACAAAAACAACACTTAAACTATCTTTAAAACTTCCCTATACATACCTTGTATTCTCATAGAAAGCTTATTTTTCTCTTCCTACTTGGCTATTTTCTTCCACGTGATTTTCCTAAAAGGTGGGGTCTCTTCTACTTTGTTTTAGGCTTTGAAAAAGGGAGAATGAAAGTGAAATGAAAGCTATATGGAGAAGGCAGTTCAAGTGAGGTTCTTTGTGTATGGTAGCTTGAAAATGACTTCATTTTGGACCCCCCTTGCCTTTATATAGTGGTTGGAAATTAATAAAATATTCAAGGACATTTTTGCCCTTCTTAACTAATTATCCTTATTTAGTTCCATTCTAACTTAATTTCCCTTCATTCCATTAGATTCTAACTAAATTTATCCTTATTCTTTTAGATTCCAACCAAGTTCATTATAATTCCAAATCTTCTAGGTTCATTATAAGCCATACAAGTGTCCTACCACTTGTTTTGATCTTAAAGCTTGCCTTTCCAAGTGTCCAAGTTCATGAATCTTCCTCCTTATCCTTGCTTTTCACGTGGACTTATGCTAGGCCAAGGAAAATTTTTATTTTGCTTTCATTTATACATATACCATGTTACTTTGCAAATGAAGAAATTAATCTAATTTTTATTTTTACCTTATACATGGCATTTTCTAAGAGAAAGTCAAGTTCAATTTGAATTCTTCTTCCTAAAGATAATATTGAATAATATAATTCTAAAGTTTTCCAGAGACTTACTTCAATTACAATGTAATTTGCCCATAAGTAGTCTATATCGAGTGTTATATGGACTTTACATATAAAACTGCTCTTTATCTTAGTCTTGACTGTCCAATACTTCTTCTGACCATCAAAATTACTAAACCATTTTATTAAATAAGTTTATGCATCCTATAATTAAGAGAAAATTCCATAGATCTTGTCTATCATTTTTCCATATTTTTCTGAAGTTTGAATTCTTCTAAATAAAGTTTCAAAGTTATTATCTTATAAAATTCATAGAAATTCTATTCTAGTATTTTCTATCACAAAATATTTTGATAACCTATCATCTAAGAGTATTATGTAATTTCATTAGGTTTTCACAAAATTTCTAAGAGTGTCCCAGACAATTTTAATATCAATGGTATTGTGGTAATTTTCAAAATATCCAAGGGTATTTATGTAATATTTACCCTAAGGACATTTCTGTAATTTCTGTTTAATAGTAAGGGTAATATGGTCATTTCTCTTCAAACACTTTTGTAATATCTTTAATCAATATTTACCCAAATAATTTAAATATAGACTACTCAAATTTTACATAACTTAACATTCATGTCAACAATTGCACAAGAATAATTCATACAACATCTATTTTACAGTTATTAAAATATTAGGGTGTTACAAAGAGTGTGAAAAATACATTGAAACATGGGTCAAGGAATCACAAAGACAACTGTACCTAGGAGCTTACTTCAATTAGTAAGAAAAAAAAATAGTTTGGATATCCCCATGGCAATTTTTCCATCATAACATTTTCCATTTTTATTCATTGCAGGGCCCATTGGCAACTTGTTGTGCTATGTCCATGGTCTTATGAAGTTGTTTGGTTTTGTTCATTACATAGGAAGCCTGATATTCACATCAAAACCATAATTAACAAGTTAGTTGAAGTAATTTTTAAAAATTAACCATATATGTAATAACCTAACCCCCATTCATGTTTTGTACACCCAATTTAGGGCAATGAAGAAATTGAAGGGAACATTCCGTGTTAAGACGTCTAATGCATACCAAAATGGATTGAAGTGAAGGTTACTCATTTAATGATTATTGTTTGCATAGTTATGTTATTGGCATTCATGTGGGATAAAGACATTACAATACATTTTTGGTCTCATTTTAGAGCCATCTTCAACCCGGAGGCTATGAATGTGGCTATTACGTCATGCGTTGGATGTGGAACATAGTTAGCGGGTATGTGAGGAGTGACTGGAACAAGGTATATTACATTTTGTACGCATTGTGTTTACACTTGTTTAAGTATGAACTGATTACATTATTCATTAAATATTTTTGTGTTGTTGCTGATTTTATGTATGATGTAGTGGTTTGTCGATGCGACGCCGTTAGAAATGGCGTACATAACAACAATTCGGCAAAAATGGGCAGCGTATTTCTTACAACTTCACAAGACTGCACAGACACAACATTAGATGTTATAGGACAAACTACTTCGATGTATGTCTTAATTTTTTCAAGACTTTACGAACAAAATTTCCCAACCTAAATATTTTGGACACTGTATTTTCGTATGTTGGGTTTCGTTAAATGCAAATGGATTAGCACTATTTTGTTTGTTATGAGTTATCTTCCTAATTTAAGGTTTTAGTCCTCCATCCCAGCAAGGTATGTGTACTCTTCTTTGGTTAGTTGCAATGCACTTCCCTATTTCATGGATCCCATCTGGCTTGCATTTATATGCTGGAATCAAAAACTTACCTTCTTTACCATCAAACTTGTTGTTGGTTTGATGTGAAATATGGTAGATGTGCTACAACAAGGTCGCTCTCTGGCTGAGACGCCTTCCTATTCAGTTCCCTCTGTTGTTACTGTCTTGGTCTTTGGTTGGTTCTTGGTTGAGCGTTCAATCTACCGCTTTAGATAGGTTACACTTTCAATTTCACTCTTTCCTTTCTTGCCTGCTTGCTTGCTACTTTCCATCACAATTAACTTCAATGTGATTCCTATATATAGTGGCTGAACAACACTAGAAGGAAGGCACTTTTTCCTTCACTGGAGAAAATTAAAGAAGGTAATGAAGGACACTATCTCAGTATGATTCCATCAGCTTTACTTATTTTTCTTTTTTGTATTAAACTTAGATTGCTCATTTCCTTTCTCATAGAGCCGATGCTGCTTGGCCTTATCTATTTGCTATTGGCACAAAGTGCAAGGTGGATCTCCTGTTACTGAATGACAGTGATGTTGATAGAGTAACAATTTGTTTCAAAGACACATAACTGGGCTGTATGTGTATCTATTAACTTACTGTTTTAAAATTAAGATTTTCACTCGAACATGAGTAGTTCAATTATCTGCATAGTATCTATTAACGAGTATTGTTCTGTAATATTATGATCCTAGAAGGAAGGGCTAAGGACTAAGGAGTGCCTAATGATATATATGTTCTAGCTTCTTATGTAGTTATTGCCTACGTTGATAAAAAAATGTAGTTATTGCCTACTTCAAGAATTCAAATTATGATATACTATGAGTAGTATTTAGAATTATGATTTTTCAATGGTATCGGTTACTCCTAAGTTAATAGGTTTTTAACTCAGCCTGTGAAGTGAAACTGATTATGCAGTTTGCCTTAAAATATTTTCTTGTCGTGTTCCATAGGATATGGCACAGGTATAGGCGTATGGGCTTGGCTAATTGCTGAGTATGACACATATAGTTTTGTATTTGTTCAAATTTCTCATAGACTTCAGAGACATGCCTTTGACATAGTGACATACTCATAATGTTATAGCATTATGTCACTGTTTCAAAGCATAATTCTTATTCAAAGTCTTTCATCTCTTTCAATATATCTGTATGAAAGATAAGGGTAATTTCTAGTGAATTTATCTTTTAAATCTTATAGAGTCTGGTTAATTATAGATTTTTATCCGGTCAATAAATTATGTAGGATGCAATACCATGTGCTGGCTGTGGTTTGATGTCCCCATGCAAAACCATGAAGAAGAATAATGATTTAAGTTGTGCTACTCAACACTATTGCAAGCCTTGTGCAAAGGTTCTGCCTCGACTCATTCTAGATTTGTTCAATTTCTTGACTGGATGAATTCATAGTTGACATTTAATTACTTTTTTTGGGGTTCTGTTATAACAGTTAATAAAATCGAAACAATATTGTGGCATTTGCAAAGAGATTTGCCACCATTCAGGGGTGGGAATTGGGTGACATTGTCTACTTTCTCAAGGTGTCTGTTTGTTTTAATTTATTTTATTTGAACAAAAAAGTTAATTTTTGGAGATGTTGTGGGGCTAAACTGTGACAGGTATGCTGTGATGGTTGTAATGTTTGGGTGCATGCTGAGTGTCACAAAATTTCCAGCAAACTTTTCAAGGTATCATACATGGTTAGCATGGTCATACATTCCACGTTTCCTTATTCTATTCATCTTGCTTGTTTGATTTCCTTTGATAAAGGTAATATTAAGATGAGTTGAAAGTGTCTTAATGCAGGATCTGGAAAATGCAGATTACTATTGTCCCGATTGCAAGGGAAAATTCAATTATGAATCATCAACTTCACAAACATACAAGACAAAATATATGTATGTAGAAATTATCTATTGCTTCCTTTTCACATTCTTTTAGGGGCATTGAGCATTTTGACTTTATTCTTTGAATCTTATAATGTGATATTTTTTGAGATAGATGAATGGAGAAAGGCAAAAACCTGCATTACCTGAAAATGTAGTGGTGGCATGCAATGGCATGAAAGGAATCTATGTTCCAAAGGATCATATGTAAGCCTTCAAGACTTTTGTTATATTATGGGATGAAACTACCCTCAATGTAGATTCTAGATTTGTTTACATAACTGGATAGGTTCACAAGCAAAACAATGTCCGATATGGGAACCAGTGAATAACTTTTTGTGATTAAACATATTATATCATTCTAGAGAAATTTCATGCAGCTTATTTTTATTAAATTTTCTTCCAGGATTATGTGCAAGTGTTGCTTGTGTGGTTCAACGACGCATACACTTACTGAATGGGAAAGACATGCAGGTTCCAAAGCTCGAAAATGGAGATATAGTGTGAAAGTAGAAAGCACAATGCGACCGCTCAAAGAATGGGTTTGTACCAGTTCTTGTGATACTAAACATATTGTTTTTTTAATTAAAATGTCATAAAGAATTTTAATCCCTTGGATTACTTCAGTGTTGTCTAGTGTCTATACTCTATATGTCATATTTCAAACATCTCCTAATTTTCAAGTATGCAACTATAGTGTTGTAATGTGTGTATATTGTGCCTTTATTTTCCCATATAATGCGTTTCTTATATTTTTAACTAACAATAAAAATTTCTACAGATCGATGAACATAATTCGGAGCTGGAACTTCTCTGCAGTTAGATCAGTAGCAAACAAAATCCTTTTTGCAAGGTGAATGTGTATTTCATATAAACTTTTACTCAAATTTCTCTTATGCGATTAAGTCTTATGGCCCGTTGAAGTCACATGTTTTCTGTTGAATACTCCGAATGGAAGGAACTTATTTTCCTTTTACCTTTTTTTCAGAGAAATATGACCTAGTTTATGCAAACTGGACAACAGAAAGATGTGCCATTTGCAGATGGGTTGAAGATCACCATGTCAACAAAATTATCATCTGTAACAAGTGTTCTCATCATTGTTCATTATATTTGGCCCAACCTGTATAGTTATAATGGATATGTCAAGTTTCATTTCAAACTTACAAGGCTTCAAATGATTAACTGTCAATTACATCATGTGTACTTTATTGACAGGTGCCAAATGGCTGTCCACCAAGAATGCTACGGGGCAAAGAATGTTCAGGACTTTACTTCCTGGGTTTGTAGAGTCTGTGAAACTCCTGATGTTGAGAGAGAGTGTTGCCTCTGCCCAGTAAAAGGCATGTCATTTACATATCACAAATTTTTTGCAGTCCTTGTCATATTTGTTGTATCATAAGCTGTTCTGTAATAGATTTTTATGACTGTCGTAAGTGATGGAGCCAATAGTCAAATTTTTCACCAAGAAATGGATTAGTTTTCATGCATTTCAAGATTGGCTTGATTTTGTTGGATGATCAATCTCTACACCAATTTAAGCATGCAATTAAGTTAGCCGATTTTTACATAGTTAAGGAGAATTCTATTCGGGGAAATCCAATAAAATTGGAATGATAAGGAGAATCCTCCCATAAGTTTATGCAAACATGATTATGTCTAAAAACACTGTCCACTTATCATTTGAATGACTTTTTTCCCTCATCATTATGATCAACTTGTCCTTTATTTATTTTTTTTATTTTCATTAATTAGGTGACCTTAAAGATTTTTTTTCATACCTTTTGCTTTTGCTTATTTCATCATTTGATTAGGTGACTGTACTGGAGTCACGAGATAGGCTTGGTGGTCGCATTCATACTGACTTCTCATTTGGTTGTCCAGTTGACATGGGAGCCTCATGGTAAGTTCATTGTGATCTACTGAAATTGTATTTGTTCGGACCTGATTTTTTTGATGAAAAATGACCAGAATTTTGTGCACTGTCTTTGCATGATTTTCTAGCTTGCCTTTAATGTGGTGTCCTTTGTTTTAATACCATACTTCTGGGTTTGGTATTGTTTCAAACAGGGACATGCCCTCGATATTTTGGTAGAGCACAAGGAATTTGAAATTGTTTAACTGACTTTTATGCTAAAATAATCATTTCTTGTAGCATAAAGCTCTACTCGCATATTATTGTTACATGTCTTCATAGAGTACTGGTTTCCGAAAAATGTCTCACTCTGTGCCACTTTTGTTTTATTTTTTATTTTATTTTATTTTATATTTCTTGTTTTCTATTTGCTTCATGTTTTCATTTTGTCAAATCCTTGCCAAAGCTTTCAACCTTTTAAAGTGTCATCTCCAATTGTGCATAGTTATCAATTGCAGTTTTTAGATTGATTCACTTGGTTCTTAAAACATACTGGCTTCTCTCACTATGGAGGCTTAAGATTCAGTATGAAGTTAGAAATGTAATATGGTCATTACCACTTTCATTTATTGACTTTTTTGTTTGAATATTTATTTTTAACTTTTTATTCTTCTTCTAAGGAGTTAACTGTTCTTCATATGCTGGAAGAGAGTTTTGTAATACATAATACTTATTGACGACTTTTTAATACTATTAGTTCTTTCTTGATTATCTTTTCAGGCTACATGGAGTTTGTAACGAGAATCCATTGGCTCCATTGATACGTAGCCTGGGGCTTTCATTATATCGTACCAGTGGTGACAACTCTGTCTTATATGACCATGATTTGGAAAGGTAATAATCCTTCATTTATGCAATTCCATGGAGATTGATGCATTCGATGGCTTATGACTTACTAAGTTAGAAATATATTTTAATAGTATTTAAACTAACCTACATGATTAGTTGCAAGTTTACCAAAACGGTCACTCTTTGTGGGCCTTAACCTTTTCTCTATACATGGAGTGTGTAGAAATCACCAATATTTGAGATGAAAACAGAAATAGGAGAAAAGTAATTTATTATTGGAAAAAAAGATGAATGTATTACAGAGATGAAATCTGCAATACCTGCAGACCTAAGCTTTGGACCCACTACTAACTGAAATCTCCAAAAAACTGACTCATCCGTACTGCTTCTCCCTCCCTAAAAGGAATTACAAATGAGTGTCTCACACCTCAATATCTCTTTTTTCCCTCTTGCTCGTATTATTTTTTTTATTTCTTTTACTGCGTCTTCCAAACTCACAGCCCATAACTAATTTGGACTGGGCTATGTCATTTGTGAAACCTGATATTGTCTCGTGAAAATGAAGTATTAGCTTACACATATGATTTACTATTGTGTTTGAAATAATAAAATATTTAGGTCTTTTGTAATTCTACTAGTAGTGTTTTATATAGTAACTGCATTTTTTGTTTTTCCAGTTATATGCTTTTTAACATTGATGGTAAGCAAGTTCCACAACAGATGGTCATTGAAGCTGGAGACACCTTTAGGAAAATTCTGGAAGAGGTAAGACCTTTTCACTTTGCACATTATGACGTGTTTCTGATTATCTTAATCTTGAATCTAATAACTTGATAACTTCAGACAGAGAAAGTGAGGGATGAGCATACCGAGGACATTTCAGTTTCCCAAGCTATTTCAATTGTTCTAGATAGGCACCCAGATCTAAGGTATTTGATTGAGAAGAGAATATTGTTCCAACATTGAGGCTTCAAGTTCCAATCTAGTGCTGTAATTGACAAAGTTTTCTGGAGGAAACAAGGACTTGCCCATGAAGTGCTACAATGGTTTATATGCAGAATGGAATCTTGGTTTGTTGCTGATGCAGTTATGATTTCATTGAAAACCTGGGATCAAGCAAGTGCCAATGTAAGTTGAAGGATATAAGATATCCTTTTGCCTCTAAACTACAACAAATGCTTTCGTGTTTTATACATGATTTCATTTATAAACCTTAGTTTGCCACCATTTCCTTGGGTTATTGTTGATATAAATGATGAAATCTTGGGATGAGTATAGTAAGCTGAAATCCAATAATTTATATAAAAAGGTCAATGTATTGTTTCATTTCGATTATTATATACGCTGTATTTAAAACTCATTAATAATTATTATATACGGGTTAGTTAAATCTGTCCATTTGCTCAGATTAAAACTCATTTCCAGTCAGTAATTTTTTTTATTTTTAGATTAAAAATGTATGTGGTTTTTTGCCTGTTTTGTTCAACCTTTAATGTTTTGGGGTTGCAAAAAACAGAGAACCAACAAGTTTGCTTAGGAAAATCAGGTATTCATGGATGGGGCCTCTTTGCTCGTAGAGATCTGGAAGAAGGAGAAATGGTAACTTTATTAATTTAACATGGTCAATAAAAACAAAAATACTTACCTTACTTTTCTTGAAAGACAATATGCATGTGCTTCTTATGGCTGTATGCAGGTTGTTGAATATCGTGGCGAGCATCCATTGTAGTATAACTGACCTAAGGGAGGCATAGTAGCGTTCAGAAGGCAAAGATTGTTATGTGAGTATCTTGTTTATGATGGTTTTTGATATCTGACTGTATTGTACTATTTTCCTAGCCACCTGCTTTGTTCTTCATATAGTATTCTGATGAAAATATGAGATTTCATGTGATTGGTAACTCAACTTTTGTGTGCTTTCAATTGTTGTCTGCTTCACAATTAAAAATGAATTAATTGTTTTAAATCCCAAATATTTAAATGGTTTATATTTAGAAATCCTATGAAATATTATGAGACCTATCATGTTCCATTTGTACTCCTAGTTGATATTGTTTAATGTCCCTATTAAAGTTGGGTTCATGTTTACTGTTAACATTAGGACTCATTGTACTGCTGATCTTAATGCCGAATGGAACTACAGGATGGGAATTGGCGCTTGTTACTGCTCCTAGTTCAAATAACACTACCACGGTAGCTACCAAACTGGTATACTTCTACAATAAATTGACTATTTAGTTAGCTTCCATGATTAGTGAATGCAAATCTGTCTCTCAACATGTAATGCATCTCTGCATACACACTGACAAAAACTCATTGGATGAACACACGTTTTTTATTTTCTAATAATGAGTGGTGGTGACCTGCTTGGTAATCAGGTTGGAGGTTTAGACAAGCTTACACTAAACAGACTATACAATGATGCACTCAGAAGAAACAACCAAAATGGAAGCTATAATCCATGGGAGCCAGCACCAGGGGGAAACATGATGCAACCAACGATGCACCACCCGTTTTTTGCCTCTAATACAGTTGCCGCTCCACCTTCTGTTCAAATGGCTACCATGTCCAACCAATAACAAGCTTTCATGTTTCAACAACAACAAATGATGATGCCCCCCAACAACAGTCTGTAAATCCTTTTGGAAATCCTTATGGAGTCGCCGCTGTCCACCCCTATGACTCAAGTACGTCTGCTCAATCATACAATCCATATATAACTCTCATCTAGGTATTTCCTATGGAAAACAAATCCTTAATAAGCTCAAGGTAAAATAAAAATGGATACTCTGATTACTCTCAGCTTTCGATTCTGAGATTGAGAAACATGAAGAAAGAATACACTTGTATCATATGTTAGGTGTGTGCCATAGTTAGCTAGAGTGAAATTCTTTTTGAATAATTAGCACAGAGGGAGGGTCGATTATATGATTTTTAATGTACAAGGTAAATTCATAATGAGCTATGACTTAAACCACTTAGATTCATTTGCCCCTAGTTGAGATTACTTCAACGGTTTAGCAGAAATTTTGTTCAATTTAACAAACTAAGATCAAATATTCTTTGCAATACTACAAATCACCCTTATGAAAATTTTAATAAATGAATGCAGGGCCGTGAACCATTTTGTTTCTATGAGGGTCTTGAGCAGGTGCACCGGTTCTTATTTGTTCAAACCGGTTTTTCTTGTTTCATCCTTCCATAGCACCATAACAAGAAAGAAGCAATAAATTAAATCCAAAGTAAGTAACTACCTGAACTATGTAGTGTCCAAATGAGACTACTGCATGAATCAACAATGTTTCCATATTATAAATGGCCACCTTTGCATGCTCAAGTGAATGGGAACAACTTTAATCACCCTTTACTTCATTACGTATTCATTTTCCTGCTTAAAAGTGAAGATACATCATATGCACTCTTTGCATTATTGATTTGCTTATTGATTGTTCAAATTATAATTTGCAAATACAACAAGTCATTAAACGGTTGTTTACATTTGGCAGGGGGCTTTGCTATGGATAAATACTGGGCCCCAAATTTTTGAGGGAAAGGAAATCAAAGCAACAACCAAAAATGTAGTTCAAACCTAGTAAGTGTTACATTACTCCTATATGGTAACAATTAATGGATTGACATTGTTTTAAAATTATTTTTGGTTCATGTCATATGCAGTGGCTATCTGCCACAATAGTATATAATTGATGGACCTTATTCAACAAAGGCAAATGTTTTCACCTTTGGTGTTTTGATATTGGAGATAGGAAGTGGGAAAAGAAATAAAGGATTCTGTGATCAACATAATCTTTTGGCACATGTAAGACTGAACTTGAATTTTAACCACCTTTGAAAAGTCCAGGGTTGAGCCCCTGGCACAAATTTGTTCGTTCTGTTCCTCTGTGCATCTTTGTGATGGGTAAATCTGCATGTCATTGATTTAACCAAATGGTTTGATATGCAAGTATGGGGCTATTTACTTAAGGCAAATGCACTGAAATAGTTGATGCTACAATAAAAGGATCACTCAATTTATCTGAAGTTGTTAGAACAATTCTCGTCTTAAAATGTCATGTTTTAAAAATAACTGTATTAAATTATGTATTACATCTCAATTATTTAAAGTCATGTATTTAAAGTCAATTATTTATAATAATTGTGTATTTAAAGTCTACTATTTATAATAACTGTGTATTAAAAGTCAATTATTTATAATAACTATGTATTTAAAGTAAATTATTTAAAAATAATCGTGGTCCAATAATTATTTGCAACTAATGATTCAAAGTCAGTTTTTTATAATAACTGTCTTAGATTTTTGCCTGTATCACCACATACTAAGTCAGTTCTTTAAAATAACCGTCTTAAAATGGCTTTCCATTCCCCCTTTAAAGTTAGTTCTTTAAAATAACCGACTTAAAAGTGCACTCCTATCACCCCATTCGAAGTCAGTTATTTTACATAACCGATTAAAATTGCCTTCGTATTACCCCATTCAAAGTCAGTTCTTTAAAATAACCGACTTAAAATCGCCTTCCTTTCACCCATTCAAAGTCAGTTATTTTGAATAACCGACTTAAAATCGCCTTCCTATCACCACATTCAAAATCAGTTCTTTTAAATAACCGACTCTGAATCCTTTGAACCTTTACCATTCAAAGTCGGTTCATTAAAATATCTGACTTAGATTTATCCAATTTTTTTTTTAATTATTACGATTCAAAGTCGGTTTTTCCATCAGAACCATCTTTGAAGAGTCTATTCTAAGATGGTTATTTTAAATAACCGTCCTTGAAAGTGCTATATAAAAAAAAATAAGCTTTTGAAGACGGTCGTATTGAACCGTCGTTGTAGGGTGTCTCCATACAACGTCGTCTTAGACAAAGACGATTGTATAACCGTCTTTGTTTGGCTTAAATAACCGACCTTGTTTCATACTATTGTAGTAGTGTTGTCTTCTTAGAGTTCCCTTCTTCTAAAATTCTTCAAGTATAAGGGAGAACTCCCGGCTTTAGAATCAATGCTTCCAAACACTCATGCATGTCTTCTACTTGTAAGATCTAGTGTGTGCTTCTAAGTAGTGTAGACAAGTCTTCACCAAACACTTCTACATTGCATCTTCTAATGATCCATTAGTCATGTATAACTTTTGATGTCTACCCTTTAACTAAAGTTATCCTAAGTATCATGCTTTTGATCACACACAACTTTTCATATCTGCACTATAACTCAGAAAACATGATTGGACTTCCAACTTCTGAATAACTCTCTTTCTAGTAGTTCTGCTTCTAAATACGCATAATTTATGTTTGGAAAATTTTTACTATAGGCCTATGCTTAACACCTTTCTTCATGCTTATGAATTTAGTTCTATCTAATTAAGCATATTCAAAGCAACCATACAGTAGCTAAGTTCATATAACTTGAAGTTTGTTTTTTGATGGTTTGTCATCATTAAAACTCTAGCTTCTTGTGGGACTTTGTCTCAACAAAGATAGCCTTGGAATGTTTAATGCAAAATCCAATGAAGGTATATTCTTAAATTACTTAGTAATGATTGATCTTATAGATTACATTACACATATTGATAGTCTAAATTCCTTAAAAGTTGTAGGGTGAACACTCACTACTGCAAAATATGTCTTTTATGACGCATCTTTTAAGACGGTTCTTAATAAATCGTCTTAGAATGTGAGACGGTGGCAATTTTTTAATAATATGATATACACGACAACGATTTTATAATAATCGTCTTAGAAAACTGAGTTTAAATACGGTTTTATTGTAAAACCGTCGTGGTTGCCATTCATTCTTAATTATAATATTCGACAAATTTCAGAAGCAAAAAAAGATAGGGCTCAGATTTGGGATACCGCCGTCCTGGTGTTTGGAAATCGACTCCAAGGAAGTCAAGGCTTAGATTTGGGACACCGCCGGCCAAGAGCGATTCCGCACCGCAAACCTCGTCGCGTTCCTCTCTCTCTGAGCTAGATCTATTGGGCTCTTCGAATTCGGTTCCCGATTTCCGACCCTTAAAAGCTAGCAAGTTCTTTCACTTCAATCTTCAGAAATGGTGAGCTTCCTCTCTTGTCTCTTGTTACGTATGCTTCACCATTCTTCACAATCTTAGATCTGGACCAGACTCGCTTCGATTTGATGTTTTCTTATTTCCTTTTATCCTATTCGAATTTCAATTGCTTGCGTATCTGTGACTTCAAGCGTGAGCCTCCTAATTTTGCTTTGTTAGTTCATGCAATTTTGGTTTCTGTGGGATCTAATGTGGGATTGTGCATTGACTCCTTTTTGTTTGTTTCTTTGTTGTTCGTCTTGCTTTTGCAGCCTCTCAGGCTCGAAATCAAGGTACTCTTCTTCTGGCATTTGATTTGAGGTTTATTTTGGTTCGGTTGCTGAGAATTGTTTGATTAGCTTATCAACGAGATTTTATGTGATTTAGATTTCAATGCGACCAAGCATGGCAGAGTTTTATAACTTTTTGGCTGCTCAAACTGATTTGTTTTCATAATATTTGAACAGCGAAAGCTTGCCCAAATATCAGAGTAAAATCTGTGGATCTACGTCCAACATAACCATGGTGATGCCTTACCCTTGGTTGTGTTTTGTATTTTATCACTAGAATTTTTTAAAGATATGAAACTAAATTTATAACCAGCTTTATAATTTGCTGCTCATTATAATTTGAATCTCTCAGTATGGCATCTATAAGAAACTCGAGAGCTATAAGTATATTAGACGCGATGCAATCGCTAGAAAGTATCGCAAGAACATGAAGAAATGGATCATAAATATCTAAATTGTGAGCAACAAGATTAGTTAGTTGCGGGTGGCTTGGCTTGTTTCAATGTCACCACCCCAATTTCTCACGAAAATGGAGGAATATATTGGTGTTCTCACACCAAATTTAAAAAAGATTAGAAGTCTATTTTGCATTGCAAAGAAGAGCTAAAATCAAGAAACTCAAGCTGCAATTGCAAATGAATTTTCACAAAGAAAATGGATTGTTTATTCATTACATGGGATAACATATGGATGTTGAATATGTAAGAAAGGATGAATTTAACTAGAAACGGCAACTGAACAAAACAAAACACTCACAACGAGTAGGTTATCTTGTCCATCACATAGGTTTGATACACACTTTTTATTATAATTTATAATTAGGATTTGAAGGATCTTTTGGTATATATTTTATTGAGTTAGATGTTACACTTGTTAATATTTTTTACATAATAAATTTGAATATTAAAATAATAGTTAATTTGTATCATTAGCTTTAAGTAACACGTTAGCGGGTGGGTGGGTGACGAGAAATTATTACAAGTCTAAGATTATTAAGTGTTCATACTTCATAGCTCCACTAAACTAAATACATGTATTCAAATTTTTTAATTCAAGAAACATATTAATAATATTTATTTATATGTCATCTAAAAATTAATGAAGATCATGATAGTTCTGGGCTACCTAATTAGTTTTTACTGGGTGACTATAGCAGACTCGTAATAGAAAAGAGAGAGAAAAGGAAGTGAGAGAAATTCAATATTCTGTTATGTTTTTCCATCCATCCAAACACCTATTACATAACTAGCCATCAGGTGGCTCAACAACGAAAATAAAGGAATTATTCAATTAAAAATGTACTTCCATATTATAGGCCTAGCCAATAACATAGTCCTTCAGATACATTGGACTCTTAATTGTACGTTTGGGCTTGACTGGAATATGATTCACAACATCTGCTGGCCCATCAAAGTTAACCTTGTCCTCAAGGTAATGAAAGGGCTCAACATCCGAATGAACCAACAGAGTGGAGACAGGTGAGAGGGGGGTCTATAAAAGCATCGAAGGCAATCTTGGCACAACGTTGTCAGTGGTGGTCAATTGGGGTATTGGATCCAGTTGGGTGTCGTCCGGAGCAGAATGAGACAAAAAGTTGACGGCAGAAACATCCTCCCAAGTTGCATCATCAGGTGGGAGATCTAACCACTGGACAAGAATCTGAGGACAGAGTGACCACTATGTAGAATGGTGCGGTGTGAGACAACTGCTATTGGAACATGGCGTGGAGGCAAAGTGTCATCAGCCAGAGGAAGATGATGAATAGCAAAGTTGAGGGGTGCATGATATGGCCAAAGGAGCGAAGCATGGAAAATCGGATGGATCCTCGACTCAGGAGGCAATGCCAAACGGAAAGCCACTTGTCCGATTTTTCTAGAATCTTGTAAGGGCCATAGAATCTGGCCGCAAGCTTTTGCGATGAACGGCAGACCAAGGAGAGTTGGCTGTAGGGGCGAAGACGAAGCAAAACGAAGTCCCCAGGCTTGAAGGTACAAGCTTTACATTTTTTATCCGCTTGTTGTTTCATTAAATTTTGAGCCTTGATTAGCTGAGTGCGCAAGGTGCTAAGGATCTGTTCTCGCAGGGATAGGGATGAGTCAACAGCCTCAACAGAAGTAAGACCCAAGGAGTAACTAAGCAAACTTGGAGGAGGTCTGTCGAAGGTCGCTTCAAAAGGCGAAGTACTAATAGATCGGTTAAAGGCCGTATTATAGTGAAACTCGGCCCAAGGTAAAAACTTTAGCCACTGCCTGGGATTTTCAAAGACATATGCACGAAGATATTGCTCTAAACCACGATTAATGTGCTCTGTTTGGCCACCAGTTTTAGGGTGGTAAAAAGAGCTATACTTGAGTGTTGTGCCATGAAGGTGAAGTAATGTTCTCCAGAAAGTGCTCAAAAACATTGGATCACGATCTGATATGATGGAACGAGGAGGACCATGGATCTTGCCAATTGTATCCCAGAATGCTTCAGCAACCTTTGAAGCAGAGTAATGTGTGGGTAGAGGAAGGAAATGGGCCCCTTTTGTGAGCCTGTCAACAACAACTAGAATCACAGTGTATCCTTTCACAGAAGGCAGATGCGTGACAAAGTCGATAGTGAGATCGGACCAAATGGAATTAGGAGGAGGTAACGGTTAAAGCAACCCAAAAGGTGAGTGATTTGTTGGTTTAATTCGTTGACATGTATCACAGACTCTGATGTAGTCTTTGACATGTTTTCTCATATGTTTCCATGTGTAAAAATGAGAGAGACGAGCTAAGGTCCGATGGATACCCGCATGGCCCCCTATTGGAGAGGAATGGAATTCGTGCAGAAGAGATGGAATTAAGGAAGAAGCCTCAGGAATATAGAGACGGTGTTGGTGGAAGAGCAGGCCATTTTTGAATTCCCAATCTCGAATGTTTTGATCGGATGACTGCAATCTCTTAATTAAATCAGTGGCATAGGAATCCTTCGGTAGTTCATCATGCAAGACTGAAGCATAGTCAGAAACAGGTCCACTGATGACTGCCAATTGAGGGATTGGGGGCTCCGTCTCCCCAGGCAACTACCTCGATAACGCGTTGGCAACTGTATTATGTTTGCTGCCTTGTATGTGATGGTGTATGAGTAATCCAGTGGTTTAGCCAGGAATTTTTGCTGTTCCGGCGTCTAGATGACCTGCGACATCAAATTATGCAAGCTCTTGTAGTCTATGCGAATAGTGAATGAAGGCCCCAAAAGGTATTGTCGCCACTTGGCGACACTGCAAGTAATGGCATACATTTCACGAATATATGTAGATTGAGCTTGCATGCGAGGGGATAATTTCTGGCTGAAGAAAGCCACTGGGCGCTCTTGCTGTAAGAGAACAACGCCAATACCTTGACCAGAAGCATCGGTCGCACTAGTAAAAGGCTTGGTAAAGTCAGGCAAAACCAGGATAGGGGTTGAAGTCAGATGAAACTTGAGGGTGTCGAAGGCCTGTTGAGCTGCAGAGAACCAGAGGAACCCTTTCTGTGATAAGAGGTCGGTCAGAGGTGCGGCAAGACGAGCATAGTTGCGGATAAACCGCCTATAATAGCCTGATAAGCCCAGAAATGCTCTGACTTGGGAAACAGAGGAAGGAGTGGGCCATGCATTGACCGCTTGGATTTTGGAAGTATCAGGGGCAACTCCTCGAGCAGATACAACCTAAAAATTGTATTTCAGAAAGAGCAAAATAATATTTGGACCATTTAGCAAATAATGAGTGACTGCGGAGAGTGGTGAAGACTTGTTGCAAATGGTTGATGTGCTCTGACAAGGAGGAGCTATATATTAAAGTATCATCAAAGAATATGATGACTAACCAACGTAAAAAGGGAGCAAAAACTTGGTTCATCGTTGCCTGAAAAGTGGAAGGTGTGTTGGTGAGACCGAACGACATTACAAGGAACTCGTAGTGTCCGTGATGAGTCCGAAAAGCCGTCTTATGAATGTCGGAGGGGTGCATCAAAATCTGGTGGAAACCAGATTTGAGGTCCAGTTTAGAGAACACCTGAGCACTGAACAGCTCATCCAGTAATTCGTCCACAGTGGGAATGGGAAATCTATCCCTAATCATAACAGCATTCAAGGCACGATAGTCAACGCAAAAATGCCATGTGCCATCTTTTTTTTAACCAAGATAACAGGGGAGCTAAAAGCCGAACTGCTGGGTCGAATAATACCAGATGAAAGCATCTCTTGGACCATTTGCTTTATTTCTGACTTTTGGAAGTGTGGGTAGCGATAGGGTTTAACTTGTACAGGTTGTGTAGTAGGAAGGAGGTTAATGTGGTGATTGGTAAGCCGTGGAGGAGGTAACGTTGTTGGGCTGTGAATGATATCTGAGAATTGGGAGTGGAGGTGTTTTATAAGGGGGTTGGTGTGGGATAAGGAGGAATTAAGCGGTGTGTCGGTGGAAGGAGGTGAATGTGGTGTGAGGGTAGTGAGACACATGTAGCATGCAGAGATGGAATCCCTGGAAACCATTTTATTAAGCTGAAAGGGGGAAACAATGTCATAATGAAGTTGAACGTCCCCATGTAAGGTAATAGGAGTGTCGGACAACTGAAAGGACATGGTTAAGTGGGCATAGTCAGTAACCACGGGTCCAAGAGTGGCGAGCCATTGGACACCCAGTACAATATTGGCACCTTTCAGATCAAGAGCATAGAGGTCCAACGTGAATACCGTGGATTGGAGCTGCAAAGGTATACTATAGCAAACTGCAGTGCAAGATAAACACTCCCCATTACCAACCTGCACGATAAACGGTTTGATACTGCAAAGAGTAAGGGAAAGGAACTTAGCCATTCGTTCAGTCACAAAATTATGAGTGTTGCCACCATCGATCAGCACTTGCACAGATTGGCCACCAATAGAGCCAGTAAGACGAAACGAACGAGCAGATTGGTTGCCAAACATTGCATTAAAACTGATTTCTGGAGGTAGATCTAGTAAATCAGGAGGAACCAAAATAGGGTCAATGGGAGGATCAAAATTATCGTCCTTGGTACCTTCCAGATATAATAAAGTGGCCTTGCCTTTGCATTTATGGCCAAACACATATCGTTCATCACAGTTATAATAGAGATTTTTCTCTCTGCGGGCCTGCATTTCAGCTGGTGTAAGTCGTTTAATGGGAATGGCTGGAATTGGGTTAGAGGGTTTAGGCGGTGCAAGTGTTAATTGTGGAGAGGAAATTGGAGTGTTGGATAGGGGTTTGGGATACCAGGGTTTCGATGTTTTCATGTCAAGGAATTGATCCTTGTATACTTTGGCCAGAGTAAATGCTTCATGGGGGTCATTGGGGCGATGGGTGAGCACGGCCCGACGAATTTGAGGCTTAAGACCAGAGATAAAAATACTACGATGTAATGTTAAAGACAAACCAGGAACACGGCAAGCCAAGGCTTCGAAGGAAGGTTGATAGGAAGCAATAGTTCCTGTCTGTTGTAATTTGACCAGTGAACCAGCAGTATCGTCGAAGTCGAAAGGCCCAAATCGGCGGTGTAAGGCGGTAACAAAAGTAGGCCAGTCTGGAAGGAGGCCATCATTAAAAAGACCCTGAAACCAACAAGAAGCAAGGAGATCCAGATGGAATGAGGCCACTATTAAGCGATCGGCATCAAGAATATTGTGGTAATTGAAATAACGGTTGGCAGCAAAGATCCAAGTAGAAGGATCACCGTCGGAAAACCTAGGAAAATCAAGTTTCAGCGTGTGAGGGCGAGTGACGCTGGGGCCAGCACCCAATATACCATTCGAGGAGGATCTGCCAGTATGAGCTGGAGAGCTGTGGGCTTGCTGCAACTCCAATAGACGAGCAATGTCCTGATGGACAATGGTGAATTGATGGTCCTGAGATTCGTGAAGTTGGGCTTGAGATTCCTGTAATCCAAAATATTGCTGCTCGTGTAGAAGTTCAGCAGTACTAAATTGCTGCTCCAAACTTTCCAAGCGCTGAGTAAGATCACGAAAACGGGTGCTTTCGGCCATGGGAGGTGAGAGGTAATGAAAGCACCAAATATAGCAGACTCGTAACAGAAAAGAGAGAGAGAAAAGGAAGTGAGAGAAATTCAATATTCTGTTATGTTTTTCCATCCATCCATACACCTATTACATAACTAGCCATCAGGTGGCTCAACAACAAAAATAAAGGAATTATTCAATTAAAAATGTACCTCCATATTATAGGCCTAGCCAATAACATAGTCCTTCAAATACATTGGACTCTTAATTGTACGTTTGGGCTTGACTGGAATATGATTCAGAACAGTGACCTCTTCTGCAATTTATCTGCAGAACATTGTCTTTGTGTTTTAGTATTACTCAACGGCTGATTAGACATACTTGAGATTGAGAACCTTATCAATTTTGTTTTACCTTTCTTGTCTCTTATGAAACATTAATGCATGTTCTATTATCTCCCATTTATTAAATCTTTGAATGTGATTATGCGTTGTGATGTGTGGCTAATACATCTTAGTTTTAGGCTAGTTTAGGTTATAGATTAATTGAATAATTAGGAATATAGATTAGAAATAGTTAAGTTTGTTAAATATATTTATTTTTATCTCATTCATCACCAAAGTATGATTTCAGGGCCACAAAGAGGAGAAGCAAAAGCTAAAAAGAAGAAGTTCCAGTTTCGAAGGCTTCAAGCGATTAGCGTGACGTTCCACGCGGATCGCGTCAGTTGTGCAAAACCAACCTTCATCTCGAAGACATCATGCGATCAGCATGAATACCCGCACGACTAGCGCCATGAAGTCGAATGGTTCACGGGTCAGCGTGAAAGCCAGCGCGAGTAGCGTCAGACATTCAGGATCAGCCTTCAGCTCGTGTTATCCATGCGATCCGCGTGAAGTCGATTCTGTTTCCTTTATTTGCAATATATAGCTCGAAAATGAAGAGGAAAGGAGGCTTTGTTACTGGAATTAAACCACCCTGAAAACAAATATAAAAGAAAGGCTTCTGGACTGAAAAGGGGATCATCTTTTATAACACTGAAGAGCTTGAAAAACCTCTGGAAATCACTCCTACATAGAATCAAAGCTAGGGTTTACTGCAGAATAATGTCTTCTATGTATGCTTTGGTGTTCTTGATGACTATGTCATGCTAAATTCTGTATTGTGGTTAGGCCAAGAACCAATGTGAACTCCTCTGTAATTTAACTGGTATTGAATGAGATTGTTATGATTGCTTTGTTTTACTCTATTCTTAAAGATTATATTCTTTCTTAGAATTGGCCATTCTATTTAAGTTTTGGGGGTTAGGATTCGCAATAGGGATGTTGGGGTTCTAATTACTGACATGAGTAAGATAACAATTGTTCATTGCCTAGGGATAGGGATGCGTGGTTGCAGAACTTTATAATATATTCTTTTAAATGCTTAACTTGATAGAATTTACTAAGGAATTAGGTTTTTGATTCAGGTTAAAGGGTTAATTCACTAAGGGATTAGGGATTAGCTAAATTAGAAAAGATTTATTCTCTGAGTAATCAGAAGCAATCAACTTTGATAACCAGTTAAGTGAAGGAGACAGGGATCAAAGGGGATTGCGTCCTAATCACAATTATTTCATCCATTGGTTACAACTCACTTTACATGCAATTTTAATTCTCTTTAATTTCTGCATTCACTTAATCATTCAACACAACAACAATTCTTTCAAAAATCAATCTTTTTCCTTCAAATTGCTTAGATCGCAAATTATTGTGAAATCAGTATCAATCTCTATGGATACGATACTCTACTTTCCTACTTTATTACTTGAAACGAACGGTACACTTGCCGTTTCGCAACACGTTGTAGGTATCAGATACATTATTTACATGCCCTGACTTGCAAGCTAAATTAAACATGTTTTAATTTTGGTTACTTATTTCAAGACATTCTCAGTACTTGACTATTTTCTGGCATTGAAGGTATTTAAGCAGCTATATTTGTCTGTGGTGACACATGTCTCACTTTGTCAAGATAAAGGGGATGTTGATAGGGTAAAAAGACCCTGGGATATCATAAGTGCTGGTCATAAAATTGGAACACCCAAGCCATTGTTCAGGGAGCTGGTAATTGTTTTGCTTTATGAAAATTAGTAAAGAAATTCAAGTTGTGCATTTACTTTATTGTCAATGATGTATGCTATATGCTGGATATCTTGTCTTTAAATATGACCTGTGATTTAGCTTTGGAACGTTGGTGAATAGTCAGTACAACTAATACTACCAATATAATGATTGTTTACATACTTGTCTGCAGAACTGCAAGCAATTCTGAAACATTTCATGTGTTTTAGGAAAAATATCGGTCACCACCAAATCTCAGTAAATTGCTGTCAACCAAACTGAAGCATATGGTGGCAAGTGGCAAAATAATTAAGGTAGTTTTTTCTACCAGTTACTGCTGTAGCAAAGCACATTAAGCTCTGCCTGTAAACCTGTGTAATAGACATAATCGCTTATTCCTAATGACACGGTTCTTTTCCTTATGAGATACATGAATTTCAGTTTTCAGACTTTGATTTGAGTGAACAAGTTCATATAGAGCTCTACTCTAATGGATAATGGTTTTATTCATAATTTATATGTAGGCTTATTGGGTTTGGTCATGGGATGAGTTGGCTAGTAATGATCTTTCAGCTTTTGTCGAATATATGTACAACTATACTGGTCAGAGAATACACCATGCAGGTCATTCCTTGGTGAGTTCTTAATTAGTTAATTTCATTATGTTTGTGTTTTTAGATTCTGTTATGTCATGTTAAATATGTTTTTAGTTCCTATAATGTTTTTTTAAAATTTTAGTTTTAGTTCTTACACTTTAAAGGTTTGGTTGAGTGCTTATAGTTTCAAAGCCACAAAGAATTGGTTCTTTGGTATAGGGACCAAGACGAAAATGAACACAGGAAGGCTAAGACCAGATCCTACTGATTTTGAAATTAGAGACTCAAAATTGAACTCCTAAAGTATGAGGATTAAAACTAAAGCGATGAAAAATGTGGTTAAACCTTTTAGATTTCTGGTGTGTGTGTGTGTGTGTGTGTGTGTGCGTGTGTATTTAACAATAATCAGATATTACAAATCATATATTTAATGGCTTTAGCTGCTTTCATACAACTTCTATTGGTGGTTGAGATATGATAATTCCCATAAATGAAATCATATATTTGTAACTTGGAATGTTTTTGTCAGAACCTCTTGAGAGTGTGAAAACCTGAGTATAGGAGTACACTAGTGGAATTTTTGGGTATTATCTCTAGTTCTCCTTGGTACTATGGCTGTATAGTATTATAGTATTTGAATAGGAGATTTCTCCTTATCATTATAATTGTTGGAGAAGACTGGTGAGTGTATTGTATTATCCTTGATATAGTGGAATGCTTTTGGACTTTTATTGACTTTCTAATTTCATCCTCAGCACTTGAGAGTTTTAGTCTAAAATTTGATTCCCATCCCTCTCTTGGTATTTGTGTTTTCACATTTATTTTATGTATGCAATGGTGTTTGCTTAATGTGGATATACAGGATGTTATTGGATACCTCTTTTTCACTTGTAAAATTTAATTTAGAAGGGGAAATCATTGTTTTGTGTGTGTTTTTTTTTCCTTCTATTTTTTCTTGGCAACAAACTAGTTCATCTAGGAAGATTCCCTGAGCCCATTTAAAATTGTATAAGAATGTGGGTTTTATATATATTTATCCTCAAATTTCAGTATATGAATAATGGTATTGTAGCAGCAAGTCGTACATAAATCTTGTCTAGTCTATCATTCATTCACATATTTATTTTTGTATATATAATTTTATCTATATTCTGCAGGTCTGCTATTTCTGATACTTGATATTTTTTCCATCTGGGCGATTCCTTTACAAGGTTATAATCCAGTGCTGTCTAAGTCCATTTTATATTATATGCTTTCTTCTATCTTTGGGTCAGGTTAATTACATGTGTAGCCTTAAAGTTCTGATGATGCTTTCATGTTGGATTATGCTATGTGTAACACAAGTTTTGCAAATTGTACTCTAGGATTTGACTGGGGGCACATTGGTGCCAGTGGAAGGAACCTGATTGTCCACTTTTTGCTCTCGAATAGTATTTGATACAGCACCTACGGTGAGCAAAAAGATGATAGTTATATATTTCACATCACCTTTTGTTTTTAGCATTTCATAAGATTTATGCATGTTCCTTAACAGGGTCACACATTACGATTATTGTCCTTACCTGATTTGTTGGATGCATCCATTGGGAAGATAATGAAGGTAACACTACTAATTTTAATAGTAAGACCATAGGATGATAGTTATAGCCTTTGTGTAAAAAAATGGTATTCTGAAAACATGTTTATGAATGTTTTTGCAAGCTTATTATTATTATGAAGTCCTTAAGTCTTATTGGAGTACTAGCTTAATACTTTTATGATTGTTGATGATCACTTTGATTTATAAATAATAATATTGTATTTATTTCATCTATCTCTTTGCTTCATGGCTGACAGGTTGTTGCAAATGAATATGGTATGTTCTTTTTGGAATTCAATAGTTCAATTGGAAATATACTTGGATTATGTTCTCTTTTCACTTGATCATACTGAGCAATTTTGGTTTAGTTTGTCAGCTCTCATTGCTTATGTTCTTGATATGATGTTGGGAATATGAAAATATACTTAGCTTATGTTCCCTTTTCACTTGATCCTGTTGAGCAACTTTGGTTTAGGCTGTCAACTCTTATTGCTTATGTTCTTGAAATCATGTTGGGAATATGAAAATATACTTAGCTTAGCACGTGTCATTATTTATTTATTTGTGCCTTTTTTATGATAGTTTAAAAATAGAAAATTTTAAACTCAGATAGGATAGGATGAATAGTTTCTGCTAATTAGTAACTGCTAAGACGGTTTTTGCTGCAAAAACCGTCTTAGAATCATTATTTTTTTTAATTTAAAAAAGTCATTCTAAGACGGTTATTTGGAAAACCGTCTTAGAATGTCACATTCAAAGACAGTTATAGATTAAGAACCGTCTTTAAATGCTCCATTCTAAGACGATTCTAAGACGGTTCTTTGCTCAAAACCGTCTTAGAATGTGACATTCTAAGACGGTTCAATAACCGTTGTAGAATGTTTTACCTTTCAACGACGTTGAATACAACGACGGTTCTTGAACCGACATAAAATAGGGCAAATAACCAATGAAAAAAGTACTGTTTGTAGTAGCGACTTTTAGGAATTAGGTGTAATATCCTAAAAAATTTAAAAATGCTTAATACCTAATTTTGTCCCTTAGTTTATTAAAGATGTCCAATTAGGTCCCTTTAAAATTTACCTAATTGGGTCCTTTCTATCAACTCCGTTAAATTGATGGATAGAAAAGTCATATGTGGCACTTGGGATATTTGTTTATGTTTTTTTAATGATGTATACATATAGTGGTGATTAAAAACCGCCACTATATTTATTATTACTATTTAAAAAAGAGAGAGAAAACATCAAATAACACAAACAGATAAGAGGTTTATAGCTGCCAACAAAATAAAGAAGTCGTTTATCATAAAAAAATTCAATTTGTGTTTGAAAAAATAGTCTTGAATCATAAAAATAAAAACAACTTCTTCCAAATCCCTAATCCCCAATAAATCAAGAAGCTTCCTTTATTTTCCCAGGCTAGGGAATAATTGTCAAATCTAGTGGGGCTCAAGGAAAATCCCATTCCCAACCAAGTGTTGGATATAGGGGAGCAACAAGAAGAATGAAGCTTATGTCTTGGAAGAATGTTTTCGGCTTTTCACATGCCTTGAAGATTGTAATTCAAAATGAAGTGTATAAGAGGTCAATCTTTTGATCCTTGCATTGCATGCACACAATCATTTACATGCTTAAATGTTTTCATCAAAGCATCAAAGCTATTTCTGAAAAAGGAACTTAATGGGTAATGTTTTTGGAAAAATGTAAATCCTACTGATTTAATCGATTACACATCAGTATAATTGATTATTTGCTTTGATTTTAAATTTGGAAAAGCATTGAAGAAGATTTTAATCGATTATATAACCTTTGTAATCGATTACATAGTGTAAAACAAAAGTTATGCATTGCTGCTTTAATCGATTACCATTAGTTGTAATCGATTAAACAAGCTATCTAGAAAAGCCTGTTTCACTGCTTTAATCGATGATTATAAATTGTAATCGATTACACAAGCTTCTTCTGAAATAAAACTTCACTGCTTTAATCGATTATAGCTCAGTTTAATCAATTATTTTGTTCATTGTGAAACCCAGAATAAAGCTTTGAACACTTTAATCGACTAAGTGACAACTTAATCGATTACATAAGCCATTTTAATTGATTATGTGGTGCGTTGTAATCAATTACAGTCTGTTACAAAAAACTGTTATAAATAGGATAAAGGCCTGTCTTGAAACTTAACTTGAATACTTCGAAATACACACAAGCCTTCTCAAAGTTAGAAAGTGATTTTCTAGGTTAACTAAGTTCTTGTCCCACTCTTTAATCTTCATGGTATTGAATGATTTCTTGGGCAAGAGTTTTCAAAGAAGTTTTGGAGAGCATGTTCTGAAATTCTTTTTCTTCAATTCAATCATGATTGGTAAACCACATGCATTCATATTCATTGGATCATCAGGTTGTTTCTCTCCATTCTCTTTGGTTGTAAATTCGTTTTTGCAATTTTTGTTATTTGATGCTACTGTAAAGAGTTCTTTGAAGCTTGTGCTTTAGTAGCGTTCTCTAGGGAAGAACAAAATAGTGTTCTCTGGTTCTTGATCATTAGGCGTCTAATAGGATTTTAGATTTCTATTCTTTATCTAGGGTTCATAAAGAGGGATTGTTGTAAAGCTTGTAAGAACTGAAATTTATATAGTGGAACTCTAATCTAGTGTTGATTAGAAGAAACCGGATGTAGCTTCTCTTGAGAAGTAAACCAGTATATATTCTTGTGTTGATTTTCTATTCCTTAATCTCTACTAGTTATCTTGTTCATTTGTTCTTGGTTTTATTATCATTACTTAACAAGTTCTGTTTTGAGCAATTAATTTCTTGAGTTGAGTGATTTGATTAATTAGAAGCATTCTTTGTTTAAAAGTGATTAAGATCCTTAACTCTAATTTTACAAATAAATTTTAAAAGACCAAGTTTAAACCAATTCACCATCCTCTTGGTTACTATTGGTATTCCTATTGTCTTCAATTGGTATCAATATCAGGTTCTTGAGTGTTATTCAAGATCATTATCTTTCTTTAAAAAGAAAATGAATATCACACAAATTACCTTCAAGGAAGGTGCCTTCCTCAATCGTCCTCCGATGTTTGAAGGAGAGTACTTCAATTTTTAGAAAAATAGAATGAAAATCTTTATTCAATCAAATGACCTAGGTTCTTGGAATGCAATAGAAAAAGGTCTCGTGGTTCCTATAAAAACTGTTGGTAATGATATGATTCCCAAAGAGAGGGATGAAATGACAGATGCTGAAAAGAGAGTTGTTCAATATGATTATTTTAAAGCTAAGAATATGATTACTTCTGCACTTTCCTCTGATGAATTCTTTAGAACTGTTAGGTGCAAAAGTGCAAAGGAGATGTGGGAGATGTTGGAGATAACTCATGAAGGTACAGATGAAGTAAGAAGATCAAGAAAGCATGCCTTAATACATGAGTATGAAATGTTCAAGATGAACCCCACAGAAAACATATCTCAGCTTCAAATAAGATTCACTCACATAATAAATCATCTTCTTGGTCTTGGAAAGATCTTTGATGCTGAAGAGTTCAATATCAAAATCTTGAAGTGTCTCACAAGACCATGCCAACCAAAGGTGACAACAATCAAAGAATCAAAAAGATCTATCCAAAATGTCCATGACTGCACTGTTTGGTAAGCTTCTTGAGTATGAACTTGAAATGTCACAACTAACCAATGCAGAAGATGCAAAAAAGAAACACAAAAGCATAGCCTTGAAAGCTATATCCTCAAAGGTGAAAAAGGTAAAAGACTCAAGTGAAGAAGATGAAGAGGACAACATGAATTTAATTGTCAAAAAGTTCAGCAAGTTCTTAAGAAGAAACAAGAACATAAAGTTCACAAAGAACAACAACAAAAAAAGTGACAACAACTTCACTTACTTTGAATGTGGTAAGCCTGACCACATTAAATATGAATGCTCTATCTTTTTGAAAAAGCAACAAGGTGAAAACAAGATAAAGAAAGAAGAAAAGCCTAAGAGAGCCTATATAGCTTGGGAAGATAATGAGTCAACAACTTTTGAATCATCAACTGAAAATGAAGAAGTAAATGTGTGTCTCACTTCCACAATTAATGAATGATCTCTCAATTGCTGGAATTGAGGTAAGTTCTGAACTTGATCAAGTTATTGATGCTTTTCAAGAAATGCATGAAGAGACCCAAAAGCTTGCAAAATCCAATAATAAGCTAAAGGAAATCTTAGATGGCATGTTACAAAAATTATAGAATTGCAAACTAAAATTTGTAACTTGAAAGAAGAAAATGAAAAACTTGTTTCAAGTTAAAAAATGAATGGATATCCATGTGTTTCTTCTTCATCTAATGTTGACAAATACAATGATTTGCCAATTGAAAATAATAGGAATACTTCACAACAACCAAGAGGGGGGTGAATTGGTTGAACCTTGGTATTTTAAAATCAAATTCAAATCAGAGTTTCAGGATCTTTATCACTTTCAAAACCAAGAAACCTTTTACTCAATCAAATAGCTCAACCAAGAATTCAATAGATCAAAATAGAACTTGTTGAACAATCAATATGATTCAAAGAATTAAGGATCAATGAATAAGATGAGAATAGAGATATAGAAATAAGAACACAAGCAATTTATACTGGTTCACTTCAAAACCTGAAGCTACATCACGTTTCTTCTAATTCACACTGAATTAGAGTTCCACTATTATAAAATATTCTTACAAGCTTTTACAATAACCTCCCCTTTATCAACCCTAGATAATGAACAGAAATCTAAAACCCTATTAAACTTCTAAGAAGAAAGATTCAGAGAACACTACTCTAATCTTTATGCTAGAGACCCTTCTCTAGTCCCAAGCTATAAGAATCCTATTATAATTGCCAATCTCAACAAATTTGTAAACAAAATTATAATCAATGAGTTAAGGAAAGAAACAACCTGATGATCCGGTGAATGACATGCATATGAATGAGCAATTCAGGTTGAAAGACAAAAACAAACTCAGAACATTCTTCTTCCTTAATCTTTGAAAGAAACTTCTTACTTTTAAAGAATCACTCAAAAACCCATGAGTGTTTTAGTTGATGCAAGAACTCATAAAACTCAAAAAATCACTTTGAACGTGTTTAGAAAGCTTGTGTATGCTCAGAATACGAATTGAACAAGTTACAAAACAAGCTAAGCTTTGGTTCTATTTATAACAAACTTTGTAACTGTCAGTAATCGATTAAACGCGCCTAATAATTAATTAAAACACTCATGTAATCAATTAAAATAACATTGTAATCGATTAAAGTGTTCTACAAGATTCTAGACATGAGCAACGAGCAAAATAATCGATTATTCCATCTTGTAATCAATTAATACAGCAAGCTTCAAATAATCAAAATACACTATGTAATCGTTTGCGATTATTTGGTAATCGATTAAGACAGGAAGACAAATTTTTCAATTAAGCCTGTGTAATCGATTACTACTTATTGGTAATCGATTCTTCCAGATAGTCTTAAAATCATGTATAGCAATGTAAAGCTTTGTAATCAATTACTACATATTGGTAATCGATTAAAGTGTTCAACAAAGCAGTTTATATGAAAGCAAAGGTCAAATAATCGTTTATTCCTATAGGTAATCGATTACATCATTCTTGAAAGCTTTTCCAGAATGAACAAAGAACAAAATAATCGATTATACCTTGAATGTAATCGATTACATCAGTATAAAAATAATTTTTCCAAAAACCTTTGAATCAAATTTAAAACCTTAGTTAAATGTTAAAAGCTTTGTTTGATTTTCATGAAAAACACTTAGTTGAATCAATGAATGAATAAGTGAATGCATGAATGCATGGATCAATCAGATAGCTTTCCTTTTACATAAAATTCCAAGTCTTCAAGCATGTTGAAAGCACAAAACTCATCTTGTATCAAAAACTTCGAATCTTCATGAAGTTCCCCCTGTATCAAACAATCTCCCCCTTTTTGGCTTTAAACATGCCAAATTCTTGATTGACCAATTGTTGAACTTGAAGCTTTTTAAAAGTATTTAACCATGGAAGACTTTGAATATTTTGGACCTGAAAATTTACACTTTCTTTCCAAAGAACAAGTGGTAAAGCATATGATTCCATTTAAACATCATTTACAAGTATTCTAGGTATAATTGATTCATTTTAGACAGTTAGCTCCCCCTAAATTCCATAATCCATTCAAGTCAGATTTTGGGCCAAATTTTGAACAAAAAAACAGGGATGAACAGAGTATAAAGCAGAGTATATCAAAACTCAATCATTTATCTCCCTATTTGGCTTGTTTAAGTCAAAAACATAAAGAGCACAGCGGATAATTGAAATAAAACCAGAATGGAAGTTTTATAGATGCATTGGAAAGCCATTACAAAGTGAAATTTAAACATTACAGACATAAAAAAAATAGAGCACATAAACTTAAAGAAACAAAGGCCATTTAAAAAGAGGTAGAATCATCATTCTTAAGAGTAGCCTCTATAATGTCTAGCCTATCCTTTATTTCATTCAAAGAGACACTAGTCTCAGCCCTAAAATCATGATGCATCTGAAGAAGCCCATCCATCTTCTGTATCATCAGAGATTCAAACTGTGAGTATAAAGGCTGAGTTTGATCCCTTTCTTCATCTTCAGATTCTTCCACTTGAAGGTCAGCATCAGCAGGTGGAGGAGGAGGTTCTTGTGGTTGGCCTGCCATCACCCAGCCTTGAGGTGTCTTCTGCATCCCCAGCTTTGTAAGATGTTTTTCTTTTATGAGGATGTTGCTGGAATTGGTATGGTCCATAACCTCATCAGTCACATCAATGTTGAAGTGATCAATGAACCTAGATACCAAGACTGGATAAGGAAAGGATAGTTGACAAGTCTCTTAGACTTAAGTATGATTTCCTCAAATATAAGAACCCAATTCATGGGAATAGAGTTCTTTAGTCCATACACCAATTGCAGGTCATCATTGTGGCTTGGGCATGGTTAGTAGCCCTTGGAGTAAGCACATAGGTTATGATGTAGTGGAGTAACCTATCCTCAAGATTCATAGGACTAGTACCTAATCTGTTCTTAAGTTGCATATGTGGGTCATGAAGCATCTCCTTGTAGGTATCTAATTTGTTGTATCCCTTAGGGTCTTCATCAAACTTCCTAGCACCCTCAAATATTACCCCAACAATAGATTCCCAGACTTCATAGGTGATTTCCATAGTAACACCCTTGACTTTAGAAACCATGTTCCCATGCATGGAACCCTTGGCACAGGCATAAAACACCTTAACTAATTCTGGGTAGAAAGTACCCTTCATTTCAAGGAATGTAGGGAGTTGAAATCCCTCCCTTATAAACCAATCTAGGTCTAGATATTTGGGTGTGCACATTGGTTTAGTGGCAAAGAATTGCAAGTAGTTTATTTTGTAAGACTCATTGGAAAACCACAAGTCTAACCTATTTGGGGGTTGAGGAGGAGGAGGATTGGATGATGATTCTCCAACCTTTCTCTTTGAAGATCTAGCATGTTTTGGTGTGGGATTTGACATTTTAGTAAGAGGTTTAGACACAGACACACATCAAAACTTAGAAATATAGTAGAGAAAGAGAGAAGACTAAGATGCAAGGCTTTTCAATGATGCAAGGCTCTTATTTATAGGCTAGTTAGATGCTCTTGATGTTCTTATTTTTTAAAATATAGCTATTGGAGGAGTTAAGATACTTCAGTGACCTTTGATTTGATTTAGATTTGGTTGGGCAGTTACATTTCTAGAGAAAAACTGTCAGAAAATGCACTAATAGACTAAATAATCGATTATTTAAACATTCAGAACAAAAAAATTATACGGGTAATCGATTATCCCGTATGGTAATCAATTATTTGTTAATATAATTGATTATATCATCATTTTGAGAATTTAATTACATATTAGAGCTTTAGTAATCGATTATCTCGACTGGTAATTGATTACTCCAGAAGTATTTAAAATTTTAAGCACACATGTAATCGATTACCAATTGGTTGTAATCGATTACTCCAGTGAAACTATTACACTGAAAAACATATTTTGCTTATCGTAATCGATTATCCTGTTACATAATCGATTACTCCAGGAGGCTTCAGATTTTCAAAGCAAGCAATAATCGATTACGAGATTTCTGTAATCGATTACTGAAGCACAAATTTCATAATCAATGAGATTATTTAATGATTTTAATCGATTAACCCGAAGTGTAATCGATTATTACAGTGATTTTATTAGAAAACAAAGTATTTTGCAGATCAATACGAATTTTGCACAGCATAGATCATTTTTAGTGATGAAGGTAGCTATGAAGTTTAGTTTGCATGGAAAGTCATACTTCAAACAGGCTAGCATATATTTGATTCATCAAGAATACCTAGCATGTTTCTAAGTACATGAAATCTATCTCTAGCCAATGGTTTAGTAAATATATCAGCTAGTTGGTTATGGGTATCAATGAAATCAATTTTGATATTACCTTTTTGAACATGATCTCTGAGGAAACGATGCCTTATCTCAATATGCTTTGTCCTTGAATGCATTATTGGATTCTTTGATATGTGAATAGCACTTGTGTTGTCACATAGCAAAGGTATTTCCTTTAGTTCAACTCCAAAATCTTGCATTTGTTGCTTCAGCCATAAACTTTGTGCACAGAAACTTCCAGTTGAGATATATTCAGCTTCAGCAGTTGACAAAGCAACACAAGATTGTTTCTTGCAATGCCATGAGATCAAAGAACTACCAAGTAGATGACAAGTGTCACTTGTACTTTTTCTATCTAACTTGCAACCTGCAAAGTCAGAATCAGAATATCCAATAATATTAATTGAAGCACCTTTGGGATATCAAAGACCAACTTTTGGTGTTGCTTTGAGATATTTGATGATCCTTTTGACTGCTATTAAATGAGACTCTTTTGGATTTGCTTGATATCTTGCACACAACCAAACACTTAGCATTATATCAGGTCTACTGGTTGTCAAATATAGCAAGGATCCAATCATTCCTTTGAATTTTGACTCATCAACCTTCTTTCCATTTTCATCTGAATCTAGATATGTTGATGTTGATGTTGCCATTGGAGTTGCAGCATCTTTGCTTTTCTCCATTTTAAATCATGTAGCAGTTTTCATTGAATGTGACTTTAAATCCTTTGTTACAGAGTTGACTTATACTTAAAAGATTATGCTTCAAACCTTCTACATAAAGAACATTCTTTATCTTTGTTTTGAAGCTGTCTCCAATGTTGCCATCTCCAATGATCTTGCCTTTATTATTATCCCCATAAGTGACATATCCACCATCTTTAAGTGTTAAGTTTGTAAGCATGGACATGTCTCCAGTCATATGTCTAGAGCATCCACTGTCAAGGAACCATGTTGAGGATCTAGCTCTTAGACATACCTGCAATAATCAAATCAATTTACTAGGGAAGATACCCAATTAAGGTTGGGTCCATAGGGGTTAGTTGCTTTCTTTTTCTTTTGAACCCAAATGCAATCTCCATTAGGCACATAGAATCTCCTAGCATAGCATTTGTAAGATGTATGTCCTCTTTCCATACAATAGTTGCATATCGCAGATTTTGATGATTTTCTAAGGAAAGCATTTTGATTGTTCTTTGAGTTATTATACCTTTTTTGATTCTTCTATTTTGGAGGCACAAATATTGTTTTTCCAACATATTTTGAGCCCTTTTTGTACCCCAAACCAGAAGTATCTCCAGCATGCCTTTGCAAGTCATTTCATCCAAGTTGCATTTTCCTCTATATAACTTTCTCAAAAGATCAACCAAATAGCTGATTTCAGATAAACTTGTCATATCTTTTTCTCCTTGACTCTTTTTGTAATCAAAATCTTTTTGAAGCAAGTTATACTTGTCAACACTTGTAGAGGAAGAGAAATATACACATCCATTCAAATTGTAACTTGAAACAAGTTTTTCATTTTCTTCTTTCAATTTGTAAATATATGTTTGCAATTCAGCAATCTTTGCAATATACCATCTGAGATTTCTTTTTAGCTTGTTATTGGATATTGCAAGTTTTTTGACTTCTTCATTTTCAGTTGAAGATTCTGAAGTAGTTGACTCATTATCTTCCCAAGCTATGTAGGCTCTTTTAGATTTCCCTTCCTTCCTTATCTTGTTCTCTCCTTGTTGCTTTTTCAAGTAGATTGAGCACTCAGATTTGATGTGGTTAGGTTTTCCACATTCAAAGCATGTAAAATTGTTGTCAATCTTGTTGTTGTTGTTGTTGTTGTTGTTGTTGTTGTTGTTGTTCTTGCTGATCTTTGTGAACCTTTTGTTCTTATTTTTCTTCAAGAACTTGCTGAATTTTCTGACAATTAAGTTCATGTTGTCCTCTTCTTCTTTATCACTTGTTTCATTCTTTTTTTTTCAGCTTTTGAAGTTGCAGTTTTTAATGCAATGCTTCTGTTTTTCTTTTCTGCATCTTCATTACAAGTTAGTTGAGAGCTCATACTCAAGTAGCTTACCAAATAGTGCAACCATGGACATCTTTGATAGATCTTTGGATTCCTTGATTGTTGTCACCTTTGGTTGCCAAGGCCTTGTTAGACACTTCAGGATCTTGATGTTCAATTCTTCAGTATCAAAGATCTTTCCAAGACCCAATAGATGGTTGACAATATGAGTGAATCTTGTCTGCAGCTGAGAAATGCTTTCATTGGTGTTCATCTTGAACATCTCATACTCATGGATCAATGCATACTTCTTTGATCTCCTAACTTCTTCAGTTCCTTCATGAGTAATCTCCAGCATCTCCCACATCTCTTTTGCACTTGTACATCTCACTGTTCTAAAAAATTCATCAGAGGAAAGTGCAGAGGTGATCATATTTTTTGCTTTGAAATCATATTGGGTAACCTTTTGTTCAGCATCAGTCATCTCATCCCATTCTTTGGGAATCAATTCATTGGCAACAGTTTTCTTTGGAATAAAAGGACCCTTTTCTATAGCATTCCAAGCACCTGGGTCATTTGATTAAATAAATATTTTCATTCTATTTTTCCAAAAACTGAAATGTTCCCCTTCAAACATAGGAGGTCTGTTTAAAGAAGCACCTTCCTTGAAGGTTATTTGTGAGGTATTCATTTTTCTTTTTGAAGAAAAACTAGTGATCTTGAATAACTCTCAGGAACCAGCTCTTTATGTCAATTAAAAATAATAGGAATACTTCACAATAACCAAGAGGGGGGTGAATTGGTGGAACCTTGGTATTTTAAAATCAAATTCAAATTAGAGTTTCAGGATCTTTATCACTTTCAAAACCAAGAAACCTTTTACTCAATCAATCAAATAGCTCAGCCCAAGAATTCAATAGATCAAAATAGAACTTGTTGAACAATCAATATGATTCAAATAATTAAGGATCAATGAATAAGATGAGAATAGAGATATAGAAATAAGAACACAAGCAATTTAAACTGGTTCACTTCAAAACCTGAAGCTACATCCAGTTTCTTCTAATTCACACTGAATTAAAGTTCCACTATTATAAAATATTCTTACAAGCTTTTACAAGAACCTCTCATTTATCAACCCTAGATAAAGAAAATAAATCTAAAACCTTATTAGACTTCTAAGGAGAAAGATTCAGAGAACACTACTCTAATCTTTATGCTAGAGAACCCTTCTCTAGTCCCAAGCTATAAGAATCCTATTACAATAGCCAATCTCAACAAATTTATAAACAAAATTACAATCAATAAGTTAAGGAAAGAAACAACCTGATGATCCAGTGAATGACATGCATATGAATGAGTAATTCAGGTTGAAAGACAAAAACAAACTCAGAACATTCTTCTTCCTTAACCTTTGAAAGAAACTTCTTGCTTTTAAAGAATCACTCAAAAACCCATGAGTGTTTTAGTTGATGCAAGAACTCATAAAACTCAGAAAATCACTTTGAACATGTTTAGAAAGCTTGTGTATGCTTAGAATACAAATTGAACAAGTTACAAAACAAGCTGAGCTTTGGTTCTATTTATAACAAACTTTTGTAACTGTCAGTAATCGATTAAACACGCCTAATAATCGATTGAAATAACCTTGTAATCGATTAAAGTGTTTTACAAGATTCTGGACATGAGCAACAAGCAAAATAATTGATTATTTCGTCTTGTAATCGATTAAGACAGTAAGTTTCAAATAATCAAAATACACTATGTAATCGATTACGATTATTTGGTAATCGATTAAGACAGGAAGACAGATTTTTCAGTTAAGCCTGTGTAATCGATTACTACCCTTTGGTAATCGATTCTTCCAAAGAGTCTTAAAATCATGTATAGCAATGTAAAGCTTTGTAATCGATTACTACCTATTGGTAATCGATTAAAGTGTTCAACAAAGCAGTTTATATGAAAGCAAAGGTCAAATAATCAATTATATTGTTCTTGGAAGCTTTCCAGAATGAACAAAGAACAAAATAATCAATTATACCTTGAATGTAATCGATTACATCAGTATAAAAATAACTTTTCCAAAAACCTTTGAATCAAATTTAAAACCTTAGTTAAATGTTAAAAGCTTTGTTTGATTTTCATGAAAAACACTTAGTTGAATCAATGAATGAATAAGTGAATGCATGAATGCATGGATCAATCAGATAGCTTTCCTTTTCCATAAATTTCCAAGTCTTCAAGCATGTTGAAAGCACAAAACTCATCTTGTATCAAAGACTTCCAATCTTCATGAAGCTCCCCCTATATCCAACAGGAAGTTTACTGATCTCATGGCATTGCAAGAAACAATCTTGTGTCACTTTATCAACAGCTGAAGCTGAGTACATCTCTGCTGGAAGTTACTGTGTTCAAAATCTTTCGCTAAAGCAACAATTGCAAGACTTTGGTGTAGAATTAAAAGAAATACCTATGCTATGTGAAAACTCACGTGCTATCAACATTTCCAAGAATCCAATAATGCACTGAAGGACCAAACATATTGAGATAAGACATCATTTCCTTAAAGATCACATCCAAAAAGGTAACATCAAAATTGACTTCATTGATACTCACAAACAATTGGCTGATATATTCACTAAACCTCTGGCTAGAGATAGATTCTATACTCTCAGAAACATGCTAGGTATCCTGGATGAATCTAATCTTTGCTAACATGATTGTTATGTGCTTATCTATTTGAAATAGCTTATTACTTGACTGATCATCACATGTGCTTCAAAGAGTCTACGTTGTGCTGCATAAAATACTGTTCATACTGATATTTCTACTGGAATAATCGATTAACGCACGTACTAATCGATTAAATGAACTTGGAAAACTGTTGAGAATGAAATTTGTGCTTATTTAATCAATTACATAACTAGGATAATCGATTATTCTTCATAGAAAATAATTCCAGCAAAATGAATTTCTCTGGAATAATCGATTAAGCCATCGGATTAATCGATTACACAGCCAAATTTTTTTTAAAAAAATTCAATTCACTGGAATAATCGATTACGGTGAATCGTAATCGATTAAATTGTTTGACAAATTGTTTGAAACTCGAATTCTCCCTGTAATAATCGATTACACTTCATCTTCTTTAACTGAATCTCACTGAAAGAATTGATTACTGGTCAAATTAATCGATTACAGCTTATGCAGAAATTGATTTTGCTTACGAATTAATCGATTACATAAGCATATAATTGATTATTCAAGGACTTACTGCAGAATCTGCAAGATTTTCTTGGAATTTGTAACTGCCCAACTAACACCTAATTCAAATTTGAATCCTCTGTGCCTTAAAGTTAGCGGGTTAATTCGAAATAACTGTTACTCATTTCAAATTTGAACTTTGGAGCCCAAAATCTTCTATAAATACAACTTATGTTAAAGGAAGAAATCACACCATTTTCATCGTCTATCTTAAGCACTATTGTGTTCTTCTTTCCTCTGAGTCTAGAAACTTTGTCCAGTTAGCCTTTCCTCACAGATTAGCCACATCTGCACCTAAGAGATCCAAATCCTCTAAGAGAAAGAGTGTTGAAACCTCTAACCCTGCTGTAAATAGGTTAGACCATTGGTTTCCTACTGAGAGAGATAAAATAACCTACCTTCAGTTTAATGCCACCAAACTCGTTTGTCCTCCCAAACATCTTGACCTTGAC
Organism: Glycine tomentella; assembly: GCA_007407185.1. Taxonomy (NCBI): domain Eukaryota; kingdom Viridiplantae; phylum Streptophyta; class Magnoliopsida; order Fabales; family Fabaceae; genus Glycine; species Glycine tomentella. The sequence continues at coordinate 298,005 of PYAF01004484.1, forward strand.
TAGTTTATTAAAGAAGGTTTTCAATTCTCTGCGATGATTGAAGCCCAGGGATTGAAAAAGTTTGTTGAGATGAAGGGTACCTTTTACCCTGAGTTAGTAAAGGTGTTCTACACCTGTGCTAAGGCTTCCATGGATGGGACGACAATCTTGTCTCAAGTCAATGGAGTGGCCATGGAAATCACTCTTAAAGTCTGGCAAGCAGTGGCTGGGATTTCCTTTGAAGGTGAAAGGAAATTTGAGGAAGAGGCTGGGGGATACAATAGGGTAGATACCTATAGAGGGATGCTTCTTGATCCTCACATGAGGCTGAAGCTTAGGCTGAGTACTGGGCCTATGACTCATGAAGATAGACTTCTTCATTACATAATCACCTATGTCTTAACTCCAAGAGCCACTAATCATGCCCAAGCCAGTGATGATGACATACAACTTGTGTATGGCATGAAAAATTCCATTCAGATGAATTGGATTCTCATTTTTGAGGAAATTATGCTTAAATCCAAAAGATTGGTGAATTATCCTTTTCCATATGCTGTTCTTATGTCCAGATTCATTGATTACTTCAATATAGATGTCTCTAATGAGGTTGTTGACAACACAAACTCCAGTAGCAGCCTCATCAAAGAGAAACATCTTACCAGGCTGGGGATGATCAAGACCCCTTATGGTTGGCAAATGGTTGGACAACAACTCTCTGCTGCTGGAAATGAAGAGGAAGCTAATGAAGAAGCTGAAGATGAAGACCCTGCTCAACCATCTTATAATCCATTTGAATCACTTATGATTCAAAAGATGGATGCCTTATTGTCACTACATCATGAGCACAGGGCTGAGACTAATTCATCTTTGGAGGAGATGAAATCTAGGCTAGAAAACAAAGAAGCTAGGCTTGTCCTTGATGATTTTGATAAACTAGTTTAGGTTTCTTGTATTTCCTGTTATTGCTTTATATTTTTTTTCTTTGATTAATGTATCGTCTTTCCCTTTCCATTAATGAAATTTACATTTCTCCTTCTCATTATTTGTTATACTACCTTTTGTCTTTGATAAGTCAAATAGGGGGAGAAAAAAATTGATTGATAACTAACTAAAAGAGAAAATCTATTTTGTTCTCTGTTGTGCTCTGTTTTCTATAGTGTTTTTACAAATCAATAATTGACGAAGTTATCTAAGTCAGGGGGAGCAAACTAAGTCAGGAGGAGCTAACTAATGAAAGTAAATGATCAATGTTTATGCAAGCATATCTCTTAACACTTTTTCTTAGCAAAGAGGCTAATTTGTTTTCAGGTTAACAAAGTTCAAGACTTCTATCTTTTTCATCCCTCAAAGTACTTCAAAACTTAAACACATGGTCAATTAATATTTGGCATGTTCAAAGCCAAAAAGGGGGAGATTGTTCAATATAGGAGGAGCAACAAGAAGAATGAAGCTTATGTCTTGGAAGAATGTTTTGGGCTTTTCACATGCCTTAAAGATTGTAATTCAAAATGAAGTGTATAAGAGGCCAATCTTTTCATCCTTGCATTGCATGCACATAATCATTTACATGCTTAAATGTTTTCATCAAAGTATCCAAGCAATTTCTGAAAAAAGGAACTTAATGGGTAATGTTTTTGGAAAAATGTAAATCCTACTGATTTAATCGATTACTTGCTTTGATTTTAAATCGGGAAAAACATTGAAGAAGATTTTAATCGATTACATAACCTTTGTAATCGATTACATAGTTTAAAACAAAATTTATGCATTGCTGCTTTAATCGATTACCATTAGTTGTAATCGATTACACAAGCTATCTAGAAGAGCATGTTTCACTGCTTTAATCGATTACTATAAATTATAATCGATTACACAAGCTGCTTTTGAAATAAAACTTCACTCCTTTAATCGATTACCATAAATGGTAATAGATTACATAAGCTGCTTCTGAAATAAAACTCCACTGCTTTAATCAATTACAACTCGGTTTAATCGATTATTCTGTTCGTTGTGAAACCTAGAATAAAGCTTTGAACACTTTAATCGATTAAGTTGTCACTTAATCGATTACATAAGCCATTTTAATCAATTATGTGGCGCGTTATAATCGATTACAGTCTATTACAAAAAGCTGTTATGAATAGGATAAAGGCTTGTCTTGAAACTTAACTTGAATGCTTCGAAATACACACAAGCCTTCTCAAAGTTAGAAAATGATTTTCTGGGTTAACTAAGTTCTTGTCCCACTCTTTAATCTTCATGGGTGTTAAATGATTTCTTGGGCAAGAGTTTTCAAAGAAGTTTTGGAGAGCATGTTCTGAAATTCTTTTTCTTCAATTCAATCATGATTGGTAAACCACATGCTTTCATATTCATTGGATCATCAGGTTGTTTCTCTCCATTCTCTTTGTTTAAAAGTGATTAAGATCCTTAACTCTAATTTTATAAATAAATTTTAAAAGACAAGTTTAAACCAATTCATCCTCCTCTTGGTTACGATTGGTATTGCTATTGTTTTCACTAAGTAGTGACAATAAAGCCCAACATCATAATTCAAGAAAAGGGTTCATACAAATCAGAATGGACAAGAAACACCAACGCTAGGACCGAACATGAATGCCCCCAAGATTATCAAGAGTAAAGAGGCTGCATTGTCCCATACAATAGGCACATCCAAAGGGATGTTTTCCCCCAAGTCTTCTTTGGTGAGCCTAAAAATTCCTCTAGGCTCAAACAAGTGCCCATATGTAGGTGACAAACTACCTCATGATGACCACAATGATCAGTCCTCCATGATCGTAGCTCCACCTTCGAGTATGGATGTGAATATCCAACAACTTGGCTCAGGTCCAGGGTTGGGGAAGGATAATGAGCTAAGCCTCTAAGGACCCCATAGAGTAGTTTTGACTCCTTTGGCAAGTGTACCAATTCATCCAAGTAGTAATAAAATGGTAAGATCGAGTGTCTAGTCCACAAAGACTTTGATTATGCTCAGAGTTCGTATATATCAAATTTTAAGCAATGAACAAGATAAATTTTTGGGATTTTCAAGTGATAATGTATGTAAATATAAATTTGGAATAAAATAAATAGTGAAATAGATTAAGAGCCAAAGAAGAGAAACAAACACTTGGAGAGTTGATTGAAGGTTGATGCAAGATTATGAGATATATTGGGTGCTAAGCCTACCAAAATTACTCTTGATGCAATGTTAATTATTTTTCACTATTTAATATTATTTTACATATTACCTTCATCGTCTAATTTACTCTAACCATGATCCCTCATATGAAAGAGCCTAATTTATCTAATTTCACTCTTGATCCCTCAGCAAGCTACATCAAATAATTTGTATTAAGAGTAGAGATGTATATTTAAGGGTAAACAATCTCATTTTATCCCTAGATATGGATTGTCTAGATATTTTTTTCCAGATCTCAGAGTATAGACATTTTCCAATGCATAAACCTCATAACATTACATGCACGTGGATGATCAGACCACAAACATGACAGAAGATTTAGAAAAGAATAATAATATGAAATAACATTAAATAGATAGTGAGAATTGTTACATCAAGAGTGTTTGGTTTCTGAACCCCCAAAAAACAGTGGTTTAGCCTCTCCTTGTCATGAGAGGCTTACAAAAACAAAAGGGAACAACAATTGATGAAAGAGAATGGAAGAAAACTGGTAAAACAAGGGTCATAGGCCAACTTTTGTGAGTAGATTCTTCTCTCTTTTGTGCCTTAGGTTTCTCTCTGGCTTCTTATGCTTTGTTTCTGACTGCTCACCCTTTTTTATAATCAAAATTTTGCTTTATTGGATTTTTTTATATTGGCGATGCTCTAAGCCCATATAGGCGCGCTACGCCAGATGCTCAATCTATCTTCTAAGTCTTTAATGTGTAATCCTACAAAGAAAATACAACCAACACAATAAATCAACTAATTTAGCATTTATTGGATAAAAGCACACAAAAAGCTAAATTTATACGTTTCAATCACAAAAGACACTACTACAAAACACTCATTCCACGATGCTGGTTTTACGATGGTTCTACAAAAATCGATTTGGTAAGAAAAGCGGTGGTATTTTTGTAAATATATGTAATTTTTTAAAGACAAAATGCATTCCAACATCGGTTTCTTTAATAACCGATGTCGAATTAGAGAATACGAAGTCACTTTTGGGAAACCGTCTTGGAAAGGAATGCAAGATTTTTAAAGTCACTTGCTATCTCGCTCATCCTTATTTTCATGTTCAATTATTTTTCTTATCTCCGTCCCTCCTCCTCCAACCCTACCCCTACGTCCGCGACCTCGGCATCTGCCACATCAAGGTCTCCACCTCGTTCTTATTCATCACCACACTCACGTCAAACCCATCGTGTGAGGTTCGTCGACATTCTCTTCAGCTTAACCCTTCTTTTTCGATGGTAAGGTTTTCTCTTCGATTCTCGCTAACCTCCTTTTCATCAATCCCATTTCCATTTCCCCTTTGCAACCAATTAGGGCTATTCCTCTTTTACCGCGTTCCGAATTTGTTGCGTACTAACCCTTGCGTGTTCCAAATTCTTTGTCGAGGTTGTGTTTGGTAAGGGCTTTTTGAATGTTCTTCATGGCGGGTATGAGGAACTTGGTGGTGTTGTGTGGAGAGAAACAGATGAAGCGATGCAGCGATGCATTCTCTGCTTCTGTGGAGAGAAACAGAGCGAGAGAGAGAGAGAGAGAGAGAGAGAGAGAGAGAGAGAGAGAGAGAGAGAGAGAGACAATCTCTAGTTTTGTGTTTGTTTTCAGTGTTTGTTGTGTTGCTAACGATGTTTCTGGGAATGTGGTGTGCAGAGTGTGTGTGAGACTTTCTCTGGAGCAAGTGGGTGACGTGAGAGAGAGTGGTGCGTGTTTGTTACCATTAACTATGAGCAATTTTGTCTTCCTCACGCGATTCACTAAGCCTTGCTTTTGTTTTCACAATTTTTTGCAGGCTAATCGACACACGATTATTCTGATGCAGCTTTTTTTAGAACAGAGCAACTAGGACGTTCATGGATTATGAATCCATAACTCAGGCCATGGATAGTATTAACTATAGTTAATACTTGTACTATAGTCGTAGTTTTATTTTTTCATTTTTTGTTTTATTTTTTGGGTCGTGCTATTGTTTTTTCTTGACTCACTCTAATAGATAAATAGATAATGTTACTGCCTATGATGTCGTATCAGTTACTCTAATTTTACTTCTTTTTTCTGCATTGTTTCAGTTTAATTAGTGAACTACAAGTTTCTTTCCAAAACAAGGAAAAACGTGCATAATTTGAGGGGAAATTACAAAACTTTGCAAACTCTCTTACTAGCTATATTATTAGTCTTAGTCTTTGCTTTCTCAGATTCTCATGATCATCATAGCTTTTTTTCTTTTTGTTTGTTTTGTTTTGCTGCTTTGACTTTCTTTAATTTGCACCAAAACCCTCTTCTTCCATCTCCAAAATCTCATTATTGCAAATTGGTTGTTTGACTTATAATTTATGAGTTCAAAGCACTCTCTCTTAGTGACTATTCCAAATTGTTTACTACTATCTATCTACTGTACTAAATTTTCAAGCCTTCAATGCTTCTACATACAATGCTTTGTAGTTAATAACCTCCCCATTGCCATTACTTTATGTTTGTTTAGTACATGGTACTGAAAGTGAATAACTTTGACTCTGATGTTTGTTGGACAACCCAGCATTTGTTCCTTCCTACCCTTTTTACCTTAATTACATACACTGGCTGTAAAATTAGGTCAGAAAAAAAAGTTTTCTATCTCCTTATTAAGAATGAAATGATTGATATCCATTTCCTTACCATAGATTAGAAACTGAAAAAAGAGGGTGATGTTGCTTTCTTGATTTGTTTGTGTGCAGTTAGTAATTTTTGGATTAGTTTATCTTGTGGATCACTTTAGCTTTTTGCTGCCACAGATAAGGATTGGACTTAGGATATTTGAAGACTAACCCTATTCTTCTTAGTACAGGTTTACCAATTGATGCTATTTTCTTTGTTTTTCAATTATCATATCTAAAATGGCAAAGTTATTTCAATATAGAGAATAAGTCATAATTAAGTTTTGCTAGTTGCTTCAGTTTTGTGTTTAAGGGCCTCATATATGCTTTTGAAAGTTGTTCATAGATATTTTTCATATATCTTGAATTCTTGATGATAGTTTGGTCATCAACATAGTACTTAAAATTCTTTTAGATTGGTACAATCTTCAGATTGACTTCGATGTCGCTCTTGTATATACATACATTAAATACATTTGTAGCCATTATTTTGTTAAATCTCTTGATCTCTCTCCCTCTCTTGCTGTCTGGTATGTGAAATGATATAGCTACATGTTGCTTATCATCTGCTCATGATTTCTTTAGGTTCTGTAGATGAATTTATTGTTTAGAAAAATCATCAAACATAAGTAGCTTGTTGCATAACATGAAGAGCATTATTGTTCAAGTCACTGTATGGCAGTAAATGGTATCCTTTATTTTACTTGCAATGTATGGGTTGGAATAAATGAATCCGCAGCTCAAAATTGCTCCTGCTTTGGATTCAACAGTCATTTTGTGGTTAGTATAACAATTTGGAACACACTAAGTACTTGACTCTCCAATTGTTTTTATTAGCATAGCTTATGCACTTAAATTTAGTTGCTTGATTGCTTAAATAAAAATTGAATAATACAACAGCTTTTGATAGGCATCCCATGGACACTTCAAGGAGTATTTAATTTCAGTTTCGCTTTACATTTAACACTTAACTCATTTTGTAGTTGGTATCACAAATTATCAAACTTTTTTTTATTTGACTCTCTAATTCTTGTCATTAGTAGCATCCTTGAATACTGATATTTAGGTGCTTCCAGGTTAAATAGTAAAAAAGAAGGAAATAGCTGAATTTGATACATTGGGCACTGCATGGGCACTTTATTCCTGGAACATGAGATAATTCATATTTAAGGAAAGTTTTATGTTCTAATATTGAGTTTTTTGAGTTTTCCTGTTCCATATTTTACATGTTTCATCTCAGTGATAAATAAAATCCAAATAAGCCAAAAATCCCTGCTGTTTTAATGCTTGCCATTATTCTTTGCAGGTGAAACTTCTGATACATCTAGGTTGAACAAGTGGAGGTGTAGATTTTCTTTCCAAGGGAACCAAAGCTACTCTCTTGCTAATTGTTCAAAGTCATGTGATTGCCACTCAGGTATACTATTAATTTTTGATTGGAATGAAGACAAGCAGCCTCCTGCAGTGCTTTGTTAGGAACACAGAAGAGAGTTGAGAAAAGAAAATTACTATGAACTTGCTTACTTAGTCTTAGTCTGTTGGCAGTTTTTTCGAGAATATGAACATGATAATAGCCCCATCCCCTGTGCCAAAAAAAAGAATAAAAATATGCAGCAATCTTGGGTAATTTCTTATTTGAGTTGTGTGTATAACTTATGTTTCCATTTTATTTCATAGAGATGCCTCCTGGCTGAAGCCTGAAGCTAAATGAAATGGCTTCTTCTTTGAGGCATAAGGGCTTTGCCTTTCTGTGCAACGTCACCATGGTGTCTTTTCTGGTGTAATTGCATCTTATTTCCCTGTGATAGGACCAAAACACTGCTTTATTTATGATTTTATTTTCTAGTGCAACATTATTTAAATGTCGATGATTGAAATTAAACTGCAACCATTTAATACTTTGTCAAAGTAAATTCTTATTACAAATCGATCTCCTTCCCTCCACTTTTGTTTTCTTCCTCCCAAAAAAAACCAATCTTAATCACATATGATGCTTTCTATTGCAAATTTAATTTTGTATCCATTTTTTTTTATTTCCAGTAATTATATACTTTTCACTTTGCTGTGGTGTTATTGACATTAGTCAATTAGTGCAACTTTGTTGGTCTTGTAATGTGGCAATATAGGTGATATGTTGGTGTCTTGGTGGCAATATCGATCATTTATGCTTGTCCTTGTTACCTAAATAAAAAGTTGTTAGTCAGAAAGATGCAGTACTATTATTTGGTGCCATATGGTGCTTATAGGCTATGGTATCACAATAGACTGGTTGATGTTGTTATAGACACATCATCAGAGAGCATAGACAAAGTTTGAATTACTTGCTAATTTTATGGCTAGAATAGCATGGTTGAAATTGATAACAGTGATTGATGATGAAGGCATATGGGATTGATTTAATTTAGTAATATGTACCTTGAAGAAAACAAATGATAAGAGCCCACTATGAATAAAATTTTCAATAAGTACTTGTAGGAGAAATAAATAATGTAATAAACCACATTTCTCTCATAAGCTAAAAACAGTTTTATGTAGCTCAACTGTTTTAATATCTCTCCCATGTAACTTCTCCAAAAATTGATATGCATATGTTGCTTTTAACCGTAGAGAAATTTCATTAATTTCACCTTCTTATTTTCTTCTCCTATAAGTACTTAATACAAATTTATCCAAACGGGTCAAAGGCTTGAATTTTTTGAGGGATTTGTCATCGACCAAACAATGCTAATAATGATACTATCATCAGTCTAGAGTTAGAAAGTATATGCAAGTACTAATTTGTAGATGCATGCTTGTGATTGTTCCCTATTATATCTGTTGGATGAACTGAGACTGTCACTCTTAGCATAATATTTACATCTTACCCACTTGTACATGTATGCATGATTTACTCATAGCAAAATCTTCCTAGTCATTTTTCTCAAATATTCCTTACTTTTTTGCAGAATGATGAGTGATTATACAGTGGAGATGATAAATGATTGACTCAATGAGTTCAATGTGGAGTTTCATGGTCCAAGTGAAGATAACCAACAGTAGCAGACAAGAAAATTAGGGTATGCATTGTTCTCCAATCTCTTTCACCAGTATATTCTTCTTATTCATCTATGATTATGGAAAATCAAACGTTATGTGCAGAATGCTTATGTGTGGCAAATCATGTTTGTTGATAATACTTCTTTTTCTAATTTTTTAAATTAAATGATACACAAGATTGCGTGGGAAGATAAAATTTGGTGATTATGGATTCAATTTACCTTGCTTAGCTAAATATTTTATGTCTTGTTACTCACAAGCTTCAATAATCAAAGGAAATTTAAATGAAAAAATATATAAGAAAAACAACTATTTCTTAGAGTAAAAACAATTAGGATTTCCCATGACGTTTCATAATATCACTGATTTACTGCTTAAATCTTAGAGAATGTCCAATTAATATTCTAACATTTACATTAAGTTCATGTTTGTTGCACGCCATGAAATATGCAAGAATATATACAGTTATCTTGATATGACTTTCCTATAAATGGTGACACTGCTAACAGAGAGCATAACACTTAGAAGAGAATGCTATATATATGATATTAAATTATCTAGTGTTAGTGAAAATGCAGAACTAGCGTCTGTTTTAGTGGTGATTTTAGTAAAGTTTGAGTATCAACAAACTTTACCATTTAACTATGTTTCAGATTAGCTCTTTTCCTCTTAATGTTGTTACCTTTGCAGTTAGTTTCTCTTATGCTCTCTTACATGGTTTTGTGAACAAACTTGTCATTTTAAGCATTATGGAATTGGGAGTAAAATGATGATTTTTAATTTTAACACTCTTGTTTCACATCCTTACTTTTAATTTTGAAATCATTAAGTCGTGCTGTTGAATTGTTGTGGGATACTTATAATCTTATTCTTGGTAAAGGCAGATCAAAACATGGTAAATCTGTGGAATGGACATCAAAAGATTTACTCAAGGGGTTAGAAGAATTTGTTCCTATATATGAAACCCGGCCAATCAAGAACTTGTATCTATTTTTAAAAAAAAAAAAAAATTAAAAAAACTTAAGATACAAAGACGGTTTTAAGGCAAAATCATCTTTGTATGTAGGCATACAAAGATGGTTTTGCCTTAAAACCGTATTTGTATCTATTTTTAAAAAAAATTAAAAAAATTAACATACAAAGACGGGACATACAATTTGTATCTATTTTTTAAATAAAAAAATTAAGATACAAAGACAGTTTTGCCTTGAAACCGTCTTTGTATCTTAATTTTTTTAAAAAATAAAAAAATAAAGATACAAAGACGGTTTTTATGGCAAAACCGTCTTTGTATGTTAACATACAAAGACGGTTTTTAGGAAAAATAGTCTTTGTATCCATTTAAAAAAAATCAACGAAGACGGTTTTTTGAACCATCGTCGAAAATGCTACTTTTCAACGACACGCTCAACAAAGACAGTTCTACAACTGTCGTCGTATGGGGTTTAGAACCGTCGTCGAAAGCCTCGCCTGTAGTAGTGAGAACCATTAAAAGAAAAAAAAGAAGATAATTACTATGTAATTTAAATGCACAATTTACGTATATATAGCAATTATCAAACTTCCCCATATTTAAAGTTTTGTTTGTCCTCAAGCAAAAGTAAGTAATTGCTAAACTAGTTAGATTTTTGCCATGTCAAGATTGTAAACAAATCACAACAACTGAGATAAATGCATACCTTCGAAAACAATTTCAGTATTCAATCCTCAAGTTCACACACACCATGTTTTCATGATGAATTTATGTAAAGAATGCAATCAGAGAGAAAAAGGTTAGCAAGAATGACAATTATCACAAAAAGATCAACCTTTGCTTCACTCCTCACAAGGCAAGTGTTTCTCTCAAGCACACAAGTGTTTTAGTTATGTGTATTCCATTCATTCCAATTGAAGTTACAAATCTCAGCTTTGCACATCATCTCGTTCAATGTCATCACACACACCCCACAAGGATCGCTAAGGACTTTATTAAGCTTGTAACGTGGCTAGGCTAACAAAGAAATCATGGTTTTTCTTGGAATTCAAAACAGTTAGGTTCTATGAGAGCTTTCTCCTATTCCCTACTCACTTCAGGGGGTCCAATTTCCTTTTTCTCCCAACCTTATTTAACTTGTCACTATCAATAGCACCCAGAGGTTTCTTTCACATTAATATGCTTCTCATTATTTCCATAACCTATTTTTTTTATAATACCAAGGTATAATGTAGTTCTGGTCCTTTGTGTGTTTGTTGCTTTCATTCCTGCACAAGATTTGTTTAACTAACATACTGCCCCAAATTTGACACAAATTTGCCTTGATCCATAAGTGATGCTCTCCTATAAACTAAGATAAGGTGAACATATTTACACATGTTTTTGGTTCAGGGTTCAATAACAAATTCATTCTCAGTTAGGCTCAAAAGAGGTGCAAAGGATTTAACATTTATTTTCAACAGGTTGGATTTTTGGCTAACTGGCTGAAATTAAATTATCAACAAGGCCTTGATCATATCCATATAGTGTATGCACTCAAACAGTTCAAGAATCACGCAAAACCAGAAAAGCAAAAACAATTCTTCTCTCATAATTAAGATACACACAACTCACACGATAACTTGAAGCAAGAGTATTTCTTTCACAAGATTTTCTGTGATGCAAGCTAATCGATTCACTCACACACATTTAATTCATAAAAACGTCAATCAACAACAGCTTGTGTTCAATCAAGAATCATAAATTCACCATATTAACAAGACAAAATCTCAGTCATACGATCGATTAAATCAAAACATGCTCAAATAGTGTCATCAAAATAACTATCTATTATGCAAAATTAAAGAAAACTGTAAATTGAATAATTTAAATGGCTAGAATGCAGAAATTTAAAGATAGATGCATAAAATAAAGATAGAAAGAGAAAAAGAAAAGAATAAGTCTAGAAAAATAAAAAAAATGGCCTCAATTTTGTGTTAGCCATAGGTCCCACGTTCCCTGAGCCGTTGTGGCATCCGTAATATAATCATCATCCTCTCCAGCCTCCACAACATCTATGTCACCAAATGGTCCCTCTGCAACTCCAGAGGTAGCACCCCCCCTCCCCCCGCAAAAGAGGAAAGCTTGTCCCCAAGCCAAGAAACTCGCTCAAGGAAGTCCTCTGGAGTCTTGACCAGCTGATGGAGAAAGAGCTGATGAAGGCTCTACATCAGGAGATATTGCCCGTGGTGAAGGCTGATCAGCATAGGAAGAAATGGCTATTGAATACGTGGCTTAGAGGTAGATCCTCGTCATTTTCTAGAGGCCATCTGTAAAGGACAAAGAGAAATGAGATAAAAGAAAAATTATATTCAAACAAAAATTAAATACTTCACAGAAATAGAGAAAAATGGTAGGAATGTTGGGTTGTATCCCAGTAAGCACTTCTTTAACGTCACTAGCTTGACTCAAAACACCCTGATGGGTCATGGAGGTGGATAATTGTGGTCAATTGCTCGATATAACCACCATTGTACACCTTCAGCTGCTGTCATTGACAACTCAACTTCGCTCTGGATCACTAGACGATGGGTCTATTAACTCGACTGCTCCATATGGCCAGTCTTTGATTGTGGATGGCCCGGACCACTTAGATTTGGGCTTTCCAAGAAATAGCTTGAGGCGGGAATTGAACAGCAAAACATGCTCTCCAGGCTGGAAATTCTTCTTTACAAGCTTGTTGTCATGATAAGCTTTTACCTTCTGCTTGTAATTTTTGGAAGACTCATACGCATTGAGTCTCATTTCTTCTAACTCTAGCAGTTGTAACTTCCTCTTTTCTCCAGATAAGGACTCATCAAAGTTGAGGAACTAGAGAGTTCGGTAAGCCTTGTATTCAATCTCCACTAGGAGGTGACAAGCCTTCCCATACACCATCTGGAAAGGAGATAGACCAATTGGCGTCTTGAAAGCAGTTCTCTATGCCCATGGGGCATCATCTAATTTTGTAGCCCAATCCTTTCTTGAAGATGCAACAGTCTTCTCAAGGATTTTCTTCAACTCCCTGTTGGACACTTCAGCTTGGCCATTTATTTGAGGATGGTAAGGAGAAGCCACTTTGTGTCAGACATTGTAATGCTCCAACACCTTCAGTTGTGCTTGTAGAAATGTGTCCCATCATCACTGATAAGGACTGTTGGAACTCCAAAGTGGAAAAATATGTTCTTCTTTATGAACTTAATGACTGTTTTAGAGTCAATTTTTTTTAGTAGCTATAGCTTCTACCCACTTGGAGACATTATCCACAGCAAGTTAAACAAACACATAATTGGTAACATTTTTTGGAGGAAGCGTGCATTGGAAACCCGTTTAAAAGGTGTCTAGTGTGATCTTCAAGACCGTGATTTAGAGTCTTCACTACAAGAAAAATGTCTTATACCTACAGACACCTTTTACCTACACACATGAATTAGTGTATGTAAAATTCAAAAATACTTTTGCCTATAATTATTTAATGTAGGTTAAACTCAAAGATTTTTTATGTTTTTGGTTTGGACATGAAGTCAACAATTTAATTTTTTAGTATGTGTTCCGGGAATCGATTATTTTTGTGATGCAAAGTGCAAAATGATGGATGGTCATAGTAATTAAATGGGCGCTGGAAGAACATTAAAGTAGGTTCCTTGACCTTGATTATGAGATTCGTGAGTGTACTGATTATAGGTGGATATGCTTGATTTCTTAAATGCTCCTAATGAACTACCAAAGCAATCTCTCATTGGCAATGAAAGAGTTGAAAGCGATCCTTCACAGTCTCCATTGGTTGGGAAAAAGGTATGGAAGGTTATTAAATTTTCATTTTTTATTCCCTGTGTCAAACTGCCTTCTAAAATTAATGAGTTTGTTACTTGCATACATTATTATTAATTTGTTTTTTCAATATCATTATACTAACAATACATTAATAATAAAAACAAGTTTGACAAAAGTGATATAGTTTTAGATCTCTGATCATATGACTATTTACCTAATTAATATTTTCTTTGACCTTTGCCTAGAATAAAGTTTCATACTCCTAATGAAGGATTTCCTGTGTAACTTTTTTGTTAAGCCTGATTATGCATATATAAAGGAGTTATGCAGATCTCGTTCATCAAAATAAAGAAAAAAAGTGATGCAGATAAATCGAAAAGGACAAGGAATCTGATCTGAGCATGGGAATGCATCTGATTTGTGTCCACTTCCTTTCATAGAGTAATGCCAAACTTTGCGCTCCAGCTGTCCTAAATAAGTTTCTTCAGCCTATATATGTATCTGCTAAAGATTTTTCCCCTCAGTGGAGATCACATTCTGGACTACCTTTAAAGCTTCAAGAAGTGGCATGTATTCTGCATTATAAGTTTGTAAGAGTTAATTCAGTTTTCCAAGTTTGCTTTATTGACTGTCTTGTGTATGATCAATGTCTTCATTTTGTTGATTTTGCAGGTTAGGGTGTTAGACTCCTTCAACTGTTTAAACTATAAAACTTATTTCTACCCTTTAAATATTTCCAGGTCTTGTATGATATGATATTATTATACAAACCTTTTATGTCCCATTGTTGGATTGATTGATTTTTGTAGTGTCAACTTATAGTTGAGCTTGTGAATGATGCAATTTTTTAATGATTTTTCTATCAATTATTACAACTTGTAATTCAGTCTTACTGTTTGGTTTGAATTCTAAACTTTTTAGTGGTATATAAACTATGTTTATAATCACATAAAACCACATTTTTTTATAATAAAAAAATCACATAAAACCAAGTATGTTTCTTTTGGTTTTGTTTATGAAATTTATCTTATGTCATCTGCATAAGATAATTTGCAAAGAAAAGAATATGAATGGATAGCAATAGAGTGCATAGCTAGAATTCTATTTATTTATTACTATATAGCTTTTACTTACAGTTGAGGACTATAGGTATAAGTTCTCAGCTTCTACCTACGCTTAAAGGCTATAGATAAAAGTTAACGGTTCTTACCTACACACATTGCGAATTGTAGGAATCACATATAGTGATAGTCAAATGTAATTGTAGGAAGAAAAAAATATGTAGGTAAAACCTAGAGTGACAAACAATTATCCATCATAATACGCCCCCTTAAAGTTGACGGGCAAAATTTCCATAGGACAAAGTCTATAATACATTTACCTATGCATTTTTAATTTTTAGTGACAATTTTTATATGTAGGCATAGGTCATTTTCCTTGTAGTGCTTAAAAGACTAGAGAAAGAATTGCACCAAGAGTATAATGATATCCTCCTACAAGAGGAGTTTTTGTGGTACAAGTGAGAAATGGGTTCAATTTGGGGATCGCAATACTCGCTTCTTCAATACTTAGACTCTAGTCCGTCACAAACGTAATAAGATTCAGGGCCTTTTCTTTGAAGATAGGACCTAGCAAATTGAACATGTTATCCTCTAGTGGGAAGCTAACAGGTATTATCGTTCCTTATTTGTGTTGGATTCTCCAATGTTGGCCCGGGCCCATTGAGGGCTTTAAAATCCTAAACCTATTCACTCACTATAACTACATTAGTTGATGGTGGAGGCAGGTTAGACCAGGCGAAGAATTAGGTCAAAATTTGACGCCTCAAGTCATATTCTTGAGAGCACATTTGAGCAAGCCTTGTGCTTTGCATTTGAGAGATCTCTAGAGAGAGTTCGAGTGTAACACTCTAGAGAGTTTTTTTTTTTTAGAGAAGTTTGAATACCACCAGACTTGGTGATTGTATCTCTAATGAAAGGCTAAGGAAGTTTGACTCTTGTAACTCATTATTGTTATAGTGGAAGTTTGATTCTGGATTAGTATCCTGTGGATTTTTACTTCTTCACATTGAGGAAGGTTTTCCCGCATTAAACGGATTGATTGTGTTATTCTCTATCTCTCTTCTCTTACGTTTTTCATTCCTCTTCCGCATTGGATTTGAGGGTCCGTTTTGGCTCAATAATTTGATGATGATTCTATTGGAACTCGTTCTCAGGTGCATTCTTTTCCCCATCCCCGTCTTCTGAAAGAGGGCTATCAGGCTTTTTTGGCACCAATTACTAAGGAGGAAGTTACATGCTCAATCATGGGTATAAAATCCTTCAAGACCCCTAGGTCGAATGGGTTTCAAGCTTTTTTCTATAAGCAGTACTAGCTGGTGGTTGGTGAGGACCTTTGGAAGATGGTAGCTAAAGCGTTTGGAATTGGTTCCTCGGATCCAAGCCTACTTGAGACTCTCATGGTCCTTATACCCAAGGTGGATCATCCTACTCGGTTCAAAGAGTTTCTCTCCATTAGTCACTGCAATATGGCTTATAAGGTGATCACGAAGATTTTGGTCTCTCGCCTCCGTCCTTTTTAAATTAGTTTGTGGGGCCATTTCAGGGCAGCTTTGTTCTCGAAATATGTACAATGGATAATGTTATCCTGGCTCAAGAGGTTCTTCACCATATCACTCATTCTAAGGCTAAGGAGCGAATGGTTGCAGTTAAAATTGATTTGGAGAAAGCATATGATCGAGTCAACTGGGATTTTCTTGAATCTACTCTTACCCAGTTTGGTATTCCGAGAAGAATCATCAAGCTTATTATGTGGGGTGTTAAAGGCTCTAATCTTTCAATTCTTTGGGATGGTTCGGAACTAGATAGTTTTCCCATTCTAGAGGGCTTCGGTAGGGGATCTCCTTTTGCCCTATTTGTTCGTTCTATGTATAGAGCGCCTAACTTGGATAATAGACCATCTCACTATCCCCAATTAAGTATGACAGAAACCTAATTAGGAAAAACAAAAAGCTGGGTTGTTTTTTTTTTTTTTTTCTTGCTTACCTCGTGAGAAAGAAGAAGAGGGGGTTTATTGTCATTGAAGAGGTACTTGAAGAAAGTTTTCAAATTGAGGCCAACGCCTCTACCAGGGAAATGCCTAAAGTTGTCGACGATGGCTTGCTCGTCTTCTTCGATGGCCTTCTCAGCGCCTTTGTGTTCTCTTTTTGTTTCACTTCAAACATGAATATGTGCGTGTGGACTCCGTGTGTTTCTGCTTTGGAGAGGTACGGTGAGAGGGTTTCGAGAGAGAGTACCGAGAAGTAGAAGTGACCTTGCAGTGAGGGTCTTACTTATAAAACTCAACATTGGATTTTTTAAAAACTCAACATCGGGCTTTTAAAAAACCGATGTAGTTTAAGCACTCACAACATCGGTTTTTAAAAAACCGATGTTAAGTTTGTGCCAATAACATCGGTTTTCTGAATAACCGATGTGAAGTTACTCCAGTAATATCGGTTTTTTGAAAAATCGATGTTAATGATATCCTTTTATTTACAAAAATGCCACCGCGCATAATTTTACATCGGTTTTTATTGTAACCGATGTTGCATTGCCAATGTTGAATGTATATTTTGTAGTAGTGAAGTCAAGATGGTTTCCTCAACTCTTAATATGTTTTGTAATATTTTGGGTCTGAAAATTAATCTGCAAAAATCTCAATGGTTTGCTCTAAAGGTGTGGAGGCCCCTTGTCAAGATCGCCTTGGCAGTGCTATGGGCATCCCAGTTACTCAAGATATTAGCAAATACATGGGTTCCAAAATGCTGACGGGCTGAGTTATGATAGTCACGTGCTTGACAAGATTCAATCTCATTTTGTGTCGTGGAAGGGCCAGCTGCTCAACAAAGTTGGAAAACTCTATTTGGCCAAATCGGTAGTTAACTCCATTCCAATCTATACAATGCAACTGTTTTGGTTTCCCCAGCAAGTGAGTAATGAGATTGATAGGGCCTATAGGAGCTTACTTTGATTGAAAACCCAATCCACAAGGAGCTGAAATTTAGTGGACTAGAAGATCGTCACAAAGTCAAAATCCTTAGGTGGGCTAGGTTACGTATGCAAGATGCTAGGAAAATGGAGAAACCTAGAGTCAAGGGGTTATGTCACAAATATTTGCAGGATACGGGTGGTCTAAATGCTACCCATCATGCAGGTGCGTCTTATGTTTGGCAAAGTATCCGGAAGGCAGTTCAAGTTCTTTGACAGGGACTACGGCCATGATTAAAGGATGGCCAATCCTCGGTTTGGTTCCCATATTGGTTAGGAGTTGGCCCACTGTGTAATCTGGTCCCCCTATGTCCATGTTAGTGATTCCCACCTCAAAGTCATTAACCTTTCTCCTAACAAAATATGGGATCTTGACAAACTCGTTGTTCCCTTGCCGGACCACATTTGCGAGACCATCCTTGGATTGCAAGCTTCCCATGGTAGTGAAGGGAAGGATGCTATTGTTTGGCTTGAAGAACCTTTAGGCCAATACAAGTCAGCCTCAGCCTATAAATGGCTTCTTGAGGTTCACCCTGACGATGCAAACAGCCACTGGAAGAAAATTTGGCACGTCCCAAAAAAAGTGAGATTTTTCATGTGGCAACTACTCATTGTTTTTATATTTACGACTTTACACTTCCAACTTTATTTTTTTTTAAAACCGTAGCTTTATATATATATATATATATATATATATATATATATATATATATTATTTGTTTATTTACTAATGGTTTTGTTATTAGTTTTTTTGGATTTCTTTTATATAAATATATGGATTATGAGTGTAAACCCATATATATACGAATTTTTTTTAATTGTTTTTGGTTGTTATTTTAATTTGCTGTATTTTAAAAAATTATAAATGGTTTTGAGTTAATTTTTCGTGTAATGAATTTTAAAAATGGAAAAAGTGGTTTAATTTTATTATTTAATTACTAATTATTATTTTTAATTTGATTGAATATTTTGTATATATTTACAAATCATTGTAATAAAAAATTTAGTGATTTATGTTATAATTACTTCAAATTATATTTAATATTTTAATTAATTTAACACTTTAAAGTCGTACCA
>PYAF01004484.1:316812-332112 GCA_007407185.1 Glycine tomentella
AGGTAACTAGAAAATTAGATAAATATAGAGGATAAAAATAAAAAATATAAAAAAATTAAAGTTAGTGTTAAGTAATATTTTAAAAAATACTAATAAAATTATTTATTAAATAATTAAATAAGTTTTTCATCTAATAAAAAATTATAATTTAAATAAAATATCTTGTCAAACATAATCTAAAAATCTATTAAAAAGTTAAATAAATTTTTCAACTAATAAAAAAATAAAAATTAACTAAAATATTTTACTTAACATAACCTAAAAAGGATAAATCCATGTGTGAACTGAGATCTTACTAAATAGAGTATATAGATACATTTCTTATTTAATGAATTTGACTTTAAGAAGAGTTAGATTTGCATTTTTTTATAGGAATATTTGCATAAATTTTTCTATTAGTAGATCTGCATAAATTTTAGTAAGAGGAAGTACATTAAAACTACGTAAAAAGGTTTACTAAGGAATGTGTAGGAAACACTTGTCTTCAGAGGATATAGTCGCGTAATGTAGGAATCTAACGTTTTGAAAACAGTGATTTGTGTCAGAGCCGCCACTTTCTTATGGTGATGATCTTCAATCTTCACGTGTTGGACTCAATGATTGTTACGGGCTTCGTCTCAGTAAATTAATCCCACTGAATTTTTATACGATATATCTGCATATTTTTGTGTAAGAAGTGACAACATAAAATAGGTGTAATAATTTATACTGTAATTATAATTCATAACTATACTAGGTAGTACTAGTATTCTTTTTTATTTTTCAATTTTATAAAATGTATGTTTGTGAATATATATAAATATTTAAAAACTATTAATATATATAGTCACATAATTTTATATTTATGTATATTTCTTATATTACTTTAATTTATATGTTTTCATAATTTTTTTACCATATTAGTGTATAAGATATATTCATAATGAAAATGTTTTAAATTATATTTTTAATTATTAATTTTTTATTAAAAATGTTTCTATCGTAAAAGAAACATGGGAATAACATTTATTAAAAAATATATTTGTAGGTATTTTAGTTACAATAAAAATGTAATGAAACTTGTATAACGATTTCGTTAATCTTGATACACAACAAACAATAATATTACGACTACTAATAGTACTACTAATAATCAAAATATTGATTGTATTTGTAGGCATTTTAATTTACTTGTGAATAGAAAAATAAATTTATAAAACTATCCCATTATCTTGCCATGTCGTTTGTTTCTTGCTCAAAATAGTTAATATCTTGAGACAATGACCTGAAATAAAACAATAAGTATTAGCATAGAGTTTCCACATCAATACTACATGAGAAGAATAAATTTCTTTTCTAAAAAAATCGACATTTGAAAAAAGTTTTACACGTTCAGGCAGAAAACAAAAGAAAAATTATATAAATTACAATGAAGAAAAATATATGGTGTAATGAAGAAAATAAATAAATAAAATACTACTATTATATAAGTTATTATATATGTGTGTGTGTGTGTGTGTGATACAAATTACAATGGCCGTTTAAAGAAAAAGGAAATTAGTTTGGTAGCTTTCAAGGGTAAGAGGGAACATTATGGTTATGGTATGAAAAAAGAAAAAAGAAAAACGAAGCATCGAAACGGGAAAAATGCATGTCCAAAAGCTGGGTTCGTGTTTTTATCCACCTCAACGATAGCTGTCATTCACCATAACGAATCTCTTATAGTATTTTCAATGCCAGGGAAAGAAATAAGATAAATAAATCATTTTATTTTCTATATTTATGCGTAATTCATTGAAATTGACTATTGAATTTTTTTTTTCTTTTTTCTGTTATAGAAACGTATAGAGAACTTCTTTAGTCCCATTTCAGATAAATTGTTAAACGCTGGTACATAATCGTCTGGCTAACAAATACGCAGCATATAAAACAAAAGTGTTTTTTATTTATTTATCAGGAAACAAAAAGTGCTAAAAATAACGGAAGATTAATTTGATTTGTAAATTACATTTTGTGTTTGGGGTATAAAAAATTTGGACAAATTAATGATCATATAAATGTTGTTAGACAAATTATACTCCTAGAGGTAAAAATACTCTTCCATGTCTTCATCTTCCAAACCTAACCCATTAGCTTTCAAAATTGTGGAAATATATGCCTCCTTAGAAACACTTCTTCTTAAAAGAAAACTCAAACCCACTAGGCCACTACACTTTCAAAACTAAATTTTGTAATGCAGTTCAAATGGAACCATAACTTTTGGGACAAGAGCTCACAGAAAGAAAAAATATTGCCAGATAGATTTCATTTGAAGCCATTGGCCAAAAACAAAAAAACACAATAGTTCTGAGTTCATTTTATATATTAGAACTCATTTGCAATTAAGCATTATCAGGACCCCAACTCCCCCTCAATTATTACATATTCAACAATCCAAATTCTCAGAATTTTCATATCGTCACTATAGGGAAAATAATCGAACAATCTAAGAGTTTTTCCGAAGCTATGATTCAATTGGATATAATTTTTGGGATTTAAAACAAGGTGTTCTGGATTTAAAACAAACAAAATTGTCATTCACCTTTGATATATTTCAAAATGGGTTCCCAATACGACTTCTCAAATAGATTTTGTTGGACAAATTTCACGAATTCTTCCTTCACAAATAAATGAAGGATTTCAAACCTTTGCAAAAAGAATAAACTTGGAAGAACTGACACTTCCAATTGATCTCTATTTCTTTTTTTCAATCATCTCTTTGCCATGGAAAAGCACTTTACACAGTCACAGTTTGAAATTATTTTTCAATCGTTGCAGGCTTAACAAGTGTTAGATTTTTTTTAGAAAGTTAAGAGCACCATCTTTTCTCTCTCTTTTATATATATATATATATATCTGTGTGTGTACACTAACATAACATTACACCAACTATCAATAGTTTCATCAACCAGAACCACTTGACCTTTTCTTTCTCCCATTAACCACTCTTGACAAAAACAAATTAAAACTATTACTTATAAATTTTGCACACTCATTTAAGAATTTTGGAAAAAATATAATTATTTGAAAAAAGACACATGTATATACATAAAATGCAACACATTTATCAAGAGGAACTAACTCAATTAATTGAACAGAATGCATAAATTTTGTAAACATGCTTATTTTCTTATGGATAAAAAAAATAACACATTTGCATTCTTCATATGAGCAAAGCGATTGGAAAAATGGATTAAAGGAACCTTGAAAAGCAGAATATTTTTTACGAGTAAACCACTTTTTATTTTATACACTCTATTAATACTCTTATTTCTTTCTATCTCTTTTTTTTTAATCGTATTATAAACACTATTATACCTATATTTTCTCTTCTTCCTAGGTGTAGGATAACATAGGGATGTTTATCAAACGTTTTTCATTTTCGACCCTTTTGGTATCCGAATTCCGATGAATGCCGAAAAAGCCCAAATCCAATGGACTTCTTTGACAACCAAAGCCATTGTGTTGGCTGTCACGCAGATGTGTGTCCGCCTCACAAGAAGACAAATTGGCCACCGTTCTAAATCGAAACGTGTGCCTCTGCCTCAGTTCCATCCATTCAATTATTTTAGGATTAAACATTTTTTCCCCATAATTGTGATAATATTCACTTTTAAAAAGTGTGGACAGTTATACGCGAAAACATTTAGTAGTGTAAGTAAAATCTAAAGGTTGTCATTGTTATGCTTTCAATGGCGATTTAAACTTTAGACAACGTGGGGTAGCAAGATATCAATTAACGTTGGTTTGTGTAGAGCGCCAGCAGTATTGCATTTGCATGTTTTATGTCCTTGTCAATTGTAATGCTTCTTCTTGACTTCTCCTTCCTCCCTTTCTTGCCATTTTCTTAACCATTTAGGGGTACATTAGGTAAGGTGGTAGACTTTAAAATCAGAAATCGTAATTCTTTGGCACGACTTTTTTAACTTTTGTTGTTTAAAGTGAAGTAAATTTATCTACGACTTCATTAATTTTTTTTTCCATTTCACTAAATTGTTATAACTTTTAAAAAATTTATTCAAAAGTCACACACATATCGACGACTTTAAAGTCGCAAAAATTATTCCAACTTTAAAGTCGTATCAATATTTTTAATTAAATTTTTTATGTTTTCTTAAGTATTTTTATTAAATTTTTATTTTTTTTTAAAAAAGGCCTAAAAGTCGTAAAAGTGTTTAGGATTTTAAAGTTATAAATACTTTTATAACTTTCAAACGTTCCTGCTTTATTTTAATTACAAATTGAGTTTTTTATTTCCTTTTTTTATAAAATTAAGTTGGAAGGTGTAGTTGCCTAATATATAAATTTTGGGTGGAATGTCATGAAGGCAAGTTGCATATTGGTTAATTAATTTGTTGTGGTTTTTGTTTATTTGTATAAAGTATGGGTTATTATAATTTTTGGTTGGTAAACCCATTTTTGTTTTTGGAATTTTTGTTATTTGATTTATGTCATTGTATTTTAGTTTTAATTTTGTGTTTGGTTTTGTGAAAATTTGAATTTTTTTTTCATTTTGTTAATTAAAGATTTAAGTAATATTAATTATTGTAATTTGGTTTAATATATTGTATGTATTTTTTAGATCAATTTATTAAATATTTTAGTCATTAATGTTATAAGTACTTTGTATTTTGTAAAATTTGTTAGCCAATTTTGTATTGTTTGTTTGAAAATTTTAATTTTAAATTTAAAAATAGTTATTATTAAATTAAAATATTTTGGTAATAATAATATTTGCTTGTTATATATAAGAAAAGATATATTTATTTTGATTTCGTTAATTAATTAATAGAAATATAATTATGTTAATTAATCATTTGGCACATTAATGGTAATTAAATTTTTAAACAAAATTTGTAATATGAACACAAGATATAATTTGAAAGACTTAGGATTATGAAATAAAATTCAAATTATACGGGTAGTACAGAAAAAAATTTAATAGTGGGATGATGTCCCACAACGAGTTCTTCTTGATACGCGTCGAGGTCTTTCATCTTGTTGCACTGGATTTGTTGATGGGTTTGCTCTACCACCTCTTCCTCCTCTTGTTCTAGGATGATCACATGTTTGTGTTTGTGTTGTTGTTGAGGAACATGATCATTATCGTGGTCATCATTGTCGTCGTCATCATCATCATTATTGGTGGTGTTGTTATCATCATCATTATCGTCATCGTCATTACCCATGTCATGCATTTGAGTAGGTAATGATGGACGATAAAAAGATGTCGATGGTGATGGGTTATATGCTGGTGGCGGAGTGTTGAAAGTGGTACCAAACCTCTGTGAGGGTCCTTCAAAAATATTTGACGTAGAAGGAATATGAAATGATTGGTTGAGGCACAAATGTTGAGAACCCAAATTGTTGTGAACTTTGTTCATAACCTCGAGGCATGTATCCAGAGAACCCCACTAATGGATAAAAAGGTTGTGCAGGTGTTTGATGATAGTGGGGCATAAATCCAAAAACATGTACCGGAGTGTTGGGTAATCTCGGACCCTCAAATATCAAATCAAATGCGGAAGCGGAAATCAAAAGAGGAGCGAGAGAGACAATCAGAATTTGTTTTAGTGAGAAAACCTTCCTCAATGTGAGAAAAGAAAAACTCACGGGACCTAGTCCAGTATCAAAATCCACTATAACAAATATGGGTTACAATGAATAAAAAAACACACCAAAGTGGTGGTACACTCAACCTCTCCAACAATGGTGGTCACTCAAACGAAACCTAGAGTGTTTCACTCAAACTCTCTAAGAATCTCTCAAATATGCAAGCACAGAGGCTTGCTCAAATATGACACTCAAGACTATGACTTGAGGCTCTCAAATTTCTGTGTGTTTTGCCTCCACCCTTACTCATCTATTTATAGGATGAAATGGGCTGGGCCTAAGCCATCAAATCAAAGAAGATTATATCTTATCAAATAAAAGATATCTATCAACTAAAAACAGAAATTATCCAACAAATCTTCCCCTTCTATTTTTCAGTGAGACCGGGGTTCTTCAATTTCAACATCCCGGCCTTCTTTCTCGGCTTCAATATGCCAAATTCATCAGCCCGACTCCTTCATAGCAATTTCAAATTTCCATGCTGGTACTGGCTTGGTCATCATATCGGACCAATTCAAATCGGTGTGCACTTTGCCAAGTACTCTACAACGTACTCGGCCTCGGTCGTCCATAGTGTCACACACTTCTGCAATCTTGATTGCCAAGAGACTGCTCCTCCAACAAATCTCATCAAATATCCCGTCGTCGATTTTCTCGAGTCGGAATCTCCCCCTGAATCGGCATCCGAGTAGCCTTGCAGCTGGGCTTCACTTTCTCCAAATCGGAGGCAAAAATCGGATGTACCTTTCAAGTACCTGAAGATCCATTTCACTGCTTCCCAGTGCTCTCTGCCGGGGTCTGAAAGAAACCGGCTCACCATTCTAACTGCAAACGCCAGGTCGGGTCTTGTGCAAACCATTGCATACATCAAACTTCCGACGGCGGATTGGTACGGGATCTTTAGCATCTCTTCTCTATCTTCATCAGATCTCGGACACTACCTTTTACTCAGCTTCATGTGTCCGGCTAAGGGGGTGCTAACTGTCTTGGCCTTGTCCATGTTGAATCTCTTCAAGATCTTCTCAACATACTTCTCTTGACTTAGCCACAGTAGCTTCTTCGTTCTATCCCGGATGATCTTTATTTCGAGAATCTGTCTTGAAGGGCCGAGGTCCTTCATAGCGAAGGATGAACTCAATGCCTTCTTCAAGGTGGCAATCTTCTCTTTGCTTTGCCCTACAATCAGCATATCGTCAACATATAACAGAAGGATCAGAAAGCCTCCGCTCTCATACCTCTTCACAAATACACAGTGGTCGGCCTCTGTCTTCATGAACTTATGTCCTGTCATGAAGGAATCAAACTTCTTGTACCACTGCCGAGGTGCTTGCTTCAAGTCATAGAGACTTTTCTTCAATCGGCATACCATGCCGTCGCATCCTGGAGCTCGGAACCCTTCAGGTTGCTCTATATATATCTCCTCCTCCAACTCACCATGAAGAAATGTCGTCTTCACATCCATCTGCTCTAGCTCCAGATCCATTGTTGCTGCCATAGCTAACACTGTCCAGATCGAGGTCATCTTCACAACAGGAGAAAAAATCTCATCAAAGTCAATCCCCTTCTTCTGATTACAGCCTTTCACTACAATCCGGGCTTTGTATCTCGGCTTCTTGCCGTTCTCCTCCTATTTGATCTTATACACCCACTTGTTCTTCAGAGCTCGCC
Organism: Glycine tomentella; assembly: GCA_007407185.1. Taxonomy (NCBI): domain Eukaryota; kingdom Viridiplantae; phylum Streptophyta; class Magnoliopsida; order Fabales; family Fabaceae; genus Glycine; species Glycine tomentella. Next base: position 324,112 of record PYAF01004484.1, read on the forward strand.
TCCCCTTAGGTAGCTCGGTCAGCTCATATGTTTGATTATCATACAAGGATCTCATCTCATCCTGCATGGCCTTCTCCCATTCATCACTTTCTGGACTCTCCACCGCCTCATCATAACTCTGAGGTTCACCATCCTCAGCAATTACGGCATATTCATCTGGTGGGTACCTTGCAGAAGGTCTTCTTTCTCTAGTATGGTATCTCGGCTGTTCTTCCTCAGCCTCATTAGAATCCGATTCTTCATCTTCATCTCGGATCCCGGCATCATCATCATCTTCATCTCGGATCTCGGCATCATCATCATCTTCATCGCCTCCAGTGATCTCTTCACTGGTTTCTCCCCCTACTTCAGCATTCTCACGAGGGACGGGTTCTTCACTTAGGACAGTAACCCAGACTTGGGGCTTCGAGATGTCATGAATGGTTTCATCCTCATGAAACACTACATCTCGGCTTCTCACAATCTTCTTGTTGATTGGATCCCACAGTCTGAAACCAAACTCGATTTTCGGCGAACCGAGGTAGATGCATTCCTTCGTCTTCTCATCGAGATTAGATTCAACCGCATGTCAGGTACATGCCTCACATCTTTCAACACAATTCGGCACCCTACTTCCGAGGTCAGGGTCACATCGACGACACCAACAATCTTGCTGGTCACCTGATTTCCCATCTTCACAGCTCCAAACTCTCCACTCGTATACGAGGAGAAAAACCTTCTAAGAGGGGTCACGTGGAAAGAGGCACCCGAATCAACTATCCAGGCACAATCATCAAAAGCAACATTCACAAAATTCTCTCGGAGAAGAAATATCTCTGCCCCAACACTAGCTACCACCGCCATGGTGCTCTTCACCTCTTTCTTACCCTGGTCTGACTTCATAGACCCACTCTGCTCATCTCTCTGAAGAGTCCAACAGTCTGTCTTCTTGTGTCTGGGCTTTCCACAGTAAAAGCACTTCAGTTCACTCTTCGGTCTTAACCGGTCTCAGGACCTATCCCGTCTCTCACGACCTCGGTTCTCCCCACGAACCCGGAAGTCGGTCTTTCCTCGATTCTCAGCAACGTTAGCCTCAAACGTGCTGGATACACCTCGTTCTCTTCTTCTGGCTTCTTCATTCAGGAGATTGTCTGTCACGGCATCCATCGTCAGTTTTCCTTCTGGAATCGAGTTGCTCAAAGTCACCACCAAAGTATCCCAGCTTTCCGGTAGTGAACTCAGCAACAGCAAAGCCTGCATCTCGTCATCAATCTTCATGTTGGCTTTGGACAGTTGATTCACAAATCTTTTGTAGGAATTGAGGTGCTCGATCATACTCATGTCATCCTTGTACTCAAGCTTCACAAGCCGGCGAACCAGGTGTGCTTTGTTCCTGGGAGTCTTCTTCTGAATCATGGATTCTAACTTGTTCCACAATTCGTACACATTCGTGAACTCGGACACGTGCTCGAAGAGGCTTTTGTCGATATATTTCCTGATCATGGCCACGGCCTTCCGACTCAGGATCTCCCAATCCTTGTCTGACTTCCTAGTCGGCTTTTCTTCAAGAACAATAGGATCATATAAATCCTTGCAGATAAGATGATCCTCCATCATCGACCTCCAATAATTGAAGTTATCTGCGGTCAACTTGAACATATCTCCGTCGTGAGTTATGCCACAGGTCTCCATCTCGACTCCTTCAGAACCCTCGAACCTGGGTTCTGATACCACTGTTGGGTAATCTCGGACCCTCAAATATCAAATCAAATGCGGAAGCGAAAATCAAAAGAGGAGCGAGAGAGACAATCAGAATTTGTTTTACATGAGAAAACCTTCCTCAATGTGAGAAAAGAAAAACTCACGGGACCTAGTCCAGTATCAAAATCCACTATAACAAATATGGGTTACAATGAATCAAAAAACACACCAAAGTGGTGGTACACTCAACCTCTCCAACAATGGTGGTCACTCAAACGAAACCTAGAGTGTTTCACTCAAACTCTCTAAGAATCTCTCAAATATGCAAGCATAGAGGCTTGCTCAAATATGACACTCAAGACTATGACTTGAGGCTCTCAAATTTCTGTGTGTTTTGCCTCCACTCTTACTCATCTATTTATAGGATGAAATGGGCTGGGCCTAAGCCATCAAATCAAAGAAGATTATATCTTATCAAATAAAAGATGTCTAATAAAGATTATATCTTATCAAATAAAAGATATCTAATAAAGATTATATCTTATCAAATAAAAGATATCTATCAACTAAAAATGGAAATTATCCAACACGGAGGTACATTGGATTCAGCGTGTGATTAATGGTAGTGATGGCCAGCATGGGACTGTAAATTAAGAATTTTGAAGTTAGAAATATATATTGAATATTAACAGTAATAAATAATTTATTCAAATTACAAGAGTAAAGTTACAACCTGAGTAACGGGTGTCTCTTCACGCAATATATATCGTCTAGTTCGACATATATACCATTGCATGTAGTTTGAATTTTCATGCAAAATATTGTGGTCCATCACACCTTGAACAATAAAATCAATCCAATCATTGTAAGCGTGAATCCAGAGATGATGATGGTAAGGCCAAAAAACATCTGCTCAACCTCTTATGTCTATGTTGTGGAGTTCGTCTAGGTTTGATGGATTATTTGAAATATTTTGTCGCATTTCAAATTGTCTGATGACCCTGTCTACTAGGTGCCATTCCACAATTGCATAACATATGAAAGGCACTCTCGCACGAACAATGATAGATATGTCTACATTATTAATTAATGACCTTATTTCAGGGGTGCATATGGTGTCCACAAGTATTGCAACCCATATTTTACTGTTATCACATATTTATTAAAGAATAAGAAATTTTTAAAAATAATAAATATCAAGATTAAGGAATGAACCTCGTTTATATGTAGTCTATCAAATATCTCACGTATCAATGTGACTGAGTTGGTGGATATGTTTGTTTGTGTCATAGGATGAGACCACCTTCGTGCAAGCGAAAATCCAAGACCTTGTTGTACTTCTTCATCCGACAGGGGAAGTACATATAGGGCAATGCATCTAATGCAGTCCCACATCCATGATTAGGAAAGCTAATACTACTGCATCCCAATTATAGTCAGCTGTCTCAGTCAAGTTGGCTAATAACAACAGATACATAAAATGCATGCATGCTCCAAATGTATCCGGCATCAAACAACCGCCTATGAGCATCATTATATGAGCTCTGGCATGTTGATTAATGACAAACTCATCAGCATCGGCGGGAAGGTTCTGAACTAGTTGGCGCAACCATGTTAGATAAATAGTTTTGCCCTTAATATACTTATCAGGAGGAGTGGCCCCTAATAAGACCAAACATGCTTCACGTACATCACCAAGACTCAATCTGATTACTTCCACCCTGTCTATCTTCAACCCCAATTGTAGGGAAACATCTTGAAACATGATGGTTGCATCTCCGTATGGAAAATGGAATGTGTGCGTTTCGGTTCTCCACCATTCAACCAACGCACTAATCAAATGATTGTTAATTTCCACTTGTGTGACCGCTATGACACGACCAAAGCCAGCTTGATTTATGGCGTTCTTTACACGGTTGTCTATCTAATCGAAGTGTGCCATACCCCAGACAAAATGAAACGTTTGACAAAGCAGTCGCTACTCGTCTTCCCATATTAAGTTTGAAACATGATTGTCTTGGAAGCGCAACAATGAGCCATCAATAGGTCCAGGTTGTGTATTTTCCATAAATTTAGGGGAAAAAGTTATCAAAAAGGATGAAGAAGGTGGGAAATTAGAAAATGTGAAATAAGCTTTGGGAGGGGGACGAAAGTGTTGTTGTAGGATGACTAGCTGATACTTATCAAAGTTACAAGTGACACTCCAAGTATTATATAACATTCATTTAATATACAATAGTTTTTCCACTATTGTTAAGTAGTTTGAATGTCACGTGCCAAGCTTTGGAGTAGGACGAAAGTGTTGCTTGGACTAATGTGCTGCACCATTTAAGTTCACATGGAATTCATTGTTTGTGTCACAGATTTAAACTTTTTTTAAGGTCTAAGTGATGATCATAAAACATTGTTGACAGGCCAAAGGACGAGAGCAACATTGTTCAAGGCACGAGCTTCAAACAAGCCATTGTGTGGTCATTTCCAATGTGCTGCACCAACATCATATAGCACGAGTTTCATACAGCAATATGTTGGGACTTTATTGAATGCATTGATAGCATGACCAACATACAACAACACATTTGGACTTTATTGAATGCATTGATGTAGCTTCCATGGTTAACACTATTGTTTTCCATGTGCACTAGTTGTAATGTCATTTCCAAGCTTTATTACTACTATGCACCAGCATCATATACGATGACAATGTTACGGCATAATTCATTAGCTTTGGAGTTTCTCCATTGAATTGAAGTAGGCTCAGATGTAGCAGTATTCTTTTCCATTTGCACTGCCTGTGTGGTCATATCCAAGCTTTATTGTGCTTTGGACTTTGAAGGTGCACCATTGAATTGGCGACCTCCAACACGAGTTGCACGAGGTATTAATATAGGGAAGATGATGCAGTAAACTGGTTATAGGTGAAGCACATAACATGAAGGAATGTGACCACCCGCTACCCACCACGTTGCAAAGGCCACCAATGGAGGACCAATTTTTTAATTAAAAAACAAAAAGAAATGCAAGCTTATAAGTCGTGTGAGTCCACACGGCTTTGAAGTCGTGTCCTTTGAAAAATAGGTATTAGTTAATTAATAATAAGGATTAATTAACTTAAATATTATTAGGGGTTTGCTTAATTAAATAAGGAATTTATTACTTAAATATTAGTAGGGTTTTGCTTAGCATGATAAGGATTTTATTACTTAAATATTAATAGGGTCTTACATAATTAAATAAAGATTTTATAATTTTCCACAATATTGTAAGGGTTTGACTTAATTAAAGATATATATATATATATATATATATGTTACAAGTAAATTATTGTTAGAGTAATAATTAATTAAATAATGATTACAAGGGTTTTAGTTTAAAAATTCCACTCATTAGAAGTTGAATTAAATCAGGTTTTTGGTAAATAAAAATAATGTTATCATTAATGATTCAAAGTAAATGCTACTAAGTTATCATAGGCATAAAGCCTGCCTTTATGACTATTCATATGGTTCTACAATAGTGATAAGTGATACAGTATAAAGAGAAATCAATTATTCATGGAAAACAATAAGTTTCACCTTCATTCAAACTTATTATATAAGTGGTCATACGGCTCAGTTAACATCACCTTCGAAGCATATCAAATATTGCACAACATGGTTGTTATCTTTTATTTTAAATTTTTCTTTACGAACTTCAGTACATGCATTGAATTACAGTACAGATTTATGTTTTGACGGTTTTGGCACGAACTCCAATTTAATCATTTTGATTTCTAACAAATTATTTCATGTTTTTCAATATGACAATTGTAGAACCATTCATAAGAGATAATGTAAGCGATTTTAGTGACGAGTATGACCCCAACAACGATGAAGAGGGATGATCAGCAAGCCATGACACGACACAAACAATTAATAGCCAGCTCTCAAAAGATTTATAATACTTGAATCCATTTAACAATAGATGGACTCAGGGTACAAATGACATCTATGAAGGTATGATATTTGAATCCAAATAAGCAGTTGTCAAAGCGATTAAAGAATTTCATTTTGTACATTCATATAATTTTGATGTTGAAGAGAACAAGAGTGACAAGTATGTTGTTAGGTGTAATCAGTATGCTAATGGATTTCATTGGAGGGCAAGAGCATCGTTTAGCAAAGTATGCATGAGGTGGGAGATGAAAAAACTAAGTGGTACGCACACTTGCACAACTTCACGAATATCACATGATCATGTTAGGTTAGAATCCATCGTCATTGCTCATAATATTATGCAGTTAGTCAAAATAAATCCTGGTATCCAAATCAAAACCTTGATTGCAATCATATTACAACGATTTGGGTATACTGTGTCATACAAAAAAGCTTGGACAACAAAACAAAAAGCTGTAGAAATGGCTTTTGGAAATTGGGAACAATCATATAGTTATTTGCCTGTATGGATGATTGTTGTTACACAATTTGTGCCTGTACAATTGTTAGATGCAAAACATCCACTTCAATGGAAGATGCTGAACATGACTCTTCTAAACTGATTCTTAATCATGTATTATGGGCTTTAAGCCATGCATTGAAGGCTTCAAATATTGCAAGCTAATTGTGCAGGTAGATAGAACATTTTTAACTAGAAAATATCATGGTAATTTGTTGACTTCCATTGCACAAGATGGTAGTAGAAACCTTTTTGCAATTGTTTTTGCAATTGTTGATAGCGAGAGCAAAGAAGCTTGGATGTGGTTTTTTCATTATTTAAGGAGATATGTTACACCTCAACCAAATTTGTGTATTATATCAGACAGGGGTACCGGTTTGCTAGCAGCTTTGTGATCAGAACGAATTGGATGGCATGAACAGGACGTATCTTATGTCTACTGCATTCGCCACATTGCATCAAATTTTAACAATCAGTTCAAAAATGTGGGTTTAAAAAAACAAGTCTTCAACATGGATAACCTTCTAACCATTTCATGAAAAAAATTTCTTGCATATTATTAATTGTTCACCATTTTTATTTTCTATTTTCTCTTATTCCATAGGATATGAGTTGAGGAAACCACGATTTGAGGCAAAGTTGCTAGCAATGTGATCAAAGTTTCTGCAAGCAACAGATTGGCTGGACCAAATCCCCAAGAGTAAATGGACTCAGGCATATGATGAAGGCAAACGGTATGGGCATATAACTACCAACCTTGTCGAATGTATGAATTATATTTTGAAAGGAGCTCGAGCATTGCCTATTACTGCCTTAATGAATGAAACATTTAGTAAAATAAATGTCTCATTTGTTACTAATGGCATGAAATTTATGAATATGATAAATGCCGGACATAGGTACTATGAAGACGTGTATGTTATGATGCAAGAAAATTAATGTATTGCTACCTCACATTATGTTCGCATGTACGTTCGGAAACATGTGAGTTTGAGGTTCAGGAAATTGCTAATACGCGACATGGACGACTAGCAATGACATGCACTATTAAGTTGAACAAATGGTCGTGTGAGTGTGGACATTTCCAGGCTTTTCAAATTCCATGTTTGCATGCAATTGTAGCATGTGCATCTTGCAACTTAAATTACGATGACTTTGTTGACCCTGTATACAAGTTGGAAAACATTTGCAAAGTTATCAGTATCATTTTCATTCCCTAGGAAGCGAAGAAAATTGGCCTCAATATTTTGGTCCATATTTTATGCTTGATGATTCAAAACGACGAAAAACATTGGGAAGGCCAGTCACTACTTGTATATATAACGAGATGGACGAATCAATTCCAAATAGGCCAAAAACATATATGCTCATTGTGTAGAAGTGAAGGACACAATCGTCATAACTGTCCATATAAGGAAGTTGACAATTAATATTATTTGTATTTTTTTACTTTTCTTTACTTTCTCATCTTCATTTGAGGTTCATTAATCTTTTTAGCATTTAACTACTATTATTGCTTAAATTGTATTTGGTATTAATATAACAATTATTCTTATAATAAAATTTTAACATTAGTATCCCAAATGATTAATTAAGATTATGACAATTGGAAAAATTAATAAACAAAATCAAAATAAATATAGCTTAATTCATATTTTACAAGTTAAATTTATTACCAAAATATTTTCATCCAACAATAAATTTTTACAAATTTCAATTTTAACATTACTAAAACAATTTACAAAATTAATTAAAATATTAAATATAATTCAAAGAAATTATAACATAAAATACTAAATATTTTATTACAATGATTTATAAATATATACAAAATATTAAATCAAATTAAAAAAATTAATAATTAAATAATAAAATTAAACTACTTTT
>PYAF01004484.1:332212-361921 GCA_007407185.1 Glycine tomentella
AGGAAAAAAAGTTGCAAGTGTAAAGTTGTAAATATAAAAATGACTTTAAAGTCATTTTTTATATTTATGACTTCTAAAAAAAATAAAAATTTTAAAGTCGTAAATATATTTATGACTTTTGAACTAAAAGCACAGTGAAATTGTAAAAAAATTTACAATTTCACTTAAAAAAATTACTACATATCTAAGTTAGAAGTCGTGTCACATAGTACAACTTATTCCTAAATGGTAAATAATAAAGAGACAACTCCCAAATGGTAATTACTGAAATTAATAACTCCCTTTTCGTCAAAAAGCCGATGTGAGAAGAAGTTTCTGATTTGATCTTAAGTAGCTTTAGATTACCCATTTTGAGATTTGTGATGATTTCTGGTTTATGTTATTCAGAATTATTTGGATTTAAAAAAAAATATCGTGATACTTTTTAATTATCACTACGTGTATACGTCCTAAAAAAACATAAACAAATATGATTTCAGGAACTCTAGTAATTTAGTTTACAAATTTATTGGTATTCATAAGATTTTGTACTAGTTATGAAAAAGTAGATATAAAAATAGTTAAGTATCAAATTCTAAAATAGTTACAATCAACTCTATAATTAAGAGTAAAATATAATATTTAAACACAAATAAAAGTAATATTACATTTAAATTGATATATACAAGACATAAATACATAGGGCCTATTTGTTTCATGGATAAATTATTTGGTCTCAAGAATATAATAGGAGAAAAATTTATCTCATATTTCTTACGAATTAATAAAATCCTCCCTCATTTTCTATATATATATGATCCAAGTTTGAAATTCCTTTTTATAAAACTCAATCAATAATGTTTTTTTTTGCATTAATTATTTTAGATTACAAATATCCCTAATTTAAAAAAGATAGATAATGTATTGACAAATAGATAGAAGAAAGGAAAATCTTAATTACAATGATAATTTTAGAAAAAGTTATAAATTTAAAACAAATTTATTATTATCAATTAAACTAATTACTTTTCTTAATCTTGATGATGAATTAGATAATTGTGTCTTATATATAAAAACCAATGGAGTAATTAATTCCAAGTATAATTTATTCCTAGGTAAGCCATAATTTCACCTACGGCCAATATTTAATCCCGACAGAAGAGAGTAGAAAATATTTATTCTCATGTGATAGGAATCCCTTTTGATAAATAAAAATACACATATATACCTTCCTTATTATCTATTATCCCACTACCCTCTTAATGCTCCCTTCATGTACATGCTATAATTTTTCCATTCCTACAAATTTCATTCCTGCACTAATTTCATTTACCACACCAATTTTATGCATGTTACTCACAATAATTCTTTGTTTTCCCTCCAATGCTCCTCTTTTAATAGACAATTTCAAGAGTTTAAATAATGGTGTATTTGTTACTCTTATTATTCAATGTTGATCTTATTATGGTTCATGTTATATTTATTTTTATTTTGCATTTCTTATGTTAATTGTAAGTATTTGAGAAAGATATCATTTGACCATAATCTCAATATCTCTAAATTTGTTGGAGTAGTATAGTGCTTCTTAGACTCTCTAAATTTATTAGAATCTCATTTTGCTCTAATCAAATGCATCTGTCAAGTGTGAGCAATTTTCATATACATCAAGTGTGCTACAAGGATATTTTAATAATTATTACATAAATTTCTAGAAAAAAATGTCGAACAAACACATGTTCTAATTATTACTAGGCATATAAAAATATTATCATCATTTTTAATAGTTAACCAAACACACATTTTATAATATACCCGAGAATAATATTGTTATATTTTATTTTCAAGAATAATATTTTTAAGGCTGAAAAATTATCCGTGGAGCAAGTACCCCATAATAGTAAAAAAAAAAAAAAAACAAAAGGTAAAGGTGGGACACTTTTTTGGAAAGCTTTATTTGGTTTCCATGTGAAATCCTCCCTATCTTTCTAAGGAAACGTTTGTTTCACATAATGTTCTTGGATTCCCAAGAAGGCATGTATGAGAATGTAATATTTTTATGTTTGTTACATTTTTAAACAAGTATTCTCGGGTATTATTGATTCATGTGAACACTATAAATTTTTATTATTATGTTTTCCTACATTTTTATTTCCATAAGGAAGGGATGGGAAAGTGATATTACCAAGAGAATGTTAAAATCCATAGTTTAATAAAACATGTAAGTTCCTCTTTTATTTATTTTTATTTAAATTTAAAAACTATTTCCTTGATTATTAAAATATAATCAAACATATTTTTAAAAATAATCACGAATGTTATTCTCAAATTTCTCGTATTATATTATGAGAATGTAAAAAGATTATCTAAAACAAATGCCTCTAAATAATAATAAAAAATAATACCTACAAGCATCCCATGGTGGGAGAGAACAAAAGAAAATAGGGGACAAGAGTATTATGGCTTTGTAAGAGTTGTACCGTTCCAACTTCAAGGTGCGACCAAAAAAAAAAAAAAAAGACTAAACGATCTATTTAGTGATTTATTTTATTTTTTATTTTAATTTGATCTTTTATTTTTTAAAAATTTAATTTGATCATTTGTCTAACTTTTTTTCAAATTAATCCTTTATTTTTTTCAAAAATTTAGTTGGTCTTCTTATTTTCTTGTTCAATTCAGTTTATTTAAGATTGACGTCGTTAATCATTTAAAAATAAACTTTTTTAATCCATTTTTCTCCCCTTCCCCTCCACTTTTTTAACAAAAAAAAGTTCATCATTAAATGATTAAGTACGCTAATTTTAAATGAATCAAAGGACTATATTATAAAAAAATAAGATAAATGACAAAAATATTTTTAAAAAAAGATAAAAAAATAAATTGAACAAAAAAATAAATGATCAAATTGAATTTTCTTAAAAATAAAATATGAAACTGAAGTAATAAAATAAGATAAAGAATATATATATATATATATATATATATAGTAAGACAGAAAATAAGAGGTATTGACTCTATAGATTACAAAATGTTCTTGAAATTCATAAATGACACAGTGATGAATATGAGTAGGTTTATAAACAAAAATATAATATATGTTTATCATGATTTCAGAAAACTTACTTAAATAGAAGTCTTGAATAAGAGCAAGTAAGAAGATGATGGAAGTTAATAGCAAACAGAGAAGAAGTCGAGAAATGGTTGTAAATAAAGAAACAAGATTTTTCACATAAAAGCTGATGCCTTCATTTCTCATAAACATGGCTATTTATAGTAATATTACATCCATGGAACTCAAACTGGACTTCATTCTTAATTTATAAACAGTGCTAAAGATAATAATACGTACACTTATAAACAGTCAAATGATAAAAAGCAAACAATAGAGGAAAACAACCATGCTTATGTACATAGTAGTGTTATCTTGTCAATAGTACTCAATAGTACTTATGTCTCCTACCGACAATTTTTATTGGCTATTGATCTGTGCTTCTTTATCCTGAAAGTCTTGCTTTATTTTGAGAATTCTGCTTTCGTGAAATAGTCTAGCACATCTCTATTCTTTTGAAAAGGATTTGTACTGAACTACTTCCTTCATCTTTTATTATTTTCTGCCCACTATTGTTTATTGATCTCATCCTTTGAAGTCTTTCTTCAAATTCTTCTTGGGAAGTTATTGTAGACAATTCCACCATTATATGACTCTTCTGGGCTAAAAACAAGGCTTCTTTATCTGATCTTTATCTACTTGACTTCTTGGAACTCTATTAGTATTCGCCCATTGGTCTAGTTTGTCTTTACTAATTAGTCTTACATCAAAATTCTTCCACCATTTTATTTTTACTTGTCTGGATAAAGAATAAATGTTTGTAACATTATCAGCTCTTGAGTATGCATATGTCCAACACATAATCCTTGTTATTCCTTGAGATGCTATAAAGGATATAAATTTATACCCTTCCACGAAAGTGGTCTGTTCTTTAAAGAATTGGTATAATTTTTCTACTTCTGGGGGAAACAACTCCTTATGGGTCCAAACTCAAAGAACCATCTGATAAACCATCTGGAAAATTTTAATGATATTCTTTTTTAAACCAAATAAACCAAGAATGTTTATCTGGCCTTAAATATAGAATATTAGTCCAAGCGGTAATGTAATCCAAATAATTATATTGCTCAGGTGTAAAGGCTCTAAAAAAGGTTTTAGTTTGATGCATAAGTTGTCCCTGACAATACCTGCAGTATCTAGATTTTGGAAAATTGGATAATACCATCTTTATCTTTGTTATGGGATAGTTCTATGGAATCAGTGTCTACTAAGACAAACTCATAAAAGTCCTATTTTTATGGATATCACACACGGGATATGGGGAGTCTGAAGGAAAGATTTTATTAGCTAAATCTACTGAAGGTAGCTTCAGCCAGTGTTTTTCTGCTATCATGACTGGAATTATTGTATCTTTTTTCACATATTCAGGGTCTATTTTGGTATCTGTTTGGAAAACATGACTAGTATTGGGTTTTGAAGTATTAGCTTTTTCAAAGTCTCTAGGCCCAACTAAGGTATTGATATATTGAAGGGGAGTATATTTATTTTTCTGAACAGGAGTCGATCCTCTAACCACATGTGATAGGATATTTGGTCTGATATTGGGATTTGTCAATAACCTGGAATTTCCAGTATTCGCCAAAGGCTGTATTGCTTTATCGGAGTCTTTATTTGTACCCAGTGGTGGTCCATATTGATCTTTGGTAGTGGCCTTGTTATTTGTGTTCTTGCTCATTATGAACCCTGTAAAAAAACTCTCTGGTTAACAAATCTGGTAAAAAAATTATTTTCTCCTTTTATATGCTCGATTTCAAAATCAAAGCAAGAAAGTAAAGACTGCCATCTAGCAAAAATATGTTTTGAAATTAAATTTTTAACATCTTATGTTAAAACCGAAGGAGCTTCTTTATAGTCAGTCCTTACCAAAAACCTTTTATCAAATAAATCATCTTGAAATTTTTGCAAACATAAAACTATTGAAAGTATTTCTTTTTTAACAGTAGAGTATTTTTTCTGGGAAGGATGCCAAATACCCGAATGATATCTGACAACTTGTTCTTTTGAGGTAGGAGAGACTCTCTGTTTAAGAATACCACCATATCCTATTTCTGACGCATCTATTTCTACAATTAAGAAAGCTGAATGATATGGGATACCTAGACATGGGAGTTTCTTAGTTGTGTTTTTTATTTCCCTAACAGCTTTTAGTCATCTCCTCAGACCAATCTGGAGGGGTTTTCTTAAGTCTTGCATATAATGGAGCACACTTAATCCTAATATTTGGTATAAAGTCTGCTATATAATTAATACATCCTAAAAACCTTTGTAACTATTTTTTATCTTTAATCTCATCTGAAAATTTTTCTGTAAATTCTATCAATCTTTGGATTGGAATAATAGTTCCCTGATGTATCTCATATCCTAAAAATCTTATTTTAGTTTCAAATATCTTTCTTTTTCTTTCAGAGACCACTAATCCATTTTCTTTAATGATTTCTATAAATTTTTCTAAATGTCCTATATGTTGATTAATATTTTTTGAATATACCAATATATCATCTAAATAAACTATGGTAAAATCTGAATACTTATAAATATATCATTCATTATATTTTGGTATTCACTAGGAGCATTTTTTAATCCTTGAGGCATCACATTCCATTCATAATGCCCAAAAGGTACTACAAAAGCAGTTTTATATTTATCTTCCTCCCTTACCGAAATTTGATAATATCCTGACTTCATATCAAATTTAGAAAATGATAGAGAAATTATTTAATCTTTTAATTAAATCAGTTTTATTAGGTAAAGGATATCTTATCCATTTTAAGACTTTATTAAGAGGTTTATAATTAATAACTAATTTGGGAGCTCCTCTTTCTACCTCGGAAGCTTTCATTACATAGAATCCTGAACAACTCCAAGGAGATTTAGAAGGTCTAATTAATCATTTTTCTAAATATTCATTTATTTCTTTTTTTACAATAATCTAAATATTGTTGATTCATCTGAATAGGTCTGGCTTTAGTACTAATATCTTTTTCATTAAAACTATCAATATAAGGAAGGCTTATTTCATATTTCTTTCAATGCCAAAAGGCAATTGGATTTGTTTCACAAATTTCTTATTTTATTTTTCCTATTAATTGATTTTTCTTATCTTGTATTGATTTACTTGTTAATTGTTCTTCTATTCTTTTAAATTGAACTTCCTTATTTAACATATTTATTTGTTTAGTTTTATTTTTAATAAGACTTATTGAAGAAGTTTTTACTAAATTTAATTCTCTTTGCCTAGGGGGATTTATACTGATTTCCCTAAAATTTCTGTTATTAAACCTTTTTCATTTACCTGGAAATGATATAATAAGGCTAAAAATGGTGTTCCTAAAATTATTTCACAATTCATATTTTTTATCAACACAAAGGAAGTATTATAACATATACCATTTTTGCATATTTTTGCATTTGATAATTTATATTTAATATTCATCTTTAGGGATGGCAAAATGGGCCTGGCCCGGCGGGCCAGCCCGTTTAGCCTACAAAAAAATGCGGGCCGGGTTGATAATATCAATCCACTGATAAAAAATGGGTCGAGCCAACCCGGCCTACAAAAATGTGGGCTAAAATCGGGCCCGGGTCGGGCCAACCCAGTGGGCTAACAATATTTAACATATTTTGAAATTTGAGTGGCTGAGATTGAGAAGAGAGGAAAGTGAGTTTGAGATGAGAGAGAGAGTGAGTGAAGCCGTGCGATCTCGCCGCGTCTCCGACTCCCTAGTCTGCGCCGCGTCTCCGGCTTCGAGGCCGCAACGGCGCGAGCATGACCTCGACATCGTTCCAGTTCTTCGTTCTTGTTCCAGTTCCAAACTTTGTTTTCCATATCTATCTCTTCGCCGCAAAAAAGACCAAGGGTCGCGGATTCCGCCAGGACACCAATGTCAACCGCAACACTCGCCTCTCTGGCACCGACTTTGAGTCTCTCACCGCTGAGGGCGGCCCTGGTCCTCAGAGATGTTCGTAATCCCTTTTCTCTCCTTCCTCTTAGGGTTAGGTTTTGCCTTTTTTTATTATTATTTAATTTAATAACTATTTCGATTTTATATTCCTCCCTCCATCCATTGAGGGATGGATGATTCTGGTCACCGGCATGCACGAGGAAGCGTAAGAGGATGATTTGCAAAACGCCTTTGGTGAATATGGAGAGATTAAGAACCTGCATTTGAATCTCGATCGCCACACTGGTTTTGCCATATTGTCAAAGTAACTCTTAATTCCTCTTTTCTTTTCCGATTTATTGAGCTATATAGTCATTAGGATGATTCATTCGATTTTCATTTTTCATCATAGAGGAATTTAATCGTAATTTGACTTAAATATGTGACTCTGTGTCTCTGTCATGAGAAATATATGTATGGTTATAAATAATTTAAGTGGTAAACCCTTTTATACATGATAAATGTTTGAACTACATGGCGGCCATTGTTTATTTGTTTTTTGTATCTGGCAATGTATTGTCAGTGATCTGTATTTCTGGTCCATTTTGATGATTTTACCTTTGATGTGATTTTTCTTCAACTTGGGCTTTTAATTTGATGACTCCTACCATGAATTTTGTTTCACTTGGTGGTTAATTGTTGGCCAAAAACTGATATTATGTGGGGAAAAAATGGTTGCTGATATGTTTTTCATTGATAGAAAAAAGGATTTTGATTTGGCTGTCCTCTATTACATTCTTTAAACACAAGTCATCAACCCAGTATTAATTTTACACTTGTGTTTCATACAGTGGTTAATTATTGGCCCCAAATTGATACTTTTCTATGTGTTTACGTTGATAGAAAAGGATTTGTCTTCAATTACATTTCTTTTTTCTTTTTCAAATTGATGGTGCTGCAAGTATAAAATTAATGTTGTCTTGAGTTTGGAAGAATGTCAAGGAAGAAAGATACAATTCTTTGTATTTGTTCAGTGTTGCTATTATAATATTTTTGTATTTTTTTAAATAATTAACTTTTTTAATTTTTATTTTATTTTTTAGGTGGGTTGACCCACTGGCCCACTAACCCACCTTAAAGTGGGGCGGGCTAGCATTTCCAGCCCACTTTACAAAAGTGGGCCAGCCCGGCCCGACCCATTTTTGGTGGGCTGGCCCACTTTGTCAACCCTATTCATCTTTGATCCATTTGCACTAGATATATTTTCTAGAGACTTTTCATAATATTTAGTGGGTATTAATCGTTCCTGGATACAGTTTACATCTCCACCTGAATCTATTAATGTTATAAATTTAAAACTTTCTTCTTTAGTTATTAAGGTTATCTCACAATGCCATTTATGTGTAATAATTAAACTTAATAGATTAATAAAATTTTCTTCTTTTTCTTTTTCTTTAGTATCATCGCTTGAGGTACTAGCTATTGTATCCTTTTGAAATTTTATAATATTATTTCCTTCTAACTCTAAAGTCCTATATTCTAAAGTTATATCATTTTGCTTCAATTCTTTTATTTTGGAGCTTAAAGTCAGTGCAAACTTGTATTCCTATTTCTATTATAATACTATGGATTTGTCTTTCTCATAAGGTATAGGATTCTGAAAATGTCTTTCTAAATTTATTCTAACTTTTTCTGCAAAAAGTTTAGGTAATCCTTATATATATTTTTATTTCCAATATCCTGCATATCCATCTTCTCTTAATGTTATTTTAGAGAAAAATGTATCTTTATACCATCTATAATCAGACATTGGTGGACAATATAACTTATTTAATTGACTAGCTATTCTTTCGTTAAATATATTAGGTTTTCCTATAAAATTCTGAATTATCGTAAAAATTAGAGTTACTACAACATCTTGTTCTTGGGTTTCCTGTTTTATACTATTCAATATCATATTTCTATCTTTATCTATACATAAATTATCCCACCAACCTTTCAATTGGCCTGTAAATCCTTGTATTATATATGCAAACGTGAGAAAGACATAGAGGTTGAGAAAGTAATGTTGAGAAGAAAAGGAAAAAGTAAAAAGAAGATAAAGTGTAAAGAGGTTAGAAAATATAGAAGATCTAAGAATTTATGTTTGGAATTGTGCACACATACCTCAAGAAGATTGATTTTTAGCTTCAACTCCAGCAATTTAGGAAATCTGTAAATAAATAATGGGACCACAACAAGTACTAAATTATCTATTTAAAATTCTTATTTTATATAACTAACTAATCTATTATCATATTTCTTTATGAAATCTTATTCATTCATTCATCATCAATATCAAACGCCAGTCAGAAAATCAAAAGACAGTAAGGACAAACAAATTGATTGCATAAATTATCTTTATTATATTAATTTATAATTATAATTAGGCTTAAATATAATTTTGGTCCCCCTATTTTGTTCATTCCATAATTTTGATTCATCTATTTTAAAATTGAGACATTTGATTCTCCTATTTTTTAAAAATTGCGACTTTAGTCCTTCCATTTCAAAATAGAGACATTTAGTTCTTTTATTTTAAAAAATTCACAATTTTAGTCCTTCTATTTTAGAAAATTCATAATTTTGGTTAAATTCTCAATTTTTTCCACAATTATTTCTTTTCTTTTGATCCAATTGAACCCTAAATTGAATATATTCATTTAAGGTGCCATCAAGAAATGATTTAATTAATCTTCAGTTTTATTCTTATTTTTAACAAATTTGAGAGAACCTTGAGGATTTTTTAGAGTTGAAGAACGTGAACAACACCACTTGAACGAACTGTGATCATCGTTTCTGTCTATTGGTATGCCTTTGTTTATTTTATTCAGGATTGCTAGTGTTGCTCTAATCATGAGTAGCTAATCTACCTAGTCCGAGGGTTATGATGTAACTGTCCATTTGTATCATTCTCCTTGTTTTTAATGGAATTCCTTATTTTTTATGTTAACTAATCATCTTCCTTATTTTACTGTTTATTTGGAACGACCATTCTAATCAATTGATTGCATAGTAGTAATCATCTTCATGTAACTGGTATATCTACGTAAATAATGTTTTGCACCAAATTGCATAATCAAACTGTTTGGATAATCTCCAATAGATTAGTTAATCTTTAATTAATTATCCTTAGAATTGATTTTATACTTTGACTTAAATTGATAGATTCATGATCATTAGGGTATTTATTCAAGGCAGAGAGCATTTTTTGACCTTGATCATAACCTTTAGTTGATTTTGAGAATCAGTAATTAACTGGAGAAGGAATTTCATTAAGATTGGGATTGGGAAAAATTGAACTAGTAAGTCATCACCCCTGATAATTCTTATCATCACTCAAAGCTTTCTTTACATTTTTTTATTTTCTTTCTTATAAAATCCAAAACCATAAAAATTTAAATCATCTTTTTAATCATCTCTACTATTAGTTTAATAAATTTGACTATTTGGGAATATAACAAGTCATTTGGATTCGATATCCAAACTTTTGAGTCCATTGTTACTATTGTGTAAGATACACTTCTCTTTGTACGAACCACATATTTTATGCATCAACCACTTATGCTTGATGGGTTCAAATATGACTTGAAGAAAAGTTGGAATTATCTAGTTTTGAATCATATTTTGTAGTTGGAAAGAGTGTTGCATATTCTTCATATGGGTCTAGAGAATATTACATTTGTGTCAATAAAGTCAGATTTATCATTCATCATTATTTTGTCTTGTTATGCTAGCACCTTCTAGTTGTACTTGTTATGTCTGGCTTTCATCAACTGATGGTCAGACTTAAGCCTCTTGATTATAATATCTTTCTTTATCGGATCAGGATAGATGACATCAAGTGGCTTAAGACTAACATATGTAGAATTTCTATTTATTACTTCTTAAAAGGTTCTATTTATTTTGTAAAGTTCAATTATCAATTCACTTTGATAAAAAGGAGGCTTGTCTTTTATGATAAAATTCATTAGATAAGGAAATGTTGACTATATTTAAACTTTATTTTGTGTCCAAAGCATTCTTGTATGAGGATACTTAAAGTAAGGGCAGTGTATTATGACTACTTTAACATATTCACTTTCCTTTTCAGAGATGACTTGAAGTTTTATCCTCTCAAGTTCTTGTTCAAGGTCTTTTTTCATAGTAGAATTTGGTTGATACCAACTTAAAATCGTATTGACGATCTTCTCCAAACACCCAAAATGATAACTTTTGAAATCGTACAATGTTCCCAGGTATGAACTTTTGAAACTACATAAAAATATTTACTGAATTATAAGTTTGATTTAACATCATTTTTTTTTACCAGGTTTGTGTTTGTTCTCTGTTAGCAAACATTGTTGAGATTGATACAAACAAGGATTGGTGGTACATTGAGTGTCCTAAACATAAATCAGAAGTTCAAGAAGTTGGATCTGACTTTTATTGTCTTATTTGTCAGGACACAGTCAAAGCAATTCCTAAGTATATAATTTATTTATTTAATTTGACAGTTCAAATTTTTTTTACTATCAATCTGTTTTACGTGATCTTTGCCACCTAAGGTTTAGATTAAATGCAAAGGTAGTTGATCAACATCAAAATGGATCATATTGTTGCAAAGCAAAAGAAGCGCCAGAGTTAATTCAACAAATAAAGGAGATAATATTTTTAAAACAAATATGTTATACTACAATATCTTTATATTAATATTTATAACAACTGTTTATATGTAGAGCACCACGACTGCCAATTGTCCACTACAAGTTAATGCCTTGGTAAACAATTTTTTATTTATTCAAGGTAGACACACTACTACAAACAGCACTTTCTACGTCAATTATTTACCCCCTTCAACGTCGATTCCACAACCGTCTTCGTATGGGTGTCGTTGATAACTAACACTTTTGACGTCGGTTGATGAACCGTCTTAGAAAGCCGCATTCAAAGACGGTTCTTAGCGTAGAACCATCTTTGTTTCTGTCTTTAATTTTTTTTTACATGAAACTTAGACGGTTGTTAGCAGCGAATCCTCTTAGAAAGTGATATTCTAAGATTCGCAAAGACCGTCTTAAAATATGACTTTCTAAGACGGTTGTTAGATAAGAACCGTCTTAGAATGCGAACAACCATCTTCTTTTCCTTTAAAAAATAACCAAAACATAGGAAACTAAGATGGTTATGGAAAACAACCGTCTTAGAAAGTCATATTGTAAGACGGTTCTTAGCTAACAACTGTCTTAGAATATCACTTTCTAAGACAGTTGTTAGGCATAACTGTCTTAGTTTCCTATGTTTTGGTTTATTTTTAATATACTTTTTAGACGGTTTTTTATATACATATAATAATAGTCGCGATCATATGATCAATCTCAATCGACCTTACAAAGGGTATAAAAGTAAATAGCATTTCATTATCCACTCAAGCTTTAACAATCGCAAAGTTTCACTAACAAGAATAATACATAGGATAGTGTAGTAAGAAAAAGTTAGTGGTTGTACAGTGCCCTCTAATTGAATCTACTACTCAAAGAATAAAATTTAAAAATGATGTTATTTTGTGATGCTAATTATAGTGGTAAAAAATAAGTCTATAAAACAAGATATATACTACCATATCCCATACGCACAAGGTAAACCCCATAGAGTATGACTATCTAATGTGGAAACTCCTGTTGTGTAATTGAATAACAATCTATGATGATTTTGTAACTTCATCGGTAGCGTCAGCAACATATCCAAGTTTGCCCGTATTAAGACCAGCCATACTACAACATAATCACATGTGTAAGAAAACAATAAAGTAAAGAAGAAAAAAAATACACAAGTATACATTACAATCAAACATGAAACAATTTCAACTCAAGTCATGGCTTGATTAACTATAAGCTAAAGTACATAATACCAAGAAGCAACTTAAATCAAGAAGGACCTAATTGGGAAACAAGCATGTATCCAAATGCATATATAGCTGCTAAACAAATGAACAACCCACAAACCTTCACAAAGGCAAAATGGTACCGATATACAATTTGGACAGGATGGTCATTTCCCCCTGAAATATGACAGCATATCAGGATAAAACAAAATGATAGAGGGCTTAAAAGTACAAACATGACAGACATATTAATCAGGTGTGGTTAGTATAGCGACAACCAGTGTGGTTGTTTATATAATGCTACAAGAAGTAATGGATATGAGTAACTAAACAATTCCATCACACAGTCTATGAAACCAAAAAAAAATAAAGTGGATGATCAAAACAGTAAAAAATAGTAAAGTAATGAACATGAGCGCAAGCTCACGTACTGAAGTCATATGCACTACCTCTCGACTACCAGCATCTCCAAAGTACATAGGGAGATCCAAGGAATGCCTAATTGCCATAATGTCAAGGTTTATATAGAGGCTGTGATCACACATGGAAGGTCACATTAGTTTGGGCTTTCCTGACATATGAATAAAATGAGAAAACATGACCCATATTTTAAAAAGCCTTGCTTATAACAATAGAGTAAATAGCATATGATTCGATACATGGCATCATTGCTATAGAAAAAAAGGGAGAAAGCATATGACAGTGGAGGATAGATATTCCTTTATAGTAGAAAGAAAATAATAAAGCAAGTCAAAGAAGCTAGAAAATGGAACAAAACATGCCAATCTCTCTGCATATCATAATAGAGATCCCATTGAAATATAAAGAGTGATGCATCAAATAGAAGTCATAATTCTTATGAACATAAAATCTTATAATATAATAGGGCAAAGGCATAACCTTGAAAAGACGAGCATTCGTTTGCAACTAATTCACCAAAAAACACAAGAACCATCATAAACAATTACCTAAATGGGTTAAAGGATAAATCATATGATTCAAGTAAAACTAGCAGTGATTATAACATTTAGTGAAAAATCCTCTAAACATCAAGACCTAACCTAGTGTGCTCACAAAATCTAATAGGAGAACCATTGCCAGAACCTAAAAAATGTTCAAGTTATGGGATCATATACATTCACTAAAATTTATTGGCTACCATCAAGTTGCCCAAGTGAATTCTTTACAAGGGACTCAACATCAAAGGACCCTCCAACATATGTGATGTCAATTAGAAATTATTCAATACATTAGGACACTAAGAAGCTTACGATAAACATAAAGCCACAAGATTGAACCAAGGTTAAGAGGGTTGTCGATGTAAGAAGTTACAAAACTAAAAGTTAAAACTATATTTTAAACAAGACAGGATGCAAACCACATAACACAAGCAATTTTAAAGAAGAGGAATTATTGGTAAACTAGGAATAATAAACATTCAATTGGTTAGCTATGTTCAATGTTAAATAAAAACTTAATTAATAAACATTACCAGTTAAATGGTTGAGCCATTTGCATAGATAGAGGTTGTCCTGAAACTCACTGATAGTGACTAGGGGAAATGGCAATGTCACCCAAGGTTAAACTAAAAATGACACATATTTTCTGATAAACTAAAAATAACACATATTTCTGATAAAAATGAGCCAGTCAGAATCAAATCCATTTGCTTCCACTCTTTGCTTATAATCAGCTTAGCGAGGATTCATACACAGAACCTACCATTGTGTTTTCTAGTTGTAGTTTTAGTTGAAAACTATGCTTGATTACTAGTCTTGTTAAAGAAATGGAATCGTGAGTTCCCTTGCTTTCTAGTTGCTGAAATAGAATTTTGGTTTTATAACAATGTTAGGGAATTATTTGTTAAGAGGAATTAACTATAGGGAAACTTTTTTATTTGTAAACAAAATTACTTTATTTGATTTTAGTAATTAATTTATTTATCACTTTTTCTCTTTTATTTTTTCTTTTTTATCTCTTTCTTCCATCTACCCTTACACCCAAAATTACAGTTGGCTTTTAAAAGTTAAGTTACCTTTTTCAGTATGATATTTGTACTTAAAGAAAGCTAAGTTCCTACAAAGTTCAGAACTTTCCAAGATAAACATAGAGCAAAAGGAGATATTGAGCATTAATCAAAAGGACGTGGAGGACATTTTTTTTAGATAAATGTGTGGATCAGTGGATGTGAAAACTCAAAACTCAAGGTAAATTTATAATATTGTATAATATGAAGCTATCTTTATGTTTGATTTTTTTATGTAATTATTATGTGTTCCTAATATAACTATTTCTTTAAATAGAAATTAATCTACAAAAATTAGTGTACTAGTCCTTACTTTGAATTCACAAAAATGCAGCGAGCATTTATAGATTTTTCTTATATATTAGTGTATTAGTCTTTTGGGGTGGGGGGAAAACAAATTGGAGATTTGGTGCACTCAAACATGCCTAAACCAGGCGTGTTTAAGTCCCTTATCTCCTATAAAAAGCCCCAAAATTTTACTTTTTCAACATTCATACCATTTCACCTTCTCTCTAAAAGTTGTTCTGCCTTCTCTCTAGAGCTTAGGAGTGGATATTTTCTGAAGTGAAGCCCTGCCAACAAGTAAGTTGATTTAACAATTATGCATATTATTTAATCTGATATATTTTTTAATTAGAAAATTGTTAGGGCCATATGAACTTGTTAGCAACATAGATGTTAGGTTCATAGGAAATTGTTAGTGTATATGTTGGTTTAATGTGTTGTGTTTAGGGTTTAGGGCTTCAGTTAAACATTTAGGGTTTAGGGATTGCGGTTTAGTTTTAGGGTTTAGCGTGTATGTTGTAGGGTGTTAGTGTTTAGTGGGTTAGGGTTTGGGGGGTTGAGGTTAATGGTTTAGTGTTTAGGGTGTGTGGATTTATGGGTTAGGGTTTAGGGGGTGGGTTAAAGATTTAGGGGTTAGGGTTTAGGGGGTTTAGAATAATGGTTTGGCTTATGGTTCATTCATACCATTTCACCTTCTCTCTAAAAGTTTCGTAGCCTTCTCTCTAGAGTTTGTGGGTAGATTAGTTCTGTAACAAAGCTCTGACAACTAGTAAGTGATACAATTTATTTTGTCAATTATTAGAAAATTGTTAGGGCCATATGAATTTGTTAGCGACATAGATTTAGGTTTATATAATGTGTAGTGTTTGTGTGGTTAAGGTGTGTGTTTTAGGTTTTAGGTTTTATGATGTGTTTTGTAGGGCTTATGTTTTAGTGTTTAGGGTTTTAGGTGGTTAGTTTATGGGTACAGGTTATTTGTTGTAGGGTTTAGGGATTAGTTGTTGGGGTGTTCTGTTTAGGGTTTAGGTGGTATGGTACATGTTTTAGGCCTTTTTTTGGTAGTGTAGGGTTTATGGTGCTTGTTTTATGGCTTTTGGTTTAGGGGCAAGGGTTTAGGGTTTATGTTTCATAATTTGGGGTTTTGGGTGTTTGTGTACTTCAGGCGTGTGTTTTATGGTTTAGGTTTTTCAACTTATTTTATTGTTTCTTAAAATTTGAAGTTGTTGTTTTGTTGAGGGCAGGAAATGAGTTCTGGTGATGAGGAGTGTGTTCATATTGTCTTATTTTTCAATGGAAGGAAAATTGAAGGGCGAGGAGGTGTTGTCTTTGAAGGGGAGAAAAGGATGACACATATTAAGCGAAAAGCAACATTGGGTGATTTGCATGAGAAGATATGGCCAAAATTAGGTCTACATGACAAGTCATGTATCACTTTGCTAACGGCAAGAATATGGCAGCATGAACAATACATGGGGTTTCCAATACATGATGATGAAGAATTGGAAATAGTGATTGAAGAATTTTTGAATCAGGCAAGGAAGAATTTTTTAGAGTTGTATGTGGTTTATACCGCAGTAGAGGATGTTGTTTTACCCATGAGGTCAGTTGCTTGTAATTATGCACATATTGCATCATCATATGGTGCTGTAGGTGCAAATATGTCTAAGGAAGATTCACATGACCCAACTTGGGTTATGGATGACGATGAAGATGATGACGATGATGAAAATATCGCAATGGAAGATCGTCTTCTTCAGGAGAATGCCAGTGCGTCTGATAATGATGAAGATTCTGGTGTGTATGCGACTGCATTCCAACAACACACTGATGTGGGTTCGTCTGAAATGTGGTACCATCCGGACGTTGGACCAACATAATTAGAACGACCTGTT
Organism: Glycine tomentella; assembly: GCA_007407185.1. Taxonomy (NCBI): domain Eukaryota; kingdom Viridiplantae; phylum Streptophyta; class Magnoliopsida; order Fabales; family Fabaceae; genus Glycine; species Glycine tomentella. Next base: position 349,281 of record PYAF01004484.1, read on the forward strand.
GAAGGTATGTTAAATGACTTAAATGAATGATGAAGTGGTATGATATTTGTATATTTGTATATTATAGTATTTTATTTTGCAAACCCATGTTTATTCAACTGTTTTGTATTTAAAGGTGGTGCGGTTATTCCTTTTTGGGACGGAATTCCACATTACACATATATTGATTGGAATCACCCAAGCGAAGAAGAATCTTTTACCGGTTCAGCTTCAGGTTCGGGTTCACTGCAAGGTCCCTGGCAAGTAGGGGACGATTTGTTTGTTCAACAGGAATTTTCATCCAAAAAGGAGGCACAAATTGCAATTAAGCAGAACCTGATGAGGGACCATCAAGAAGCATTCGTGGTTGAGAGCAAGCCTGACAGGTTTGCCATGAAGTGTGTTGCTCACAACAATGGTTGCCCTTGGAGGGTTAGGGTGTTTAAACCAATGTACGGTGAGAAGTGGGTTGTTTCAAGATGGGGTGGAAAACACAATTGCCTAAATGACCATATAACACAGGATCACAGACAACTTGATATTGATATTATTGCTTCACTTGTAGTAGGTAAGAACTCAATATTTTTGCTTTATATGAGAAATATTAATTTGTGTTAAGGTTTGTTGTTAATGTGAATGTTACAATTTCATTTTCAGGAATGGTTAAGGAGGAACCAGGCATGTCAATTGCATTGGTTCAGGAGAGGATCACCAATAGCTATGGATTTAAAGTTTCATATTTTAAGGCATGGTATGCAAAGCAGAGAGCAATGACAATGATTTATGGAGATTGGGAAGAATCTTATGCATTTTTGTTGAGGTGGTGCAACTACATGCTTCGTTTTTCACCATGTTCTTTTTTTGATATTCAAACCAATGCTTATTATGTGGCACATCGACTGGTACGAGGTATGCGTGTGTTTCAGCGCATGTTTTGGACTTTTAGACAGTGTTGCGAGGCTTTTAAATTTTGCAAACCCATCATTCAAATTGATGGGACTCACTTATATGGCAAGTATAAAGGAAAATTGTTGATTGCCACGACTCAGGATGAAAATAATGAATGCCTGCCACTGGCATTTGCCATTGTTGAGGGGGAGACGTTGGAAGCTTGGGAATATTTCCTTGCTAACATTCGCTTCCACGTAACCCAAATGCAAAATATATGCGTCATTTCAGATCGACACCGGAGCATTATATCTGCAGTACAGAATCATGCCAGTTGGCAACCACCTTTTGTGCTCACGTTTTTTGCCTTCGTCATATTGCCAATAATTTCAATCAAAGATTCAAGAATGCAAGATTGAAGAAGACCCTCATGACTTTGGGTATGTTAACAATTATTTGTAATTTATTAAGCTAACATAAATGTTTTACCCAACTAATGTTAATGGTATTATAATTGTGCAGTTTATACTCCCTGTGCCTGAATTTGACATAGCGTTTGCACGATTCTGTGATACCAGTCCTGAGGTTGCAGAATGGATTGACAGCATTTCTAAGGAAAAGTGGAGTCGTGCATATGATGTCGAGGGGAGAAGATATGGCCATATGACAACAAATTTGTCTGAATCAGTCAACAAGGTGTTCAAGGGAGCAAGGAACATGCCTATTGTAAAATATAGGAACACTTCACACTTAACCAAGAGGGGGGGTGAATTGGTTAGACCTGGTAAATTAAAATTTTCTAAAACAAAATCAGAGTTTTCCCTTAGGATCTTTATAACTTTTGAAACCAAGAATCCTTATTCAATCAAATGTTCAGTCCAAGGTATCCAATAGCTCAAAATTGAATTAATAAACAAAGCAAGACAATCAAGTTGAGCAAAATATAATCAAGAGAGAAATCAAGATCAAAGCACACAACATTTATACTGGTTCACTTCAAACACTATAAAGCTACATCCAGTTTTCTTCCACTCAACACTAGAATGGAGTTCCACTATTGCAATTTTCTGTTCTTACAAGTAATTACAAAGTCTCTCTTTATCCACCCTAGATAAAGTTCAGAAATCTAAAACACTATTTGATTCTTAGAGACAACCCAACTAAGAATACTACTCAGCACAACCCCTAGAGAAACTCTATCTCTAGATTACAAGCAAGAAATCCAATTACAATAGACAATCAAATACAAGTTCACAAAAGAATTACAACCACAAATTTAAGGAAAGAAATCACCTGAATGACATGCAAATGAATGAATACAACTGGTTGAATAATAAAAATAATCTCAGAACATCACTTTCCTTATCCTTTGAAAAGAATCTTCTTGCTTCAAGAATCACTTAACAACCCATAAGTGTTTTAGTGAGAGCAAGAACTCATAGAACCCAGAATATCACTAAGAATGTGTTTAGAAAGCTTATCCATGCTCAGAATACGAAATTGATCAAGTTCCTAAACAAGCTGAGCAAGGGTTCTATTTATAACAAACTTTCTAACCGTCAGTAATTGATTACATACGCTCCTGTAATTGATTATTTTGCTTATGTAATCGATTATTTCAAGACTGTAATCGATTAAACTGTTCATCAAACTTCTGGATATGAGCAACGAACAAAATAATCGATTATTCTGTCTTGTAATCGATTAAGATAGGAAGCTTCATAACTTGAAGTACACTATGTAATTGATTACGGATTCAGGTAATCGATTAAGACAGGAAGCTTCACAAACTTGAAAGACACTATGTAATCGATTACGGATTCTGGTAATCGATTAAGACAAGAAGCTTCACAAACTTGAAATACACTATGTAATCGATTATGGATTTTGGTAATTGATTAATGTAGCAAAACATGTTAAGCATAGGCATATGATATAATCGATTACAGCTCATTGATAATTGATTAAAATGTTCACCAAGGCAGTTTATATGTGAACCAAGTTAAAATAATTGATTAAGCCGATACGTAATCAATTACATTGTTCTTGAAAAGTTTTCCATAATGCACTAAGAACAAAATAATCGATTCTTATCTTGATGTAATCGATTAAACCAATAGAAAACTTATTTTTCCAAAAACCTTTGATTTGATTCAAAAACTTAAATAGTTTTATCAAAGCCTTGTGAATTCTATGTCTTAAACTAATTGAATTAATGAATGATGTGAATGCAATGCACTTGGATCACCAGAAATGCTTCTTCCTTTTACATTTAATCACAAGTTATTCTTCAATACTTCAAGGCATGTTGAAAGCTAAAACCAAGCTTGATTCTTTGTCCATTCTTCAAGTGATTCCTTTGAAACCAACACCTATCACAGCGTTGGTGAAGCACACATACAGTCGATTGGTTCAATATTTTGTGAGCAAGGGTCAGGCGGCTACTTCACAGCTTCAGCATTCACAACGACATTGTAAAAATGTCATTGATGCTTTGAGGCATAATTAGACGCTGCTACAGGGCATAATGTACGCACATATAACCTTGAGCAAAATCATTTGAGGTGGACGATGACTGGGAGAAGTCATATTCAGTAAACCTAACACAGCGTTTTTGTCAGTGTGGCAAGTTTAAGACCATCAAATACCCTTGTAGCCACGCTGCAGCTGCTGCTGTATATATCCGTCAGAATCCTTTGCAATATGTGGATGATGTGTTCCTGGTAACCAACTTGGTTGAGGCTTTTTCATTACCTTGGCAGCCAATTGGTAATGAACTTGCTATTCCCCCGATTGAAGATCCAGTTATCATACCTGACAGGTAAATGTTGCGTGCAAAGGGTCGTCCAAGGTCCACTAGAATACATAACGAGATGGACGAAGTTGAAACATCTCAGAGACTTCCTAAATGCAGTCTGTGCAAGCGTGTTGGACATAATCATAGAGCTTGTCCTACACGGGGTGGTGTTTCATGATTTTGTTATTATGTTTGATTGATCAGTGGTATATTAAAAGTATTTGATTTATACACGTACGACGATAATGTTTTGGTTGTGGTACACATCAATTTTCCTTTTTTTAATTATTTTTTATTTAGCATGATTTATGTTACATGTACGACGTTAATTGAATTTTTTTAAAAATTTGATATTAGAAATGCGAACAATACATGAAGACGCCTAACTAGGGCATGATTCAACACGCCTAACAAATTGGTTGTGACTAAACACGCCTAACAAATTGGTCGTGACTGAAGAGCCTAACAAGGGCGTGATTAAACACGCCTAACAAGGGCGTCACTAAACACGCCTAACTAAGGCGTCATTGAACACGCCTAAATAGGGCGTCACTGAACACGCCTAAAAAATACGGTGTGACTGAAGACGCGTAAGACAAAAGGCGTGATTGAACACGCCCAACTTGGGTGTGACTGAACAGGCCTAAGAATTCTTTAGGCGTGACTGGACACACCTAACTTGGGCGCGATTAACCCCTATATAAGGTAGACGCTTGGACACAACATACCTCGTCCCGCAAAATTGAATTTACATATGATGGCATTCTTAAGAGAAACCAGTAGTCAGAACATTGGTAACTCCAAATTAGCATTCATTTTTCCAAATGGATCAACGAAGCACGATGAAACAGGTGTTTGTTTTCAATGTGCTACTCCAATACCAATATGAGTTCCTAATGACTGTTTTTTTCAGACACTGAAGAGTAGGATGCACCACACCCTTCTACTAACCGATGACCATTTTGTTGATAACATCTACTATCGGCAACCATCCCTATATGCAGGTCAGCACTATTTTTTTCATTCTATCGCACTCACAAATGATGATGATGTTTACAGAATTTTAAGGTGCAATGACCAAATGTCGAGTGCTTGCCCTATAGAAATATTATGTACCATAAACAGAACACCCGATGGTATACTCAACCTACTTTAATCCACCATTGTCCCCACACATGATGCAATGCTATATTACAACGAAAAGTGGAACATACCACGAAGAGTTGATTTTGTGGGTTATTCCTTTACTGGAACAAACCCAATAAGATTTGAAATTCCTTATGGATGCACCATTGAAACACTAAAGGTCGTCATCAAGCAAGTTGCGCCTGTTGGGGTTCCACCTAATGAAATTCACATGTCACAAGTGGTAAGAAAATTGTTTTTCGTCATCCAACCCATGCACAATATTCAGACACCACAATCGAATATGATATAAAAGAGTTGATAAGCGATGAAGATGTGTTCAAGATGATAGCGGAATCCACCTACTGGAAACGTTTTTTTCAAATTGAGATTTTAGCTATTTTTAACAAACCAGATATCCAGATGGAATAAGACATGTACGCTGAAGATGTTGTTTTTAACTATCCTTCTAATTAAAAATGTGTATTCCGTTTCATTTTTTTATTTAAATAGTGTTTAGTGTCGTTTGAAATAATACGTGTCTGTTATGAATTTGTGTTATTGACGACGTCTGTAATTGTTAATGTTTGCGGGGTTAACGTCTTTAAATAATACTTAGACCGAGCATGGTTAAAATAAATGTTACAAACAAATGTAAGTTACCAAATACAATCGATTACAAAACAAGATAAAAAATAAAAACACAAACAACGACTAAAACTAAGACGGTGGTGGCCATGGCATATGATGCACCTAACGATCAGGTTGCCTTCATCTTCGGGGTCGCTGAGAACTGCCTGGCTCGGACGGGCTTGGCTGAGAAGGGCCTGCCTGATAAGGGCCTGGCTAAAACGGCCCTGGTTCAGAAGGGCCTGCCTTATACGTATGGACATAGGGAGATGGACATGGAGTGCCCTGGTCTGCATATACCCGTATAGGATGCTCAACAGCTGCGGTGACAACTGGTATATGTGATGGCCAATCCCAATTACCTGATGAACTACAATCTATATGGGAGAACATGTCGTCGATGTTGGAACTAGTCCAGTCTGCATCAACGGGACCAGTATCGAACCCAACATGTACACATGTCGTTGCAGTAGTAACATATGCGGCATGGGTCTGGGAGTCGACCAGTGGAGGCATATGGGCTTCAGTATTGAATTCGGCGTAGTCCATGCCCCCTGCCCCCCTGCTCAGTAGGCTCGTAATATACGGGTTGGGTCCCATATGTCGATGCCATAACTGGAGGCCTATAGAAACCCTCGGTGCGCGGCCTGAGACGAACAATGGGCTCAGGAACCTGCTGCATCAGTCTCCGTCGACGCTCTAGCCCACGTCCCTCTTTTCTTCGACGACCAACTGCAACAGACAGTTGTGGGTCCTGCTGAAGCTGGGATTCGGGAGCATGTGGTTCTACCTCCTCCACGCGACAACTCTCGGCGAAGACAGACATTAAGCAACCGACCTCCTCATTCGCCCAATCGAAGTCGAAGGCCGCCCTATTGGGGCAAATTGTCGTGAAGTACAATGCCTCTAGCCCATCAACATACAAATTAAAGTATATAAACATCAGTGTCAACTATGTCATCTACCATAATTAATTTAAATACACAAATAATGATCTGAACAAAACTTACACCATGACCCGTCTTGGCACCCTGCTTCGTGATAAACCGCTTCCCATTTTCCCTATACCAAACCATGTACTGATGGTGTCGTGACAACAAGCCCTGAAGCAAGGGGGAAGGTCAATGTGCTGGTCCCTAACCTCCCAGCGCATAATAAATGGTCTGAGCTTACGAACCCAGTTGTCTTCTCGTTTACCGTGTAGCGAAAGGTCATGCACACCCTTAAGCTTCCTGGGAGCACGTGGGATTGGCTGATCCCTCTCGAATTGGTGGATGCATCTATCCGGCTGGGAGTATTCAACTATGTGGAATCATATAATAGGAGTACTTGTCATCCACAACAGTCGCTGATGCTCAGATGCACCAAGAAAGTCATAGTCTCCATATGGTTGCCAGACCACCTGCACAGAACAAAAAAACACAACATTATGTAACAACATGTACCACAAATGCAAACGTACAATTACTGAAAAATTACTACACGTACCTTGTGTCGAGTAAGGGAATCCAATGCCATCCTATACAAGACCAGCTCGTGCGATTTAAACCGGCCTAAAGCGTTAAACCTAATTTCAAAATAACTAATATTAGTATACGATAGGACTTAATTGTAAAAATTGTTAACAAACAAAGTATAGTCACACATACCGGTGCCCAAAATGCCACTCCGCCTGAGTAGGCAGCGGAATAGCTGGAGCAATGGGTGGGAATATCAGCCACGCCCACACCTGAAGCAGCATATGACATCCACCAATGTCACTTCTGTCATCTGTACACTCGCACATTTGTCTAAACAAATGTGCAAGGATCGCTGAGCCCCAGCTGTATCCACCGATGCCCACAAAATCCCCAGCAAGCAACGAGATATAACGTGCTGAGATCATGCTACCTCCAGATTGGTTGCTCAGCAGCCATGCTCCAATAAGCCGTGCAATGTGGGCCTTCGTAACCGCATCACGTGAACCAATTCGGGAACCACCTCACCCCAATGCGCAAAATGGCTATCAAAGAAAGACAGGAGCAAATATCCACCTTTCAACTCGGTGTCCTCCTCATGTTCGTGACCAAAAACGTCCTAATTGACGATCACCCAATCGGTTACCGTCACTCCAGTAATGACATTGCCCTCCGTGGGCAATCCCAAAATACCAGCCACGTCTTCCAACATGATGGTCATCTCTCCCTGTGGCATGTGGAAGGTGTGAGTCTCTGGCCTCCATCGTTCAACCAGAGCACTAATAAGCCCAACATCCATCTAAAAAAATTATTAATTAATTAACAAGTACATTTATGAAATTAACAAGTCTTTACTTATTTCATATTGCATACCTAAATATGTCGCATGCGTGCGACATGAAAAAACCCAGCATCACACAACATATCACAAACAACATTAGGTATATCATCGGGATGTGGTCCCCCCGTCACCTTACCACGTCGAGTCTTCAATACTCGAGTTGTGCCCTCGTTCCACACAGCTTGTGAAACGTGGGTGCGCTGAGTACGCCTACGCAAAGCACCCCACTTGTATGGGGTAGGGACAACATAGGTTGTCGGATCCATGGGCTCACCCTCATGATCAGATCCAGATCGCGACGAATCAGTGGAAGATGAATCAGCCATCTAATCAGTATCTTAATATACAAAAATTAAAAACCATGTTAAACAAAATATGTACGATTCACAAATTATTCAAACAAAATTTTCTTATCTATCATAAACATTAAACCGTAAACCCTAACACAAACACCCTATACCCATGCCCACCAAAACTTAAACCCTAAATGCATTGCTGCGCCATTTTTCTTTCGAGTTTCCATCAATGCGTCAGCAGGCTCCCGATGCTCAGCAAATGAATTTTTATGTCCGCACTTGCAGTCATGTGCCCCATCGTGGGTCCGCCTCTGCCCTAACCGAAACACCCTGTACCATGCCCACCGTAACTTAAACCCTAAACCCCAAACCCCAACACCTATAACCCCTAAACCCTAACACCATGTACCCATGCCCTTCGAAACTTAAACCATAGACCCCAACACCTTATAACCCCTAAACCCAAACCCAAACACCATGTAACCATGCACACCAAAACCTAGCCCTAAACCCTAAACCCTACCCACCAACACTTTAACCCTAAACCCTAAACCCCAAACCCCGACACTCAGTCCCTATACCCTAAACTCTAACCCAAACACAATGTACCCATGCCCACCGAAACTTAAACCCTAGACCCCAAACCCCAACACCCTATAACCCCTAAACCCTAACACCATGTACCCGTGCCCACCGAAACCATAAATCCTAAACCCTACCCTACAACCCTGGACCGCCAATCCTAAACCCTATACCCTAAATCCAACCCATTTAACCCAAACCCTAACCATTTAAATCAACATACACCTAAACAATTCTCTATTAACCTAAATCTATGTCGCTAACAAATTCATATGGCCCTAACATTTTTCTAATTAAACAATATAACATATTAAATAATTGACAACTTTCTTAACCCTACTTACTTAAATGTAATCCATAAACCCTAAATCCTAACGACTAAATTTTAACTAACCTAACATTTATTTTATTAAAATATAACTACATCACTAACAGTTTGATATGACCCTAACAATTTTCTAATTAAAAAATATAACAGATTAAATAAAATAATATGTAATGGAATTAAATTCGCTTAACCCTAACTCATAAATCCACACACCCTAAACACTAAACCATTAACCTCAACCCCCCAAACTCTAGCCCACTAAACACTAACACCCTACAACACACGCTAAACCCTAAAACTAAATCGCAACCCCTAAACCCTAAATCTTTAACCCACCCCCTAAACCCTAACCCATAAATCCACACACCCTAAACACTAAACCATTAACCTCAACCCCCCAAACCCTAACCCACTAAACACTAACACCCTACAACACACGCTAAACCCTAAAACTAAACCGCAATGCTTAAACCCTAAATGTTTAACCCAAGACCTAAACCCTAAACACAACACATTAAACCAACATACACTAACAATTTCCTATGAACCTAACATCTATGTCGCTAACAAGTTCATATGGCCCTAACAATTTTCTAATTAAAAAATATATCAGATTAAATAATATGCATAATTGTTAAATCAACTTACTTGTTGGCAGGGCTTCGCTTCAAAAAATATCCACTCCCAAGCTCTAGAGAGAAGGCAGAACAACTTTTAGAGAGAAGGTGAAATGGTATGAAAGGTGAAAAAAGTAAAATTTTGGGGCTTTTTATAGGAGATAAGGGACTCAAACAAACACGCCTGGTTGAGTGCACCAAATCTCCAATTTGTTTCCCCCCCACCCCAAATGTCAAATTAATTATTTCATTTATATTATTTGTAATTTTTGGCCTTCCCCTTTATGCTTCTCTTAATCTATTTTGGCTTATCAAATTAAATAAAATTCCAATTCAATCCCTAAAAAGTTAACAGGTGAACACATTAAAAATCCCATTTTAGTTTTTCAAATTCGGAAAGGAAGGCTATATATTAGTAACTTTTAGTAACTAACTAATGTGTCCCATTTGAAAAAAAATGACTTATGTTTGTGACACGTAAGAGTGAATGCTATATAGAAACATGCAATATCTTTCACTCAATAATTGCAAGAGACACATCAATCAACTTATATATTCAATAGCAAGTTGAAGTTAATATAGCTAACCTGTAGCTCAATAGAAAGACGATCCAGTCTATGCATTGTTGACACCAATAGTTTAAATATATAAAGAATTTGAAAATATAGAAAATCATAAATGAAAATAGTAGCATATATATATACATGGGAATTTAGTTCAGAAGAATCCATGCCTCTCTCCTAAACTCCTGAGTCAGCCAGTCAATCATTATCATCATCATATACATTAAACCAGTCTTTTTGTCTGTCCCTCTTTGTCCATAAAATAAGGAATTAAGGAAAGACAAAGAAACATAATAATTAACACTTGAATAAAAAGACCTGGGCATCAGGTTATAAGTTTCCTTCCACAGAAGAAAATGCAGAAAAAATGAAGATAGTGATATGAAAATATACACCTTCAACTAGCATACTCAGAGCTTGCTAGTTGTAGAAAAAAACAATGAGAGCTATGTCTGCATCACTAAGGGTTGACAATTCTTGAGCCTTCTTGAAAAACCCTTTCCTTCTCTTGGAGAAAGTCACTTGCCTGAAACTGATGTTGTCGATTTTCTTGATATGTATCCTTTCTCTAGTCATCTCCCTATTTCAACAATAATTATCATCCAAACCCATCTAAGAAATAAAGAAAAGAAGGGAAATTTCTCCAAATATATATATTATGAAGTAAATCCAATAGATTTAACATGAAATAGAGAAAATTAACATCAACAATTCTTAACAACATAGATCAAGATGAAATCATGTACGACTAGGATGCTCCAGGGAGAAGGAAATTAACTAGTGAACAAATTTAGACTAAAAAAATAAGAATCGACCAGTTTCTCAAAATAGCAAAAGAAAATAAGAAATGGGTCTCACCATGAAGCGCCTCCTCTCATGACAAACAGAATTAAACTCACCATTGCCACCTCCACTGGCCCCTCGTCAAGCGTGTTTACTTCATCCACGACGGCCGTCGCGTCTAGCTATGTAGCTTCCTCAAATCCATCGACTTCCTACTCATGTTCCTACCCCCACGTCGTCTCCTACCTCCGCTGTCGGAACCGTTAACTAAAATTAATCTCAATGAAGCCCTCTCTCCTCGCCGCCTCCGCCATCATCAGAATCCTCACCGGCCTCGACGACTACCCTACACCTACAACGTGGCGCGACTTCTGGTCTCCACTTCCGCCCTCATCATCGCAACACAACTCAACTTCACCGCTTTGCATTCCTTTTCGTGAGGTAGAAGTTCACAGCGTACTCCCCGTCATTTTGCTCACTGTCAGCGCAGGCTTTTTGGCGCTTCACACCAGTGGAGCCCACCCCCCTGGTGATCGTGTGTGTTGGGGAAGAGAGAGGAGAAGGTGTGGTTGATTTCAAAACCCTAGCTATGGTTTTTCGAAGGGGAAAAGCAAAAAAAAAAAGAAAGAAAGAAATTAAAAGAGAAAAACTCAAAACGTTATGGTTTTGAAGTGGTGTGTCAAAACATACGCATTTTTCTGCTCTCTGTCGAAGACGGTCTTTCAAAGCGACTTTGTATTCTCTCATTCTACGTCGGTTCATGAAGAAATCGATGTTGTAATGTCTTTTCAAACAGATATTTACAAAAATGTCACCGCATTACTTACGACATCGATTTTTGTAGAACCATCTAAAACCAGCGTCATAGAAGACCATTATTGTAGTAGTGACATCAAGGATTTCCGCCACCATGAAATTGGTCGTGGAAATCCTTCATCTATTAGATATTTTCTGATGACAAAAACCTCATTCATCAGTTCAAGGAAATGCATTATATTATAGTATTCATTTACATACTTAATGCCTTTTATTTTATGTAACCTTAATTTCTTATATTTCTTAAGAAGTGCATATTTATGCGTTAAGAAATAATTAAGAAAGCATAACGTATTAATTTAATTTTTTTTTAACTAGAGTATGAAGATGAAAATAGAAACAAAAGTTGGTGATATTGTCTTCATAACTAGAATGAGTATAATTCCTAGTAACCAAGTACTACCAATAAAGTTTCAGCAAAAATAAATTTTTATTATTGTTTCATTTGCAATGACAATTGTTAAATCTCAAGGCCAAATACTTTCTTCAGTTAAACTATATCTTGCAAGAAGACTTATGTTTATTTTACCCATGGACAATTATTTGTTTTTCTTTTTAGAATGCACTCTAAAGAGGGATTGAAAATTTTGCTAAAAAATCATGAGAAAATGTCTGAAAAGTCTTCTTATTGAAGAAGTTTTGAGAAAGTTATCTTAATAAGATATTTATTGAAGAAAATTCTTCTTATTTTTAGAGTTTATTGTTAATAAAAGAAATTAAAGTCTTTGTTTCATTTTTTATTTAAAAAAATTTATTTTCCATCAACTCATGCATAATACTGATAATAAACTAGTAAATTACATAAAAGACAGTTGCTGGTTGGAATTATAAGCACACATGTTACACAATAGTGAAAGAATATTATACTTTTTTAAAAGTTTAAAATTATGATAAAAGGAAAATATTTTATTTGATATTATCTTAAGTACAAATTAATTC
>PYAF01004484.1:362021-372915 GCA_007407185.1 Glycine tomentella
GTTATAAAAAAAATCTTTTAATTATACTATAAAAACTTACTAAATAATAATAATAATAATAATAATAATAATAATAATAATAATAATAATAGTAATATTTGAAATTCCGTAACTAACTTTTTAAATTTGTCAACACCTCAGTCAATTAAATCTTAAAAATAATTTTTCTACTATAAAATAAATAAATAAAATAATTACATGATTGACTGAAGAATGAATTAGCCTAATCATATGGTTATATATTTAGTAGATTACCTCAAATATTATATAATTGATTATTGATTACATAAATATTATATGATTCATTGATTAATTGTTTACCTAAATATTATATAATTGATTGATTTATTTCCTCAAATATTATCATAATTTCCATTTTTAAAGACATAAACTACCAATATAAATAATAAGGACAAGCGTTGATGCATGTCAAAGATATGGTGGTGTTTCGAAAGTGCTGCAGTGTTTTCTCTCTCTTTTTTTACTGCATGTTTTCTCTTTTTGTTTCTCTTATTCCTCTTGTTTTTTTTTCTTTTGTTTACAATATGTTGGTCTTGATAATATTAATCTTATTGTGGATCTGGGAAGGGAAAGAAAAGTGATTGCATCTATTTTTTTCTAAATCATGTTTGAATTTGAATTCTTATTCTGTTTTTAGACATCATTGAGTGTGTAATTTTTGAAACTTGAGAATTTTTTTTCCTTGTAATTGCTTCATCTTTTTATTGATATTGAATTCATTTTCGTCTCTTTTTTTATCCTTTACTTTAAAGTAAGTTCCTGCTTTTTTCTTCATTCATATGAATTTTTATTAATTCTTAATGTTTCATGTTGATATTATTTTATTATTTTCACATAATTTATATAAAATTCATAATTCACAATTGAAAAGGGCGATTTTATAAAGAAAATATATATACATTAGTGACGCAAATTTAACTTTTTACTCTCTTTTTTTGGTATAAGGGAAAGAGATGAAGAAAATACCAAAGCAGGTTACAAAGCTAAAGTAATCTCTAACATACAACATTAGCAACCGGAAAATTTTCAACTCAATTAATAATATATTAAAAATTTAAAAATAATATAAAAAATATTCTTATAAATTATAAAAATGTAAATTTAATACTCTAAGCTAATATTATATCAAAGATAGTTAATAATTGAATTATCAGCACACGTGTTACATTTTAATAAAAAGATGTCCTGCTTTTTTAAAAAAAGACTAAAATTACAATAAAAATGATGACATTTTTAAGTGATATTATCTTTAACTACTGATTGATTCAGCAGAAAAAGTATTAGTAATATCATATATTTTAAATATTACTTAGATATTATGTGTTTTCTTTAAGACATTCTATTATTTTATTACCTAAGTATTCATAATTTCCTTTTTTAAAATATTATAAATTATGACTATAAATAATTAGCACTTTAATATATAATGTTTCTTTAATGTATAATGTAAAATGGATTCGATCCGGTTGAGTTGGACTAAATAAATGTTGAGCTAAATAGAATTGAAATTAAGTGGGTCTTAGCTAATTGTGTCTTTTTTTATCTGATTTTTTTAATTTTTCTTTAAGTTTGTTAAATTTAAATAAAAAAAATGAATCAATATGTGTATATCAAATGAGCCATCAGGCTTGACTAAACTTAAAAAAATGTAACCCTTATAAAATATGGACTAACTCAATCTATTTTTCATACTTGACTCAATAGAACAAGTTAGACTGTTCATTTTTTCAACTCTAGAAGAAATTATGCTTGATCCCCTCACAAGTTTACTTCTTAATTTCCTCTCACGGGTTGGTCTGATCTCCTCGGATCAGGCTAGCCTTTCCCTGACCTCCCCATATTTAGGCTTTCACTACTAGAAAAATAGGTTTCAACATCGCTAGTTTAACATCGGTTATTGGAAAAATCGATGTTAACTAAAACGCGGTGGCAAACTTGTAAATAAATGGACTTCGTTAACATCGATTTTTAAGATATGAAAGAAAAACCGATGTTAACCAAGTAAAGTTAACATCGGTTTTCAAGATTTCTAAGTAAAACCGATGTTAACAAAGTAACGTTAACATCGATTTTCATAAAATCTGATGAAAACTGATATTAACGTTACTTTGTTAACATCGGTTTTCTAAAAACTGAACAAAATCGATGTTGACTATTTTATATTAACATCGGTTTTGTTAAGTTTTTAAAAAACCGATGTTGAGTTTATGTCAATAACATCGGTTTTTCTAAGAGAACCGATGTTGTGTATTTTTTATATTATATTTTTCTGGCGCCCATGTACTTTCTTCATCACTTTGGCTCTCTCACTCTGTCTCTCGCTCTCTCACTCTCTCACTTTCGTTCTCTACACTCTCGCTCTCACTCTCAATGTCGCGGTGGTTAAGAAGCTTTCGGTGTGGCTGTCGTGAACTACTGTTGCTGTCTCAGCCTTCGTGCCTCTCTGCATTGGTGCTCTGTCAATCTCACTCCAGGTATTTATATTGGCAACTTAAACACTGATTTCCATTTGTTATAAGCCATGTTCAATCTCTGCATTGGTGCCTCTCTGTCATTCTCAGCCTTCGTGCCTCTATGCATAGGTGCCTCTCTGTCATTCTCAGCCTTTGTGACATAAGGGATCAAAGGCTCACCATCTTCAATCAAGAAGACCCATCTCTGTGTAAGGAAGCTTAAACAGTTTCTATTCTCTTCTATTTTGTTACAAGCCAGCATCAGTAGCTAGGGTAAATTTGTTTAGTTTACTAGTAGGTTAGGGAGGTATATTGAAAGATGTGCAATATTGTCAATGAAGTTTGTTTAGTTGGCAATAAGGTTATATTGTCCAGTTTTAAAAACTCTAAGAGTCATGGTTTAGGAGCAAGGTTTAATCAAGGATTTACCTTTTTTTAAAAATATAAACTATGAATAGCACAGGATAGCAAAACAGATATCCCACATCCAAGTAGGCTATTGAGCATGATTGTGTTGTAAGTGACATACAACATTGAGACTACCAAAACCAATGCCACAAGAATAAAGTTTTATTCATAGTGAATGAGGACTCTAAATGTGCCAAAATGAGAAAACAGTAAAAAATAATAGATTTTATTACAGTGGCACATAGACATAAGATTTCCAATTCATGACTCAAGGGAATACTTTGATTATAGAATAGAAATAGCATAACAACCCCCTACCCCGTTTCTCTAAGTCTAGTGGGAACCTCAAAATATTTGTTTCATATTTTAAACTTTATTGATAGTATAGCCTTACAAACTTCATTGACAGTATAGCCTTATTGATGTTTAATTTATTGTCACTGTTATTTTAGTAAATGAAGTTTGTATGGCTGGTTAAAGAATTTAGGACACTTAGTGGCTGATTAAGTAAACTTGTGATGCTATTTTTTGTCGTTGTTAAGCAAAGTTGTTAAGTTTTTTTGTTGGGAATAATTGGGAGCTATCTTAGGCTTATAATGTTAGCTATAACATAAGTAGCAACACTGGTAGAGTATGTTTTAGTCATTGGATGGGTCAGCCTCTCAAATAATGGTGTTGCCAACCAATTCTTCACAAATAATGTGGTTAAGCTAGGGAGAATTGTGATGGACCTAATACTAAAAGTTGTGTATAAGTCTTAAAGGTCTAGCCATTGATTACAACATTGGCTGCTTAAAAGTTCCCCTCATGTTGACCAACTATTCTTCTGGTCCAAAAGTTTGCATAGTGTATAATATATATGTTACTATGTGTCTAATTTTGCATATTGATTGTTTAAACTTTATATGGCATTGTTAAGGCTTCATTGTTCTCAGTCTTTCATATGGCATTGTTGTCAGCTCTAGACTGCAGGTTATAAGCTGCGAAATTGGGGAAGATATTTTGAAGTTCCCTTACTATTTGGTAATCTTCATTACTTATTCTTCACACACACAAATGAAAACACATCCCAAACAACTCTTTTAACTAGCATTTTCCTCTCTTTAATTTGCATAGGTGCAGCCAATTTCAATTTGTTTGCGCACTGCCATACTATATTTAGAACCCAATCCACAGCAAGCCTCTGCTCCTTCACCAAAGGTAAGGCTTGTGTTAAGACTCACAACTGCCCCAATTCTGTCCCTCACTTGGATGAATCGTTATCTTTGAATATAACATGTTGACTGTTCAACATCATTTGTATGTAGTTGTCCTTTGCCTCTTTGTAGCATCATCACCAGATTCATTGTTGGACATTAGCATTCACCATCATCTCAGGTGCTCACGAATGCCTTTCATATTTTTTTAGCATCTATTTGTAAACTGTTTTATGCCATTAATGAGTATTTGTATATACAATTAATGTTCATTATGAGTGAAACGTAGTTTCCCGTTTGAGATTCATTACAGTGATTCTTCCAGACAGTTTGGATTAATCATTGTATTGATTCTTGAATTGTCCGTTTGGACAGTTTGGGAAGGCTCATATTTTTAAAGTATATTCATATTTATAGGTTGTGATTCTTGTTTGAAATATGATGAAATTTTGGTACAATCATTTCACTTTGTTTTCTGGGTGCATACTTGATTATGGTGGAACTGACGTCACCGCTTTCATGTCGTGTACTTGGAGACCAAAGCGAAATGCTGCCGAAATTTTGTCATATTTAATATAAGAGACTCAACCTCGGAAAGAATTCGACCCAATGGGGATGGAAAATATTTCTGCCCCTGTATCAATTGTTTGAATGGTAGACGGCAAACACTACAAGACATACGACATGGATATGGCATGGTGAATTGACAGACATGCAGAGGGTCTCGCAGACTGAACCGGTTGATGTTGACATCCGAGATCGACTAGAGGATATGATTCATGATCTAGGACATGAGTCTTTTCAGCAAGCACATGCCCCTATGTATGATACATTGGAGAGTGATTTGAAGAAGTCGTTGTATCCGGGGTGCAAAGAGTCATTGACACTGTTGTCTGCGGTGTTAAATCTTGTTAATGTGAAGGCCAGATATGGGTGGAGTGACAAAAGCTTCAGTTCACTGCTTGAGGTACTTAAGGACATGCTTCCAGAGGAAAACACGTTGCCAAGCAGTTACTACAAGGCGAAGAAGATACTTTGTCCAGTGGGTATGGAGTATAAGAAAATTCATGTTTGTCCTAATGACTGCATATTGTACAAAAATGAATTTGAACAAATGCATAAATGCCCCATGTGTGGGGTATCACGGTACAAAGTGAAGGATGATGACAACTGTGGCAATGATGAGAGTTCAAAGAAAGGGCCTCTCGCGAAGGTGTTGTAGTATCTTCCTATCATTCCAAGGTTTAAGCGTCTTTTTGCTAATGAAGATGACGCAAAAGACCTTACATGGCATGCAGATGGAAGAAACTGTGATGGGATAATCAGACATCCGGCAGATTCAGCTCAGTGGAAGAAATTTGATCGTTTGTATCCGAAGTTTGGCAATGAGCCAAGAAATCTCAGGCTTGCACTTGCCAGCGATGGAATGAATCGATACGGCAGTTTAAGTACTCAGCACAGTTCGTGGCCTGTTTTGCTAGTCATATACAACCTGCCTCCTTGGTTGTGCATGAAGCGAAAATACATGATGCTGTCTATGATGATATCGGGCCCAAAACAGCCAGGAAATGACATTGATGTTTATCTTAGTCCCTTGATTGAAGACTTGGCAAACTTGTGGGATGAGGGGGTTGCCGTGTTTGATGGGTATCGTAAGGAGACATTCAATTTGCGTGCAATGCTATTTTGTACCATTAATGATTTTCCTACATACGGGAATTTGAGTGGATACAGTGTTAAGGGTCATCGTGCATGCCCTATCTGTGAGCAACACACAAGTTACTTGCAACTTAAACATGGAAGAAAAATAGTTTACACTCGCCATTGACATTTTTTGAGACCTTATCACCCTTATCGACGATTGAAAAAAGCATTTAATGGAAGTCAAGAGCATGAACTTGCACCGATTCCATTAACCGGTGAGCAGGTTATTAAGCGGGTTGAGGGCATCCATACTGTATTTGGAAAGACTCAAAAGAAGCAGAAAGGTAATACATGCTTATGGAAGAAGAGGTCCATATTGTTTCAGCTTCCATACTGGTCTGATCTAGATGTTAGACATTGTCTCGATGTTATGCATGTGGAGAAAAATGTGTGTGACAGTGTCATTGGCAGGTTGCTTAACATTCAAGGGAAGACAAAGGATGGTTTGAACACTCGTCAAGATCTTGCTGAGATGGGTATATGTGAGCAGTTACATCCTAAGTCCGATGGTAAGAAAATTTACTTGCCTCCAGCATGCCACACTTTGTCAAGAAAGGAAAAGATAAGTTTCTGTCAGTGTCTACGCCGAGTTAAAGTGCCACAAGGATACTCTTCAAATATTAAGAGCCTTGTATAGATGAAAGATTTAAAACTAGTTGGATTAAAGTCTCACGATTGCCACGTGTTGATGCAACAACTGTTAGCCGTGGCGATTCGAGACATTTTGCCTAACAAAGTCAGGCATGCTATAAGTCGCCTGTGCTTTTTCTTCAATGCCATTTGTACGAAAGTCGTGGACCCTGTAAAGTTAGATGACTTGGAAGAAGAGGCAGCAATTATCGTGTGTCAATTGGAGATGTACTTTCCTCCTTCATTTTTCGACATAATGGTTCACTTACTTGTTCATCTGGTGAGGGAAATTAAAATATGTGGACCACTTTATTTACGATGGATGTACCCGATCGAGTGATACATGAAGATCTTGAAAGGGTATACAAAAAACCTACACCGTCCTGAAGCATCCGTAGTTGAAAGGTATATTGCAGAAGAAGCGGTTGAATTTTGTTCAGAGTACCTTCAGAAAGCAAAACCTATTGGTCTTCCCGAGTTGCGACATGAGGACAGAGTGGGAGGAAAGGGTACACGAGGGCTACATGTTATAACGCCTTCGTTGCAGGAATTGAATCAAGCTCATTTGTATGTCCTGGATAATAGTAATGAAGTGCTGCCATATATTGTTCGTCATGAAGCACTACTTAAGAAAAGTAATCCAAGAATGACGAAGAATAGGCTGTTGAAAGAGCATAACAAGACTTTCTTCAATTGGTTTAAACATACAATATTTAGTGATGAATCTGCATCTGAAACACTGAGGAAGTTAGCAGATGGCCCAAAAAAATATTAGAAGTTTGCAAGGGTACGATATCAACAAGTACTCTTTCTATACCAAACAACAAGATGAGAAGAGCACCATGCAGAACAGTAGGGTTAGCCTAAGAGCTGAGTCACAACACTTTGCTACTGTCCATGACGACAATCCACGTTTGGCGTGCTTGCCTTACTTTGGAGTCATTAATGACATCTGGGAGCTTAATTATGTTAGTTTCTCTGTCTGTGTTTTCAAATGCATGTGGGTTGATGTCAACAGTGGTGTATGAACCGAGGATTTAGGATTTACTTTGGTAGATCTTAACAAGTTAGCTTATCAAGATGAACTTTCATCATGGCAGAACAAGCTAAACAAGTGTTTTATGTTGAAGATCCGTGTGACGAAAGGTGGTTAGTGGTACTACACGGAAAAACCATCGACATTAATGTTGACGATGATGACTCAACCGTCGATACTAGTGTCACTCAATTTTTGACACAAATCCCTAACGTGATTAGAGAAGACGAGGTGGACGACGTTTATGCAAATCGTAATGATCATGATGAAGGAGAATTAATTAACATCACTTAATGTAACTTTTTTTAAGCTCATTTGACTTGTCCAATTTCATGATTAACCTAACTTGTCATTTAACTTTACTTATCTGTGTTATTTCTTTTTTACAGAATCATGACCACACCACCCAGCTCCCCTCCTCGTGCTGAGGCACCACATCCTCCTTCTGAAGTAGCAGTGCTTTATGCTGAGTCAGCACCTCCGCTTGAGTCAGGACCTTTGCCTTCTACACCGAAGAAGACGAGGAAAGCAACACGGCTGAGGTCACTGGCTACTAGAGCTCTTGGTGCTGACAGACCGGTGGTCCATGTCGATCCTAGCACAGGGAAGGCTGATGGTCCTCATGCAAAGCGATTGAGGACATATCTAGGGGTCGTGGCTAGAGACAAGGTGGATATCACCCTTCCTAGTTGGAAAGAAGTGCCTTCAACATAGAAAGACTTGATTTGGGAGGACATTTAGGTATTACAATTTAAAAGTGTTCCATAAGCTATTTTTAATCATTACACAATTTATATGTTGTGCACGTTACTTTAAAACTGACTTCCTTTTAATGCAGTCTAAATTTGATATACCTGAAGCGTCTGACCAGTGGACAAAGAGGAAGATTCTGCAGACCATAGGTGAGCGCTGGAGGCAATTCAAATCAGACTTGACAAGGAAATGGGTCCTCACAGAAGGCAAGGACGACGGTGTCGATGCTGTATGCGAAAAATACGGCATTAGTAAGGATCAATGGACCCAATTCTGTCAGAGTCGGCGAGCGGCTTCCTGGGAGGTTAGTTGTTTTACAAAACCTTAAAATTTCACAATTATGTAGTCATACCGTCTCTTATCTGTAACTCTATGTGTCTAATTGTTACAGGATGTTAGAAAGAAGGCCCAGGCGATCCAGAAGCTAAACACCGCCCCTCACGTGTTGTCGCGCGAGGGTTACCAGTTGCTCGAGAAGAGATTAATGGAGGAAAAACAAAAGAAGCAACTGGAGGAAGCAACTCGTGATGACAGCACGGAGACCATCATACATCCTCCGTCCCCTGTGCGATGACACGTGAAGTGGAAGCTGGCTCGTACGAAGAAAATCGGGGACATGACTTCGGAGGCAGTACGCGAGATTGCTGAGAGGATTGTAAGTCAAACAACAAATTCGTACAACTTTTTCAAAATTGAGGCACCTGAGTATACAAAACTAAGTTTGTATTCATTTTCATTGCAGGATTCCCTGGCTGAGCAATCTACACAGGGTAGCTTTGTCGACAATGGACGTCAGGATGTCCTGACTCTTGCCATTGGACGACCAGAGCACCCCGGCCGCCATCACACACTACTTTGGACCAGCCCCATCATCCTCTCGCAAGTCTAAGGCAACCATGGAACCTGAAGACTTGAGCCGACTGAAAGAAAATATCAGGGAAGAGTTGGAGCAGTCGATCACTGATAGGTTGACTCAGTCGATCATTGAGAGATTGACTCAGTCGATCACTGAGAAGGTAACCCAGCAGCTGATGATGTCCTTTAGCCAGCTACAGTCCCAGATGCAGTCTCAGGGAGCCGTGCCGCCTCCAAAGCTTCAGACATGTCCCATTGGTGCCCGTGTCAACACCAAGGAGAGCTGTGTCGATCCCTCCGGTCATGA
This sequence comes from Glycine tomentella, assembly GCA_007407185.1. Lineage (NCBI taxonomy): Eukaryota > Viridiplantae > Streptophyta > Magnoliopsida > Fabales > Fabaceae > Glycine > Glycine tomentella. Next base: position 371,385 of record PYAF01004484.1, read on the forward strand.
CGCAGACACCGGTGCATCTGACAGGCGTGGGTTGTATGTCGATGACAATCCTCCCCGCCTGGTTGCTATTGGAAGACTTTATCATGGGTCGACAACAGTGCATGGCATCCCTCTGGACAGTGATCAAGTGAGGGTGGGTGTTGAGGAGGTTCGAAACGTAGATGCTCGCATCCCTGTTCCCACTGACGAGGTTCTGTTAGTGGGGCAGGCCCTTCACACCTTCCTTGCTTGGCTGACACATCTTGTACAACCTCTTTTTATTAAGGTATTTCATTTCTTCCTTCATTGTTTGTCATTTAACATTCATTTATTTCATATTAAAAGTTAAGACCCTCATTGATGATGTTTGTTAACTGTGTAGGATAAACAGGGACCTCATGGACCGGAGAAACATGTAAATAAGCCGGAATATGCTGACGATCCCTTGTACTTGGTGGCAAAGACCATCCCGGATCTCTTCTTGACACCTCTGAAGGTGGTATGGGACTCTGCCGGACATGTTTGAGCATAACTGTTATACAGTTGTGGATTATGTAAGTCACTATCTAGTATCTAATGTTACTTTCCTCCTTCTTTTAATTTCATGCATATTTGACTTTATTTATAAACAATAGCCATATGAATGAGATATGTCTGCAATCGGATCATCCCAATGTGTATGGATTCATCGAGCCATAGTCCATACAGAGATCTGGCCAATCTCAATTTAAATCCGAGGACTATCTCAAGAAATGGATGCAGAATTCACGTAAAGATGTCTACCTTGCAGCGTACTTGAATGGGTAAGTAAAAATATACAAAACAGTTTTCTTAATGTTTGCAGTATAATAACTTATTTTTCTCCAACGCAGTTCACATTGGCAACTAGTCGTCATATGTCCTAAGGCCAATGTTGTCGTGTGGTTCTGCTCGTTGCACAATAGGCCTGATAACTACCTGAAACCAATTATTAACAGGTAGGTTCTAATTTTGTAACACATTTCTGTTATTATTTCTAACACATGACTATACATGTTAATTGTACAATATGCATGCATTTTTATCTTAAGCAGTGCTTTGAAGGCATTCCATGGTACTGAAGGAAATAAATCAAAGGCTACTACTAAATGGATTGCGCTTAAAGTAAGTGATTTAATAAATCATGGTTCATGTATTCCAAATAATAATTTATTACTATTCACACTAATTTTCTATTTAACAATGACCATGGTATTGAATTTAGTGTAATAAGCAAAGAGGAAGCACTGAGTGTGACTATTATGTCATGCATTGGATGTGGACGATAGTCCAAGGAGGCTTCAGGGACAACTGGGACATGGTAAATCCCTAGCCTTAACACTATTTTTATTTTTAATTGTGACTTGTTTTTGTTTTACACCTTTTAATTTATGTTTTATTATGTCATGCAGTATTTCACTGACGAAAGAGCACTCGAAGACCAGACATTGAAGGCTGTTAGGATTGAATGGTCTAAATTTTATCTTAGAGTTAGAGATGAAAGAATAGGTTAGGTGGTTAAGGCTAGGGATTT